>JAVGWX010000006.1:20320045-20665045 GCA_036924085.1 Ariolimax columbianus
CTACTCAATCAAACGTTTTCTGATCAATGAAAGTAAGATTGATCTCTCGCTGACTTGCCGGTGACAAGGCGTTAATGTAGCTCGTACCTTGGCGGAATCTCAACTGGGTGGTTGAGAGGTTCAACAAAAGTTTTATTCTTTGTTCCAGGATGTTTGCATACATTTTACTAGTGGCTAAAGTAGCGACCCTTTGTTCTTCAAAATTGTAACGACATAGATTGCTGCCAGTCGTATGTCTTTCTGAAGAGGCTATGTAGCCAGAGAAACCTTGGTTCCCCCCCCACAACCATGTCCTTGTCTGGTGACATTCAGATATCAATGTCGGGTTCGATATTATCTGGGTTGAATGGTATAAAAACACAATCTCCCGTCGGGCAGTAGGTTGAAAAGTTTCTTCCGTCGACTTCTGCTGAGCTCATCAAATATAGGAAAGCTATACTTGCCATCGATGGCTGTAGCAGGATTGACGCACTCCAAATAGCATCGAATTTTGAAAGTCTAGGACTATTTTGACATGGAAATTGTTCAGTTTCCGAGATTCATCTCTGGCGCGATTTATTACCCTATTGAAGTTTCGTATTGCTGTCTGGTTGACGATGTAGTCATCTTTCTATTTGGAGGTCAACCAACCCATGTAAGCGTGACATCGATAGGGGCTGATACCAGTTCCATTTGTACTTCACGTCCAACATTTGTCAAGGTGGTATATGCACTATGTAGTGCCAAAGCATGTGAACAGCTCGAATGCCCCCCAACCGTTGCACGGATGACTATGTTGCAATATGAACAGGATGCCAGATCAGACTTCAGGAGTCCTTGAGAAGATACAACGCTGTTTGCGACAAACAAGCATTTTCTTATGAATTCTTTGCAGAAGTCCTTTTGAACAAAGAAAACTGTTCTTTCATTGTACACTGATCATATACGTCATTTTAAGCTGCTACGTAAAGTAATCACAAAGCTGAATGTTGCCCTAACGCAAGTAAAGATGACAGCAGACATGTATTCAGATGTGACTTTAGTCAGATTTGACAATCGGGTAGCTCACTTTCTCCCAAGCAGTGCACAGGACTAAGTCGGGTAGCTCACTTTCTCCCAAGCAGTGCACAGGACTAAGCTGTTCCGATCAAGCAAAGCAGCTACCATGTGGCAACAACCAACTTCTCAAAGAAACTAATTTTCCCCCCTACAGCACTAGCCCTATCTGGCATAAGAACGGCACGCCTAGTCCATTTGATCTAAGCTTTCTGCAGCAGTGTATGAATACTAGTGTCGCTCTGGTGAGGAATTGGAACTATCCCGCAAGTTGATCTGAGCAGCCTGCCATGTTTCACATACTTAAATTTAGAAGTGGTTAGCACAACAATTTGTTCGAAGGAATTCTTTGCCAATCCCAAATACTTGTTCAGTCAAAAGCAGTACTTTGGCATTATGTGGATCTAACTGTGGTGAGGTAAATGCCAATTACAAATGTTCGGTTCATAACAGAACAAGAGATAACCATGGCTGAGTTGTCAATTTTCTTAGTGTTGACCAAGACAAAAGTTGTGCTCCCAGTTGAAACTCAACCATGGAAGTATCTGGTCCTGATATGAGCATTCGCCCCCTGTGCTTTATTTTCACCCTATCCACTCTGATACTTTACTGAGGAGTAAGTCGACAGGGCAATCAGTTCACTATCTATAGGAAAAGCTCCAGGAGCTGATGCAATACCAGCAGAGGTATTATATAAGACAGCTGGCCCATCCCTCACCAGAAGGACCACTGAACTCTTGTCACACGTGGGCTGAAGGTAAAATTCCGCAGGAGCTAAAGGACGCCTCAATCGTTCACCTATACAAAAGAAAAGGCAATGTGACAATCATCGTGGAATATCGCTACTCTCCGTAGCAGGCAAGATCCTAGCGCGCATACTGCTAAGCAGGCTCAACAAACACCCCCAGAAAGCCAATGTGTATTCAGAGCCGGAACAGTGGACATGATTTTTGCCGCTCGCCAAGTACAAGAGAAGTGTCGAGAGCAAAATCAGGCCTTGTACACCATTTATTGATTTGACAAAGGCATTTGATACAGTAAACAGAGGAAGGCTGTGGATGATAATGTCTAAGTTTGGCTGCCCCAACAAGTTCATAATGGCAAACAGCTACACGAAGGCATGTGTGCTCGTGTACTGGACAGCGGTGCAATCTCTAAAACGTTTCTAGTATCAAACGAGTAAAACAAGGATGTGTACTCGCCCCGACTTTGTTCAGCGGCAACAATGACAGACGCCTTCAGATCATTGGAGCTTGGAATACCCATAAAGTATCGCACAGATGGCAAGTTAGTGGCTGGCGACAGCGCTCTAATGAGCAACTCAGAACTAACATGCAGGTTGGAATGGACCAGTTCTCTGCCGCATGTGAAAATTTTGGCCTGACCATTAAAGCGAAAAAAAACAGGTCATGTACCAACCAGCACCAGGCATGCCGTACACAAAACCAGAGACTACAGTCAGCGGGCAGACGTTGAATGCCGTAGACAAATTCACATATATGGGCAGCACGCTGTCGAGATCTGGAAGCCTAGACGATGTGGCAAGCAGAATAGCAAAGGACAGCACAGCCTTTGGTAGAATGCGCTCGATGGTCTGGGCACGTCGTGGCATCAGCGTCAAGACCAAACTCCAACCCTACTATACGCTTACTCTGGACTTGCAAGGAGGTTAAAACCACTTCCACACAGGTTGCCTGAGGCGGATATTCCACATCCGATGGCAAGATCGTGTCACTGACATCAAGGTTCTCTCGAGGGCTAACATGCCCAGCATCCATGCACTGCTAGAAAAAGCACGACTAGGATGGGCCGGACACCTCAAAGAAGCTTCTCTACGGCGAACAGAGGGATGGCGTCCAAAGATACGTTTTAAAGATGGTCTGAAGGACTCGCTAAAAAGTTGCCAGATAGACATTGACACCTGGTCTTGCGAAAAACAGATCTGACTGGAGAAGCGCAGTCAAATCGGGTGTAGCTTCCGGTGAAGATGATCGTGTTGTGAAAGCCCAGAACAGACGCGGAAATCCCGAGCAGCGGGAACACCATCCCCTTCTACAAACCTCATGTGCCCGATATGTAGTAGATTGTTTTCGTGCTCGCATTGGCCTGTTCAGCCACAGGGAAATCTGTGACAAGGATGATGTCGGCGGTCATCGACAACGATGGACAGCTATTATTATCCACTCTGATGTTCAGACCATTGCATCACCAGAAAGCGTGGCTCCAAATACCATGCTAAAGGATGTCAGGGTCAGCTTACAACCACTTGATTACATTTATGACTGGAAAGGATGCAGTTCAAGGAGTCCACTGGCTGACTTGCCACCTAAGCTAATTTTTCAGGTCAGCATTATTTTCTGTTGAGTGCCAAATGCCACCTTTTGAGGACAGCATGGGCTATCTAATCACAGCACTTATACCCCAGGGAAAATGAAGGACAAAGCAGACCCTTTGGAAATAGAAATAAGGTGAACAACCAATTTAATATATATATATATTATATATATAAACCAGCATTTCTCAGCTATCCCATTCCAGTTTGACCTATTTAACCCTCAAACACTGATGCATCCTGAAACTTCTAGTTCCATGCACAACTTTTGCACTGAATTGTTACTTTACTATGCAGTCACTGCTGCCTCCTTTTCCATCACTTTAGTTTAAACAATGAAAGCTATCATATACATACAAATTCTTTTGTCTCATGCAGATATATTATTAGCTGGTTGTCCATGGCTGGTTAGAAGGAAATATTCCCAACAAACGCTATGGCCTCATGAAACATGCATGTATGTTTGAGTATATATACATTTTAAAGCCAGTGAGACAAGAATAACTTACTAAACACACACCTCTGTATTAAACCCACCTCAACAAATAAATTATACTTCATACCCATAAATGACCTTGTGGAATTTGTCAAATAAAAACAAGACATCAAAAACTAACTTATTTTGACTTTAATGCAGTTAAAATTTACATGCAACAATATACTCTGTTGAATCTCCCTAGCAACGTCCTGCTGCCTTCATCCACTCTCACCACCAAGGGCTGAAAAAGAATGCTCAGTCATACTTGACTGCGATTTTGGTTTAGCCTAAGCGTGGCTTTTTTTTTGGTTGTTTCCCCTTCCTCGAATCAACCACCTTAGGCAGCATGCCATGTTGCAGCCTGTTGCCCAGGATTACCACACGGAGAACCACATCTTGCCAGCTCTTGGTCATTGACAGCTACAGATCATAATGCCAGTTCCGCTGCTAATAGCCACCATCACCTAAGAATACACAAAAAAAATGTCAAGGTCTGAAAACATTTCCTCCAAGTGTTTTTTTTTTTTATCTTTACAACAATCATGTCAGATAATCATCTTTCCTCATTATTTGTCAGAAGAGGTGTCAGGTGATATCATCATTCATTAACTTTGTATGTAAAATCTCAGTGGCAAAGATCACAAACTAGATATTTGTAAAGGTAAACCAGACAGGATGGGAGACGAACTCTTCAATCAAGTAAGCAGTATGTTCAGACAATTTCTAAATATACCCTGTGATATTAGAACGGATGTCACATTGCAGTGACTCCATACGCTGCCTTGCACCATGCAATTTCCATATCAAATACTGGCACATCAGGGATAAAGTTGCACTGACTTCCAGCCACGTATTACATCACCTCTTACCAGACATTACTTAATATAGTCACTGGGTGCTAAATAAATGCGCATAAACATTTCCTCTGAGTGGTTTTTATCTTTACAATAATCATCTTTCCTCATTATTTATCAGAAGAGGTGTCAGGTGATATCATTCATTAACTTTGTATGTAAATGAGCTGAAATGTAAAATGCAGACTTGCATCTCAGTAGAGGACAGCATGGGCTAGTGGTAAAGTGACAATCTGAAGGTGCTGGGTTCTATCTCCCCCCCCCCCCCCCCATTACAGCATCAACTGTTACCCCAGAGAAGCAAACCCTTAGAAAATGCAGGAGGGAGCAGACCATTACATAACATGTATGCTGAAGTCGGATGCACTACGTCGACAGGTGCAAAATAAAAAACGGCGCAACACACACCGCCTTGGGTAATGAAATAGGGTGAACGCACAAAAACAAAGGTCACAAACTAGATATTTGTAAATTATCTGATCACTGCCCATTTCACAAATCTTCAATTAAGTCTTTTCCAGTGGCTCAATACAGCTTCGGTGTTCGAGAGTCATCCTCAGATGAATAGTCAGTGTTTCCAATTTTTGTGGTCAGTTCAGATACAGTATCCAGCAACTGCATGGATACCTGCTACATAATGTATAGCATATTGACTTCATATTAGCTACGTTAATTCAGGCCCAGTGTTCTTGCAAGATTGCAGTGCTGCAGTGGCCAATATACTTTCCTATGATTATCATTTGTGTTGTAAGGTCATTTCTGCTGTGATGAGCTTTTTCTGAAGCCGCTTGAGAACTCGCCTGTGGCTAAGGACCAGCACAACCTCATCACAAATGTTCTGAATCGTTACCTCAAACTTGTACAGGTGAAGGCCTACAGTTTGAGGTGACCAATAATTTCAAACTTGTTCAGATGTTTTAATGTCTATTTGGTATGTTTTCATACGTTGTAATTGTCTAAAAAGGCCACAACTAAAAGCAGGTAATGTGTCGATTCTGCATTGCAATCAATTCTTATCTATTGTGAAATGGTTTACTATGGCAACCAAAATATTACAGGAAATTTACAATAATGTTACAACAATTTACATGTCAGATAATCATCTTTCCTCATTTCTATGTCAGAAGAGGTGTCAGTTATCATCACTCATTAACTTTATATAAATGATGTGCACTAAATGAGCAGAATGTTTAACCTTTACCACTTTGAATATTATTAAATATTAAAAGTACCAAATTTCTCCCACATCTGAATTATTTTTCAGCACGTGTACAGATATTTGAGACATAAATGAATAAACTTATGATTATTGTATTGGTTTTTGTGTTAGTTTGAGATGAAGGTGATTGTCAGAAATCAGCACAAACAGGATTTTCACTATAAACGTAATTACTATATCTACATTAATCTAACTGATCTCAGAAAAACAACTTGCCCATTCTTAATCTTCGAATCCAAGTGAAAAATGTATTTTTAAACCAGACAAGACGAACTCTTCGATCAAATGAGTATGTTCAGTATACCCTGTGGTATTAGAACTGCTGTCACTTTGTAGCGACTTCATACGTTGCCTTGTACCATGCAATTAACGTTTTTCCATATCAAATACTGGCACATCAGGACTTTCGTCCAGGTATTTACATCACCTCTTACTAGATAATAGATGTGTGGCTGGCTGGGTGCTTTAAAAGACAATGTTATATTTACCTTTACTTGGAAGAGCTTGCAAGTTTGGTGTATGTATTTCTAACCACATTTGAATATACATCCATAGTAGACATCAGATCAAAAACTGCATCGACACTTTTCCAGCTGAAAATTAATTGCAAATACATAGGAGCTTAGTTTAAATAAAATATACTGCAGGAAAAATTAATTGCAGTTGTAAGAGCATCAGCACAAAGATTGGCATCATATTTCAGCCGAAAGATGGTGTTGTGAAACATCATGTGCTCGTGTTAAATCTGAATAGCAAGTATTTAAGATGCTATATAATTATTTTTAATAAAGTGTTCCCCTTGGATCATACTGGCCTTAATGGCTTTTCCCATTCATCCTTCCCTTGAGTGCCACACCAGTGTATGTCTGGCTCTTTTTACCCATGTTCTTTCCAATAGATCTGTATTGACTAGTACTGGTAAATCAGGCCACCAAACACACAAAGCAATGCGACAACCCTTGATAATGAGTGTGTTAGACCAATGGCATGCCATATAGCAGGAATGATTTCACAAGTAAATACCCTAATCTTATTCCCAATGAATGCAAATTTCAAAAACTGCATCCACACACTATTCTAGCTGAGAAATGCAAATAAGTCACTTGCAGTAAGAGAGCATCAGCACAAAGATTGGCATCACATTTCAGCCGAAAGATGGTGTTGTGAAACATCACGTGCTCTCGTGTCAAATATTAAATTCTTTTAAAATCAAGAAAATTTAATTTGTATGGGCTCGTCTATTTATACCTAGTGGTGTTAGCTAAAGATGCATTCAACAGTAACTGCATGCCATATTTTAAATGTTACTGGAAAATATTTACATGTTTTTATTAATTGATCCTTATATATGCAGAAACTAGAGTAGCAGAACAAATGTGTTTGTGAAAGTATGATTAAATTAACCTAGCATAAAGATGACATCACATCAGGTTTTGCAGTTTAGCTTAGTCTTTAGAATCAACGTCATTGCGCATAGTTTAACACACAAATACACATTTTTTTCCCAATCTCAGCACGAACTCCGTAGCACAGATGATCCCATAATAAATTGGGTTGATTTTTTACAACAATTTAGAATTTTGTGCGGCCTTTAAACCTACTCTTTTCAATATGTTGGACGTGCGACGCTGCACACAGACGTCCAATATCTACTATCCGCGATCTCAGCACCCGAGGCTGATGCCTACCTCATCTGGAGACCAACTCGCGCAATCTCAATTGAAATTACATTGTCAAAATGTTTTATCTCTGGAATAGCTTAGCTAAAGATGTAATTGTCAATAAAAGAACATTTCTACCCAGTACAATATGAAAGTTTATCAGATGTGAATGTGAATGATCTCTCATTATCTGTCAGATAAGAGGTGTCTGATTATCATCATATTCAAACTTCCATTCCAAATGTGATCTATATGTTGAATTGTCACAAGAGTGCAAAAAAAAAAAAAACTCCAATGTTGGGTTGGCCATAAATTATTTTTACCCGGCCTTGCAAGAAATACTACTACTTCAGAAAGTTGGTCCTTTAGTTTCATTTGATAAAAAGAAAAGTAAAAAATTATTTACTGCCTGTTAAAATTTATCGATAAATCGGCAAACAATCTGCTGGCCAGCACACACAAATCAATTTCTTTAAAGTATAAATGCACATTTTAGTAAATATTTGTGGCCGGAAACAAATTTACTAGAAAGCAGATACAATCTATTCTTTCGTGTTTGGTTCTAAAACTAATGTGGCATTTTTGTAAAATTATTACTATTACAGCTATCATGTTTATGTTTTGATATTTTCATTTAAAAGTGTCACAAGGAGAAAACGAATTAGACTATCTGGTAAATCAATTTTTACCAGCATATTATCACTTTACCAACAATATTGTTTTACAACTTATTTATTGCTCATGCAATCTCCTTTTATTCCATATGCAATGGATGCATGGCACAAAACATGGTATTTCTTTTAACGTGTTGCTTTTACAGTATGAATCAGATGTGAAAGATCTCTCATTACTTGTCAGATAAGAGGTGTCTTATTATCATCATTAACTGTATCAAGAACTGTCTATTAAAAATATTTACATAGTAATATACCCAACCCTGTACATTAAACAGTTTCCTTCTTTGTGCGCCATTGAGGTTGTGCATGGGATTGACAATGGCAATGTAAATTACCACTTCAACTGACTGGATTAGCTTTTCAAACTAGAGCCAAATGCTGTTTAGGATCTAAACAAAACGAGCAACAGAAATTGATAGAAATAGTCATGTATCTTTAATATAACAAATCGCCGAAACAAATTATGAAGTCAGTCGCTGTTATACTTAATTAGGAAATATTGAACTTACATAATCTGATTTGGTAAGCACTTTATCGAGACATCCAAAAAGTTTTAGAAACAAGCATATTGGTTTGAGCATTAATAGATCCTATTATTGCTGAAGCTAACATTTTTAAACCAATTTAACATTTAACAATTGACCGGGTATTTGAACAAACAGATTTCCCTATTTATTCTTTTTCATTAGAATCTACAGTTTTACGTTGTAACAAACACGCACAAGTCTGAAAAACATGAACCTCAGGTTTTGGGGATTATACAAGAAGTGAATTGTATCAAACATTACATAGTTGTCACGAAAAGATGACACTGCAAATTAACAATTGAGTTTTATGTAGCACACAATTCTTCACTCAAATGGCATTAAAGCACCATTGGTGGGTAAGTATGTGCAACATGTAGCATTTATTTTTAAAGAATGACGGCTGCTTGGTTCAGCTAAAATAAGGAGCACAGGCCCATAGTACTTTACAAATTGTTGTAATATACTTACTGATGGCCTCCAAACGCTGGCAATCTGTTCTAAATTGCTTCCTTTGTTTTTCATCACATGGATCTCTGCCAAACAGAATTTACAGTGGTCAGTTCTCTCTACACTCATCTTGTGAACTGTCGCCGACTTCAGCACCAAGATCAAGTGTAGTTTTGCAATACATGTAGTTTAGGGTTTGAGCTTGCTTCTGAAAACAGACATGTGGAAACTATGCAACAAAATCAGGACTTTTAGATTTCAAACTTCTATTTTCAAATATAAAAATAGCATCAAAGACAATGTACACAGTGTGGTCCGTTTTAACCACCTTAGCAGAGACCAGCATTTGCAGAATGCATTAGAATTTATAAGATCTCAATTTAGCTAAAGAAAGGTAGGTTTTTAAAAGGTACTTTATTTACTCGCTTCAATAGTAGATCAGTCAAGCATAATAAGCCCCTTGCCGAAGAAAGGCCTCACGCTTCAGTGTACAGTCTAAACAGAATGTTTACTACAGGAATCTAACAAGGCAATGACCAACAAAATTCTTATGCAAATGAGGTTTGCCAAATCCTATAACCATTTAGGAAGGGACCCATTTGGAATGCTAGACAAAAACAATTGACACTGAGCGGTGCCCTCTGCAACACATTTATTGAGCATCTATTTTGCAAACAAATCTAGTCACTCAACTGACTCAAATCATTCACCTCCAATGTCAACTGGCAGCATTTACCAAATGTACTCATATTGGCACTCTGCGGCACTCGCTGACAAGGATTAGTCTACTTTACTATTCACTAACTTTCAAATATGAAAGAATGCAAACATCCCCACCATCAAATTATTCTAATGATTCTGAGACTAATAAATTTAGACTACTAGTCTATGGCACTATGACTACGGTTGTTACTGTTACTTTTCTTGTTCGCCATACTTTTTCCTGATACATCTACACGTGAAGTCCAGTTCTCTGGATAAAAGCTGCGTAGTTCTTCGGGGCTTCCAAATACTGAAATAGCTTTGTGTGGATATTCGTCTCCGTGGGCCAAGCATATAGTAATCTTGAAAGATGTGTTTAGTTGTTACCATCAAGTTTATATACTATATATAATACTCACTGTTTATATATATATTATTTGAGTGAGTGTCTAACCACAATCCACGTGGGTATAAAATGACCACGCGCACGCTGGTGTCAGCTACTCAGCATGATAAATTAATTTTAATTTAGATCTTAAGTAAATATCAGTTTCAATTGGCGAAACTCGATTTAACGTGGATTAAGTTTGATTAACAAACTAAACTGTTTATTAAAAATAAAGAACAAATGCGCCGTTATCAATTTGACATCACACTTAGAGAACAACTGATGCGAGTGCAGGAGCAATGCCGTGCGGCAGAGGGAATTTTTTTATTGTGCTCTGCTCACTATTAATAGGGAATGAGAAAACATCTCACTTACAGGCAACTAAATTGGACGCTACTGACTAGTACCTGAACGAAGCACCGGCATTCGACATCATACGTTAACATCACATGATACAACAGTCATATTCATCTCATACACTATTTACTAAAATACTACATTCATGGGATTTCCCAAGTTGCTAACTTACGACTAAATTAATCAATTGAAATTGCTTCGTCGATTTGAACTTAGATTGGTCATTGAGCATCTAAGTATTCTTAAAATAGGATATTGTAAGAACAGAAATTAGACAAATTGTACCTTGCGTTGTGAGCCACGTGGTAGCCAAGTTCGTCATTTCCTGCTGTCTGACCTTCCTTCTCGTGCCGAGCGTCCAGCCAAAGTGAGGCCGGCTGCTGATCTTGCTTCGTCATCAGGGTTGCCAGTTGCCAGATCAAAATTTTGAAGAAGAAACAAGTCAAAACTGCGACTCAAAAAAGGCCAAACAAAATCCAAAAACCATCCATCAAATTAGAACATTGCAATTCAATCAGTTAATCAACCAACACCTTTATCGCTCCCTGTGGAGCATAGATCTTTAGCAAATACACGCCAAGTCTTCCTGTTCTTAGTCATCTACGGCACGTCTCTCCAGTCTTGTTAATATTTACCTTATCTTCTCTCTCCGCCGTGAATAAGTAGATCTGCTTCTACTTCTCTTGTCTGAGGTTCCAGAACATACACTGACTGGTAATGCGATCAACGGGTTTCCATAATGTATGCCATATCCAACGGCAGCGTCTCTTCTTTCTGTGCTGTTTCACATTAGTGACCAGGGGACGGCGTGGGCTAGTGGTTATGTGACACGGCTCACAAGACGAATTTGCTGGATTTTCTCCCCATCACAGCACCGGCTGTTAACCCGGAAAAGCAAATCCTTGGAAAATGCAAGAGGAAGCAGACCCTTACATAAAATGCATGCCAAAGTCGGATGCACTGGGCCGACAGGATCAAAATGAAAACGTAGTGCAGCGCACACCCCCTTGGGGAATAGAGATATAAGGTCATCGGAACAACAACAAAATGTAGTGATCCTATCGTACAATTTTATAATATACTGACGATAATCGGAGCAGGCATCTGTTTCTGAAAGTCTGCTTTTTTGTTATCATGTGTTTTTTTGTCCCTTCGCATTTCGGAGCCATTCAGTCGAACTGACTTTACATTGGAGTTAAACATTTTTATTGTATTTAACTTTATTTTATTTCCGCAATAAATGCATTTTTCGCCTTTTTACATCCGTATTCTGACATCTGTAAATCTGAATCTCATCTTGTATGTATTGCTACGACGATATATGAAGGAGCTCGCAATTTGTACGAGAGTAAAGGGACCAACATGCAGCAGCGTATGAACTGACAGCAGCCAACAGCTCACAGCTGGCTGCTTGCATCAGTCAGCGAACCACAGCTGACAAAGACTATATTCTGCCTCCACGTGGCGACTCTGGAAACAAACTGCAGTAGTCACTAGTATAATCTGACCAAGGGATAGGTATCGTACTCGGAAGACAAACCTGGTACTAAAATGCTAGCAGAAATTGCATGTGTCGTGCGCAGATATCACCACCTCAATGTAATCTACGACACAACGCCCTCTTCAAGATGAGCGTCAAAGAAAAAGAAGAAGTATGAGAGTGTCACCCAACATAAACTGATCATCAGTAGTTGCATTGATTATCAAAAGCTGTGTTTTAGTTCTGTTTATTTTCAGACCTAAAATTTAGGACTGTTCATCAAGCATACGTATTTTTTTAAAAATCTATTTATGCACATGGAACAGAAGTGTCAAGTATCATCATGTTGCTATGCAGTAGTTGTTTTTATTCTATCATTATTGGTTATTTTTCGACTCTATAATCCAGCCATTGGCTAGTAGAAAGAGAAATGATGACAAAAGACCATCTTGTTGAACTCCTGTCCGTATCATAAAAGGCTCATGAAGCTAATCTTCATGCAGAACCAGATCATTATATTTGCATAACTTTCCATAATTATATTGGTGAACTTAAGGTGAACTAATGCCAATTATTCCACTCAAAAAACATGAAAAGAGCAGCACACAAAAAATCACATGTTTAAGTTCTGAGGACAAGTAAATGAAAGCCAAAAACCAAATGTTTTTCACCTCAGCGAATTGGAGAAAAGCCAAATTTCTAAAATTACATTTATTAAAACGCCAAGACGGCAACCTTCGTATGGTGTCGATCTCTTTCAAAAAGATGTCGGGAACAAACGATACTATTATTTCAGGTTACCAAGTATATAATATTTCATCATCATCATTAGGCAGCACGTCCTTTTCAGAACGCCGCTCTCATTGCAGCCAATCTTTGAGACTCAATATTTGGGCTGCTCTCCTGTCTCTCTCGTCGTCATTCTGATAACAAACCTTTTTAATGCCCTCCTCATCAGCCTGCTTCTGCTTCGCTTTCCAAGTATGATACTCTGAAGTATCGTTTTTTTTCCAGACCAGCGGTTCTGAACCTTTGCGTTACCGCGGAACACCTGTAACTGTTTTGTTTTTGTTGCCGAGGACTCCCACGATATTTTCAATATGTAAATGTTCAAGAATTAATTATATGTGTGTTTGCAATAGTAAACAATGTCTGCAATTAAAAATGATAATGGTAATTTGTAAATAAACAAGAAAATATAAATAACAAAAACAAAAAACTGTCATACGCCATTTTCCCCTTTGCTGGAGTAATCGAAGGGTTTTCGCCACTGCTGTCGCCACGGCTATGTTTGTTTATTTCACCCCTAACAGAAAAACATATGCCATACCGGGGATTCGAACCACTGCCTCCTTGTCGGCAGGCAGGTCTCGAAACCATTCGGCCACACGCTCAAGAAAATATAATAACATGAATATACAATTTTTACTTTCCGACAATTAGAACGAGTCCTCCACATCTGCAACTCACACTACCAATTTCAGTTGATTATATATCCACATATATATATATATATATATATATATATATATATATATACAATCTAGTAAAGTATCATAAGTTGTTAGAGTACAAATAACATTGTAATCAAAGTTTATAGTTTGAGGGCGAAATGATACCCACTAATGTTCACTTTAAATTAAATTATTTAACTTTTACCGACACTCGACAATCCGTACTCTCTTTCTCGTGTATGAAATGGAGATAAGCTGAAAAGAGAGTGCAAGTGGTCAAAGAAATTAAACTCTTTCCCGTCAGCCTTTTGGGGAAACAAAACGAAATACAGTGACACTCGTACTTCAGGCTGAATACCAGAGAAAATGTAATCTATACTGACATGAATGCAAGCACACAGAGACTTGAAAGATTTAGGCATATGTTTATTATGTTTGTATTATTTTTGTTGTTATTTAAGCGCAGTAATACTTTATATCCCTATTACAATTTAATATGGGTATGCCAGAGCTCATGACAAATAAAAGAGTTACGTCATTAAAGCCCTTAAAGCCGCCGTATCGAGAGATGCACGAATTGATGCAGGCTTCAGAGGTGAAACTTCGAGAGGAATCTGCTCATGCACCATCTACCATACACAACACGGAAGTCGCTGAACAGACACCGAACTGGTGTACCCCTGTGCAAGAGGAACATGAAACGATGGGGATGTACAGATGATGACACATGTGGCTGTGGCACAATACAGGACCCAGACCAAGGTAATAACAAGTAGGTATTGCCCTGGCTTCCTAGCCGAGTGTTCGCAATTCGGTTCCCATTTGGTGCAGGATTTTTCCGATCGCAAAATGGCTCATAAGCACATCCAGCTTCAAATATTGGGTACCAGAATAATCTCGGAAACTAAAGGAGGCCGGGGTGATGTTGACTACATGACCCCTAATGTGACATTGGTCAAGTAAGTATGGACATACCACTATATTCCTAATATGCCACATTGGTGCGTTAGCGAGATCTTTACTTAGTTTAATAACAGAGACTAACATTTAAATATAAAAAAAGATTTATACAACTCTGCATGCACTCCATTCATTTAACAATAAGAAAATCCAGATAGATATACGTATGGGAATAAATATTATATCCTAAGTGCTGTCTTAACAGGGAGTGGAATTGAGAAACGTTTTTTATTCTAATTACATTCTCACAAAGTGTGTGCAACACATTGACTGTGCTAAGGGGATCAAGACGGTGAGCAACGTATGAGCTGCAGCAATCAGCGATCCATAGCTGACTGTTAGCGTTAAGGCCAGCAAACCAGAGCTGCTGAGACACTTCTACACCTCCACGCGATGATCCCGGATAACAGGCGACAACAAGACAGACTGGCTAAGGAGAAGGGATCGAAGAGAGAATGCTAACCCAGTACTCTTCTTCTTCTTATTCTTCTGCGTACACAGTCAGACAGTAACCATTATTTTTTCGAAAAAAGCGGCGGTCATCCTGAGGCTCTCGCTACTGCCATAGAGCTTGTCTTGCAGTTCCACTGGTAATGGCCACATCTGCTCTCTCTGATCCTCGTATGTCGGGCAGTTCTGCAGCAGATGTTCAGTGGTCATTTTACCAGTACCGCACGGGCATTCGTCGGTACTCCCTATCTTCAATTTGTTGAATAGGTGGTACCTCAGTCTGTTGTGGCCAGTGCGAAGTCTGAAGACAACGACCTGCTCTCTTCGGTTCAACTGGTAATAGGCATCGTTTTTGGTGTAACCAGTATGTTCGGTTTCCCATTTGGTCATGTATCTGGCTTTGATAAGCCGTTTTGACTCTTCGTACGTCATACTGGTATCTGTTTGTGGTAGTCTTGCACCTTCTTTTGCCAGTCTGTCTGCCTCCTCGTTGCCTTGGATGTTGCAGTGTGCCGGGACCCACTGTACCACTACCCTTTTTGGTGCGGACTGCTGGCACAGTTTGCAGAGTGCTGCTCTTAAGTCATTAAGCTCAGTGTTTTTCTGGCTTTTTAGCGCTGTGACTACGGCGAGAGCATCTGTCAGCAGGACTATATGGCTCTCATTTTCACTGTGTGTCACCATTTCTTCCACTGCCGCCCTCAGTGCATCTGCCTCCGCTCTGAAATTGCTTGTGTACTTACCAGTAGCGAATGACAGTGTTATTTTTCTGCCATTTGGTAGGTTCAGGAATGCTCCTGCCCCTCCGTTCTGTGTAGTGTTTGTTACAGAACCGTCGGTGTATGCATGAGTCCAGTCCATGCTTGGGTAGCTTTTCGTTATGAAGCTTAGGGTAGTGTCTCTCCTTTCTTTTTCAGTCTGGCAGTTTTTGTTTGCAATACCTGGTATATTTTCTACCACCTCTGGAAATATATCCTGCCTCCAGGTAGGTTTTCGTACAGTAGTGATGTAACCCAGTACTCAAAAATTGCTTGCTGAAATCGGATGTATTTAACGGAAAGGTGCAAATTTGCAGTCAAGCTATAAACTACGACACAACGCATTCCATTTTCCAGACAACAATCTGCTACTTGTATAGCCGATTTCGTGGTTTTCATGTGTACAATGTTCTCACGGTACCTTTCCGTTTTCCTTGTATTAAAAGTACCATATTCAGACTGCGAAAAGGCCACTGTAAACGGAAAAATAATGTTAAAATTTAAAATTGACATACATGTTCCATTGTGGGAAAAACAAACAAACAGTGGAACATGTTCTACCTGTCTTCCGGCATCATGAGAGAAGCAAAGTGACTACAGGGCTCTCTCCAACCCAATTGTGAGATAAACTGTCGGCTGGTTGTTTATTGATCCAGCGGCATATGGGCTCCTGCCCTTTAGCGCATTACCACATAGTGATATCTGCAAGTGTTTGTAAGCTGTTGTTTAGTTCCGTACAAAGTGTTCCATTTGTCTGACCTCGGAGTAAGAAGCTCTTTGTTTAGTTCCGTACAAAGTGTTCCATTTGTCTGACCTCGGAGTAAGAAGCTCTTTCCTAACACTGGCAAGCGTCTGACATTCACACAGATTATGTTTAACAGTTTCGTAGAGATGTGTGCACAGCCGGCACTCTGGAGTATGTTCTGGTTGGATTCTGTTCGTCACTGTTAAGTTGTATGTGTTGAGTGCGAAGTAGGAAAATGGTACGTTGATCTCTCCTTTTCAGGAGGCTGATGTTGTCTTTGGAATTTGGGATGCTCATGTGTTTGTATATTTCTGTCCCAGTATTTCCCATTGCCCATCTATTCAGCTATGCCTCTTTGTTCGCAGTCTTCAGTAATTGTTTCTTCTTCTTCTTCTTCTTCTTCTTCTTCTTCTTCTTCTTCTTCTTCTTCTTCTTCTTCTTCTTCTTCTTCTTCTTCTTCTTCTTTGTACGCTGTCTGACGTCAACTTGAATTTGTTCGAATAAAGCAGCTGTCATCCTGAGGCTGTCGACACTGCCAAAGAGCTTGTCTAGTGTTGGCACTGGTGATGGCCACGTGTCCTTTCTCTGGTCCTCGTATGTCGGGCAGTTTTGCAGCAGATGTTCAGCGGTGATTTTCCCTGTACCACAGGTGCATTCGTCAGTGCCACCTATCTTCAGTTTATTGAATAGATGGTACCTCAGTCTGTTGTGGCCTGTGCGGAGTCTGAAGATCACCACCTGCTCTCTTCTGTTCAACTGGTAATAGGCATCATTTTTTTGTGTAGCCAGTTTGTTCTGTTTCCCATTTGGCCATGTATCTGGCTCTAATAAACCTTTTGGACTCTTCGTAGGTCACACTAGAATCTGGTTGTGGTAATCTTGCACCTTGTTTTGCCAGTCTGTCTGCCTCCTCGTTGCCCTAGATGTTACAGTGGGATGGAACCCACTGTACCACTACTTTGCTGGCACAGTTGACAGGGTACTGCTCTTAAATCATTAAGTTCAGTATTTTTCTGGCTTTTTAGTGCTGTAACCACGGACAGGGCATCTGTAAATAGGACTATCTGGCTTTCATTGCTTTCGTCTGTCAGCATTGCTTCTAATGCAGCCTTCGGTGCCTCTGCCTCCGCTCTGAAATTGCTTGAGAATTTTCCAGTTGCCACTGACAGTGTTATTTTTCTACCGTTTGTTAGGCTCAGGAATATCCCTACCCCTTCATTCTGTGTTGTGTTTGTTACAGAACCGTCGGTGTATGCACGAGTCCAGTCCATGCTTGGGTAATTTTTCGCTATGTACCTCAGGGTTATGTCTCTTCTTTCTTTTTCAGTCTGGCTATTCTTGTTTCCAATACCTGGTACATTTTCTACCACCTCTAGAATGATATGCTGCTTCCAGGTGGGTTTGCGTACAGTAGGGATGGGCTTTGGTGTTGTTATGGTGTTCATAGGGCCTTCGCTCATCTTTGCTGTGGCTATTTCTGCGAAGTTTATCCGCTTTAGTTTCCCTTTTCCAAATCTATTTAGTCTCTGATGCATTGGATGGTCTGTCAGTCTTCTTAGTTTCTCTGCTTGTTGCTGGGCTCTGCTGTCTCTTCTATCGGTCATGGATTGCAGATTTGTAATCTTTTCAAGTTCTACAATTGGCGTTGACTTCATGCCTCCTGTTATAACTCTCATGGCTTGGTTTTGGAGTTTGCTAATTTTATCAAAGTTCGCATTTGCTGCTGTTGCCCATGCCGCAATGCCATACTCGAGAACTGGTCTCACTCTCCCAGTGTACAGTTTCTTCAGTATTCTTTCGTCTGGTCCCGAGCTTGTGCCAGCAAGTTTCCTCATGATAGTAATTGTTTGACTGTCTGTAGGGTTGTTGGTGTGTATTGTTGTTCTTGACTTGATCCTTTCTTAGATAAGCTGTATGCCGATAAGAGAAACCTGAGAATGGCCGTCCGGTTTATGAGGGGAAATATTGGCGATTATGTTACAGCGAATGACGAAGAAGAAGTATCCGATAATATTGACTTGAGTTTATTCCTTTCAAAATCTAGCTTTACGGATCTAGCATGACCAAACTGTATGAACGCAGAAAAAGAAAAAGAAAACTCTCATCAAGTAACCTCATCGCTTTGATACTTTTTGAAAAATGCTTGGATCTGTTTTTGAATATGAGTGTTAATTGTTCTCCATATTTCTTCTTATATCGAGATTTCGATAACTTGTTTGACGTTTCGACTTGTTATTTCTTCTTTCTTTTTCAAAATTACATAACAATTAGCCTCATCAGCCACCCTAGCAAGATCATGCTTATAATAATCCTCGACATATTGAGACCCCAAGCGGAGAACATCATGATTTAAGACTGATATACGAGAAATATATTGAACATCAGCAAAAATTGTATAATGTATTTGTTGATTTCAAGAAAGTGTTTGATAGGGTATGACAAAAAGCACTGTGGGCTACCATGGGGAAATTGAACTGAAATATTATATATGTCCTTGGACACCTATATAACAAGGCATCCAGCGCAGTTCTTGTGAATGGGAGGCACGGGGACTGGTTTCACACATCCGTCGGTGTGAGACAGGGTTGCACACTCCCCACCACGTTTCAACATATTTCTTGAGGGTATGAGTGATGCATTTTGAGATGATGTTGGAACTGTTAGATAGGGGACATATGGCAGTGTCGACAGCCTCAGGATGACGGCTGCTTTTTTCTCAAAAATAATGGTTACTGTCTGACTGCGTACGAAGAAGAAGAAGAAGAAGAAGAAGAAGAAGAAGAAGATAGGGGACAGAACGATTACCAACCTTCGTCTTGCAGATGACATCGATGGGTTGGCGGACACAGAAGCGGAACTCCGGGAATGGGTCATACAATTGATGAAACAGCTCTTGACTATGGTGTGTAGATTAATGCTAAAAAGACACAATTAATATCCTAGAACGCCGAGGACTTCAACAGTAGGGTAAAAGGTAATGGCCAAGAACTAGAAGGGGTTGACCGTTTGAAATATTTGGGCTCAATTGTTAGTGATGAAGAATAAAAATTTGAGGTGTTAGCCAGAATAGCACAGACAATAGAGGCGCTTGCACGGCTTAACAAAATCTGGCAAGACACACGGTTAGTCATATGCACGTACACGAGATTACATTGGTCCTGTAAATATTCATATATGCTTGTGAGACATGGACAGTTACAGCTGACCTTCAGCGAAGGATACGGGCCTTGGAGATGAGATGTTTCCGAAGACTTATAAACGTCACGTACAAAGATCAAGTTACAAATGAGGAAATACGAGATATAATTACAACAGCAATATGGCCTTTTGAAGACATCTTGGCAACTGTCAAAAGCAGGAAACTCGCTTGGTACGTTCACATATCGAGATAAAATGGTCTTGCAAATATGATCCTCCACAGAAACGTGCAAGGCAGGAACGAAGATGCGGTTCCAAAAAGAGGTGGGAGGACAACATAAAAGAATGGACCAATCTCCGGCCAGAAGAGGCACAGGTAGCGGCCGCTGACAGTGAAAATTGGCATGGGTTTGTGAGGATGTATTCATTTGTGCCCCAACGACCTCATCGGTTACGGGAGGACCTGACCTGACTTGACCTGAAGACTTCTGAACGTCACATACGAAGACCGAGTTACAAATGAGGAAATACGAGAAAATTAAAACAGCAATAGAGCCTTTTGGAGACTTCTTGGCAACGGTCAAAAGAAAGCAACTCGCTTGGTACGGCCACATATCGAGATCAAACGGACTTGCAAATACGGAAAGGTGCACGGAGGACGACGAAGAGGTCGTCAGAAAAAGAGATGGGAGGACACCATAAAAGAATGGACCAACCTCCGACCAGAGGCACAGGTAGCGGCCGCAGACATAGAGGGGGTGGAGTGGCGATGTAGGGGTGTCTTCATGTGTGCCCTAACGACCTCACCGTTTACTGGATGACTGAACTTGACTTCTTCAGCGTTCGACATAAAACAGTTGTTGTGTCGTAGTTTACAGCGAGACTAGGATACCTATGCCTTTCGGATCGATAAATCTTCTTCTTCTTCTGCGTTCTTTCTCAATCTCCCACTACCAAACCCTGAAAGGGCTTAAGAAGCAGAATATTCTTCTTCTGCGTTTGTTCTCAATCTCCTGCTACCAAACCCTGAAAGGGCTTAAGTAGCAGAATGTAGTCCAGAGAACGGAATGCATTGTGTCGTAGTTTACAGCTTGACTGCGATATTTGCACCTTTCGGTCCTTCTTCTTCTTCTTCATCGTACGCAGTCAGACAGTAACCATTATTTTTTTCTAAAAAAGCAGCCGTCATCCTGAGGCTGTCGACACTGCCATAGAGCTTGTCTAGTGTTGCCACTGGTGATGGCCACATCTGCTCCCTCTGATCCTCGTATGTCGGGCAGTTTTGCAGCAAAACCCCTCGGTCCAATGTGTTATGTTGTAATTTACAGCTTGACTTGGATATTTGCACCTTTCGTTCCAACACATCCGACTTCAGCAAGCATTTTTTGAGTACCGGGTTAGCATTCCCTCTTCTATCCCTTCTCATTAGCCAGTCTGCCCTGCTGCAGCCTGTTATCCAGGATCACCGCGTGGAGGTGTAGAAGGGTCTTGGCAGCTCTGGTTCGCTGGCCCTCATCAATACATCTGATTTCATTCGGTTTTCTTTGGGTGCCAGATTTGCCTTCCCACTGCGATTCCTATTCCACAGCTAGATTACTCTAATAACTAGTGCAGCCTGTTTCCAGAACCGCCACTTGAAGGCAGATTAAGGTCTTGGTCAGTTGTGGTTCGCTGACCCTGATGCAAGCAACCATCTATGAGTCGCTGGCTGCATATTCGTATACCTCCCCACACCCCCCCCCCCCCCCCCCACTCCCGTCTTGCAATTTCACATAAATTATAGAACGTCAGCCATATTTTGTAGTTTTTGTATTGATTCTTTGACTTCTTCATTTCCCCATGTTGTTTGTTTTCTTTATGCCTTCTCCTCAATAAAGTTTTTTGTTCACCAGTTCTTGTTTTAGTGCATCCGTCAGAAAAGTTTGTTGTTTATATTCGCTTACTGTTAGTGAAAGAAAGGCAACGAGGACGGAAACTGGCCAAACAGACCTCATAAAGTCTCTAACACTTCTTACCCGACAGCACTGCCCGCTATGGGGCTGTCTTTACCAATTTCTATTTGTAATGCGAACAAAAAAGTCAAAAAGTACGGATCCTGATAGTCAGTTTAAATATAGCCTCCATTTTGGACAGCCCCTCCACAACCTTGACGTCAGCACAGAGCTGTCTCCGGAATTTGAATCTACATTACTTACTTCGTCGCTCCTCTTCTACCGTGAGGTGTGGAGGTTTGCCAAAGAGAACAACACTGCTCTATCCGCTGTCTTGTTCCTGACCTCTTTCCAATCCAGCCCTCGATCACTTAGGGACTTTCGTATGTTGTCTTCCCAACGTACTTTGGGATGTCCTGGGGGGTCTCCGTCCTTGACTTTTTGTCTCCCATGACCGCCTTGGTATCAGATCTTCTACCATTCTACAGACATGGCCAAACCACTGTAGTTGGGACTGCTCCACTCGTGCCTGCAGACATGGCCAAACCACTGTAGTTGGGACTGCTCCACTCGTGTCTGCAGACATGGCCAAACCACTGTAGTTGGGACTGCTCCACTCGTGTCTGCAGGGGTTGAACTTCTAGATTGCTACGTATTGTCTGGTTACGGATCTTGTCCCTTTTCGTCACCTGAACCACTTTCTTAGGTACCTCATTCTGAAGTTTGTAATTGCCTTTCTTGGACTGTAGTCATTGCCCATGACTCACATCTATATGTCAGGACAGGTACATAGGTCGAGTGGTGTATATCCATCTTTGTTTTCCTGGGTATTTTTCTTTTGTTGAAGAATCTACTGTTTATTGCATGGAAAAGTCTGCCTGCTGCCTCCCTTCGTGCAGTTAACTTCTCTTTGATTCCTCCCCTGCTATCTGTTACCACTCCTAGATATTTAAAGTTGCTGACCTGCTCCAGTGCTCGTGTTCCCATGGTTATCTGATGTCTCTTCTTATATCCGGTGATCACCATGGTTTTTGTTTTGGAGTTGCTGATGTGCATTCCTCTCTTCTTCAACTCTTCTTCCCAGACCTGCACATTGATTTGGAGATGTGCCTCGGATTTCGTGATCAGGGTCACGTCATCTGCAAACGCTAGTTCTGATATGTAACTTGGTTTCATCTCCCAGTACCCTACTTCAAACTTTTTTGTCCGTTCCTTGCAGGCTTTGATGACTTCATCCATGAGGAGTATGAAAAGGTGCGGTGATAGAATGTCCCCTTGTCTTACTCCGCTAGTGGTCTTGAACTCTTCTGACGTTTAATTTGACGTCCGCACATAATTTCTGCATGTTTTATAGAAAGTCTGTATGACAGAGATTAAGGGTCCTGTGATGTTTTCCTTGGTAGGCACTCCCAGAGTTTTAAATTTTTATTTTTTTTGCGTTCTCCTTATTTCTCTATTCCCCAAGGCGGGTGTGCGTTGCACTGTGGTTTTTATTTTGCGCCTGTCGGTCCAGTGCATCCGACTTCAGCATGCAATTTATGTAAGGGTCTGCTTCCTCCTGCATTTTATAAGGGTTTGCTTCCCCGGGGTAACGGCCGGTGCTGTGATGGGGATCGAACCCAGCACCTTCGAGTTGTGAGCCGTGCCACTTAACCACTAGGCCACAACTCCCAAAGTTTGTCCCCAAGGAACTTTATCAAATGCTTTCTCCAAATCCAAAAAGCAGATATGCATGTCCTTATCATATTCAAAAGCCTTTTCACTCAGTTGTCTGAGTGTAAAGATAAGGTCTTGAGTACTTCTGTTTGGCCGAAACCCATATTACGTTTCGTCCATATTTGGCTCTGCTTGACCTCTTAATCGCCGTTCTAGAATCCTAGAGTAGACTTTCCCGTGGACACTGAGAAGGGAAATCCTCTTCTTCTTCTTCTTCTTCTTCGTACGCAGTCAGACAGTAACCATTATTTTTTTCGAAAAAAGCAGCCGTCATCCTGAGGCTGTCGACACTACCATAGAGCTTGTCTAGTGTTGCCACTGGTGATGGCCACATCTGCTCACTGAGAAGGGAAATACCTCTGTGATTTTCACATTGTCGATTGTCACCCTTTTTAAATATTGATATTGTTTTGGCAACCTCCCAATCTCTTGGTATCTTCTTGTGGCGCCAATCTGCCTTGAGAATCTTCACGAATAGTAACTTCCTGCTGTTCCCATGTATTTAACCATTTCTGGAGTTATACCATCATGTCCTGCTGCTTTACCAATCGTAATTTTCTCCAATGCTACCTTTAGTTCTTCCATTGTGATATTGTCGTTCCTCTCTATGGCTCCCTCTTTTTGAATTGGGACTGTTACTCCCAGAGCTTGATTTTCCTTCACTCCTAAAAGATCTGAGAAATATTCTTTCCATCTGTTTGTTACCTCTTCTGGGGCGATCAACCGCGCACCTTGTTTATCTTTAACAAATTTCAGGGGGCATTCCTTTTCCTTCCTAATGTTCTTTAAGGTCTTGTAGAACAGTTTCTGGTTTTCTCCAGCATTATTTTCCAGTTTCTCTCCAAATTCTTCCCAGAATTTATGTTTGGCATTGAGCACAGTCTTCTTTGCTTCTGTTCTAAAATTTACATATTCTTTATATTTCTTTGTTTGTTCTTCTGTATTCCTAGCCCCTAGGTATTGCTTCCATGCCTTTTTCTTTTCTCGTATTGTTTTCACTTCTTCTGTCCACCATGGTGTACTCTTTCTCTTCAACCCTTCTTTGGTTTGATCGCATGCCTCTGCTGCAGCCTCTTTGAGGATGTCTTTGAAGTTTACCCAGAGCATTTCCTTATCTTCTTCAGATTCCTCTATCCTTCCTATTGCTGTTGTTATGAGCCCTTGGTTTCTCCTCTTAACATCTGGTTCTCTTAGTTTGTAAGCCTTAATTTTATTTTCTGCTTGTGTGTTATTATGTTTGTTGCTTGGCTGGATAACGTTTTTCGATTTCTCTTTATTTTAACTAGGTAGTGGTTGCTTCCTTTCTCTGGTCCTCTGAACACTCTAGCATCCTTCACATACTAGAACTCAGTTGTCCTCACTATCGCCTGGTAAATTATGGATCATTCATTTCTTGCCGGCTCGCATCTTGTGTAGGCATGGAATAACAAGGTTTTGTTATCTGCAGAATCTCAGCAGTCATTTTCTATTGTCATTGAAGACATCTTCTCCATACCTACCGATCACTCCATCCCACTTTGAATTGTCGTTTCCAACTCTTGCGTTGAATTTCAATCTCCTATTTCAAAGTTTACCATCTTCCTCAGTTTTCCACTTCCGTGTCATTGAATGCGAGGTCGTAACGTAAAGGTACAACAACTAAACAGAACATTATACTGTAACTGTAACAGTTGAAACGGACGGGTAGTTCATTGATTTCATTTATGAATCGAGCAAGTGCTTCTCACTTGAAATTTATCAGAATATGGTTAAGAGTCAAAATATTAACTTTAATAGAAAAATCAAAAAGTGTCTAACTTAATTAAGCAAAGCGTAGGGAGCTGCCTTCCATTCATTAACTTAAAAAAAAAAAAAGGTTGTAGTCGTATGTCTTACACAATCACTCTAATGTAATCTATCCACCTACCTCACGGCCGCCCTCTTCCTCTGTAACTTGTGTAAGACTAAGAGATCTACCTACAGTTACAGTTATAGGCCATCAGTGGAAGTTGATGAGAGTGCATTCTGAGATGAACTGGCAAACCAACGTCAACGTGTTCTTCTTTCACTTTGCCTTTAAATATATTCTATACAAGATGTAGTGCCGACTGTGAATGTTGTCGTTTCGCATTTTGTCTTTCCTGGTATAACCAATGACCTTCTTCAAACACTTCATTTCACACGTCGAAATTCTGTTCTCAAGCACACTGGACAGAGGCTATGTTCACACCAGTAGCACAGAGTATAGTCGGCATAGATATACTGTTTATCAGCTGTTGCTTTATTGCCAAACTAATGCTCGGATGCCTAAGCAGTGGTGACAGCTGATACGTTACAGCATATACTTGCTTTCTGACACTTAGTCTCAATTTCTTTGTTGATCCCACCGTCTGCGTAAAAAAATACTGTCCACATACTTGAACTCATGGGCCTGTTGTAGAGCATTTCATTTACACTTATATTGAGGGGCCTAGGTTATTAGGTATTCTACTGATTCTCATAGTGTCTGTTTTCTTCCTTTTAATTTGCATAGTATTTAGGCTAGCACAGGTAGATGCGTGTGTCGTCAGTCTACTTTTCAAATTGTCATTCTATCATTCATATTCTTCAATTATATTATGTCATTGAAAATTAATTGAATTATAACAATATATATATATATATATTTGTCTGAAGATGCCATAATTCACGAAGAGAAAGAGAAAGATATATCAAGCTGAAATTTTCACTGAACATTCTATGGACACTTTGAAAATCAGTCCAACTTATTTCTGTCTCTATGTAAAAATGTTTGCGAGTTATGGGCATATTATTATAAACATTGTTTACTAGCAAGTTTAGAAAAATTGTGACCTCATGACCCAATTTCTTTGACTAAATAAAGTGAGTGTATGAGATACCATGTGACCTTTAAATCATGTGCGACACTTCAATTATATTGTTTACCGGTTTACTGACACAATCAAAAGAGGATCGACGGGGACGGCGTGGCCTAGTGGTTAAGTGGCATGGCTCACAACCAGAAGGTGCTGGGTTCGACCCCCATCACAGCACCGACCGTTACCCCGGGGAAGCAAACCCTTAGAAAATGCAGGAGGATGCAGACCCTTACATAAAATGCATGCTGAAGTCGGATGCACTGGGCCGACAGGCGCAAAATAAAAACCACAGTGTAACGCACACACGCCTTGGGGAATAGAGAAATAAGGCGAACGCAAAAAAAAAAAAAGAAAAGAGGATCGTGTGGCTGAATGGTTTTGATGTCTGTCTGCTCCAGAATATATCCTGCAGACCAAAGAGAGGCAGTCAGGCACAGGAAATGGACCATGTTTGAAAATCTGTGGGGGTCGGCGAAGACCTGAAACGTACAGTCTTCTTTGTGAACCTTACTGAGCTAGAAGCATGGCATCAGTTTATCGAAGAAGAAGATATCTGCCTTCTGACAATGAGGGCAGCGAATCGAATCAACTGTCATACATTTAAAAAAAACAGACTGAGATGATCATATGAATTTACCACAGAAATGTGTGTATTAAAAAATAATGTAATTGCCAGAGAGAAGAGTGTGGAGGGATGGGCAGTTAGGTTGGGGTAGAAATTGGCCATATGTTGCGAATTTCAAGAACGACAAAGAAACACGGTGCCTAAAGAGGCACAGACACTAAGCCAGCTTAAGGCAATGACAAGGCATTCATTCTTTTTCTGGCATGTCATGAGAAGACAACGAGCAGAATCACATGGAAGAGGGGCAGAGAGAGAAATTATTGGGTAGCATAAAGAAATGGCATTTGAGGGTATCAATGGTCGAACTATTAAATGACACAATTGATAGAGAAGGTGGAGATCCATGATCGCCAACGTTAATCAATCGGACACATGATAACGATGATGAAAGATAGACGAATTAAAGGGGGGAAGAAATTTGCGTCATTGAGGCCACAACCACAAAAGAAGCACACAAAGGGGAAAATGTCTTCATTCCAAGAATTCCGCTAATTCCAACCTATCTGAAAATTGTTATTTCCAGTGCTAAGTTGAGTACTACAGCTAACTAAATAAGAATGGCGGTTGAGCAGGGAGGGGTCCATGAGATGATAGAGTAGGAATCGGTACAGCCAACTAGTTACATAAACCAGCAGTATCTTTCAATACCCTTTGTCATTTGCTGAGAGAGACTAAACACGTTATGGCCTGGAGTGTCATGATATAAATTATAAAGCAACTTATAATTTATCATTATGAATCTCAACACTGACTCCTAAATTTCATGTAGGTGAAGAATATCAGTTGCATAAACATTACAATTAAGTTAGCTGACTTATAAATACAAGTAATGCCATATTGCTGGACTTGCATATATAAAAATAATGACTTATTGCTGGACTTGCATACATTCATCATAAGATTTAGACAATTTGGTTATTGTTATTCTCTGTTTAATTTTTCTTGAAAGTTTGTTACTTTAAATGAATTAAATTATTTCTAGTCAATTTAGCATTTTCTGTCTGTCTGCCATCCTTATAAAAGAAGAAAGCATATTTAACTGATAATCTATATTAACTATGTACTTGGGGCCCAAGATACAACAGTGACTTATAGCTAGCTGCTTGCATCAGGGTCAGTTACCCATAACTAACCAATGCCCACCTCCATCTTCAAGTGGCGGCCCTAGAAACAAACTGCAACCATGCAGCCTAAGAGGAAAGGTAAACGTCGTTTCAAAAATGCGGTGCAGTATTCTGATGTGCCAGGCCAAAAGATGCAAATATCGCCTAGCTGTATATTACGAGAAGTCATAAATGTACTTTTCAGGATAAATGCCAATGAAGAAGAAACATTTATTTGCTAATTTTTTATGTTACTTAAGAAGCCAATGGGGAAGGAACACTAACGTCTGGTCAAGCAAAATATACTGATCAGACATGTTAGTCAGGATCAGGCAAAACATACTGACCAAGACCCTCACCTCGGCATCCTAGTAGACCTCCCTGGAAACGGGCCATTTTCATGGCAGCCCGGGTAACGAAGTGAGGGATCGGCGTGATCCCGATAGTAGTGAGTGTCGTGAAATTTTAAGTGTTTGCGAATATCCACAATGAGTAGGTTACTCTTTTGTGCACCCTGAAAAGGACTTTAAGTGGCAGGTTGCAGAAGCTTTCCTCACATTCCGAGCGACCTGATGAAGGTGGACTAGGGTTCTCCAGGCAGTTGTGCTATGCTTTGCTTCATCTGCTTGTCACTCACTATTACGGAGATCACGTCGATCTCTCACCTCGTTAGCCAGACTGCCATGAAAACAGCCCATTTCCAGGGAGCTCTACTAGGAAGCCAAAGTTAGGGTCTTGGCAGTATATTTTATCTGACCCTGACTAACATGTCTGATCAGTATATTTTGCCTGACAAGACGACGTTAGTCTTCCTCCCCAAACATTGAAGTAAATTGGTATATCTAAAGTTAATACATGTAGTTGATCTATGTCAAAGACTGTTTTGTTACTTTCAGGTCTTCGTTCATCATATGATGGTGGGTTACAACCCAACTGAACAGATCCATCTTTCACACGTAGAGCATGCAGTAGCCGGCGCTGTTAGTGGAGCAGCTACAAGAACAGTATTTCAACCTTTGGATGTGTTAAAAATACGATTTCAGGTAGTATTTATTTGTCTTAATTTTGAAGAAAATATTTTGAGTTGGGCTTTATCAAGTCAGATGTTTTTAGAGACACTTACATACTACAAGCAGTTTTCCCTGGAAACAGGCTGTTTCATGGTAGTCTGGCTAACGATGTGGGGATTAGTATTGTGATCCCCATAGTGGTGAGTTTACTGAGGAGCCTCACATTGCACTAAAGTCTTCGGGACCCTAGTCGACATCATGTATGCCTTGGGATGTGAGGAGAGCTACTGTAACCCACCACCAAAGAAAGTTTTTGATAGCACCCAACTCAAGTATGAGTGGCATTAGCATCAACAACAATAATGTACCACATAACTTCACATCTTTTTGCTCTGCTACATGAAGAACTTACTCTGCTGTTTCTGGAACCTGAAAGGAAAGAAATGAACAACTTTAACACTATAACCTGCCAGGTAACTTGTAAAAGGTGGCTATAGAGGTGAGCATAGAGCTGGTTGTCTCTGTTCACTTGTTTCGATGAACGTCGTTGTGGAGCTCAAGTTGTATTTCTTGGATCAAATATATTGCTTGGGTCATTTTGTTGTTGTTATCCTATAGCTGCTGAGCAAGTCCTCTCTTAGCAGCCCAATGCCATTTTTATATAGACACAGGTCGTCTTCAGTTGTTTCTTTGATTCTTGTCAGAATCTTTTCCTCATGTTTGCAAGCACCTTGCACTCAATGAGTAGGTGTCTAACTGTTTCATCAGTGTGAGAGCAATGTTTACACAAGGGCAGGTGCTGGGGATTGATGCGGTTCAAGTCGCTATTGACTCTGGTGTGTCCTTTTTGGAACTGAAAGATGAGACTTTGAACTCTTCAATGTAGTTTATTTATGTCATCATTACTTTTTGACCTTGACATTTCGCTAAATACACTGCGACCTTTTATTCCCATTGCCCACCTGTTCATCCAGATTTCCCTTGTATTCTTAATATAATAATAAATTGTTTTACTGTAAAGTTAATGCAGGCTCTATCCAATTGTTGTTTGGAGGCTATTTTTTTGCCAATCTGTCAGCCATCTTGTTTCCTGGTAGCTCGCTATGTCCAGGGATCCATTGCAAAGTGATATTAATTCTGAATGCAGTGATAATACAATACAACATCATCGATTTCAGTCCGGCGGGTGTGCCATGTCCGAGGTAGCCAACAATGTCCTGTATGCAGTCCGATCTTTCGCCGTGTTGTACCATTTCGGACCTCGGCCTCTCTGCAGACCATCTCGCCATCGTTATGGGTGGGCAGCCGCGTGGTCGTGTATAATCATATGGCCATCAAAACGTTGTTTTGCGTGTCCACCTGTTATCTGGCATGCGCACCACGTGGCCAGTCCATGGGGTATTTGCGAGGCAACACAGCCTGCACAACGTTTCGAAATAGAGTGCGTTTTCTTATTTCAGTATTGTGGATTTGATCTCTGATCGAGACCACAAGAACGCGTCATTTCCATCGTTTGCTGGATAACTCGTAGTTTTTCTGCATCCGCGTTGCGTAGATTCCATGCGCAGATATGTTGTTTGGGTCATTGTAAGCTAGTGTCGTTGAAGGATTACTTTTATGTCATCTATCTATGTCTACCTATCGTGCCATCTCTCCCATTCCTTGTAGCCAGAATGTCTTATGCTATAGGTGTGCAGTAGGAATTGATCAGACCATATTCTCATGAGATGACTGAACCATCATATTTTTTGTCTAGAAATCTATTTAGCACAATGAGTAGTTTCCACCACATTCCTAATGTCTTCATTCTATCTTTCCTGTAGACATTTCCTTTCACACAGAAGCCGAAGATGCAGCACAGAGAATGAGCTCACAACAGTCATCGACTCATACCTGGCTGCTTGCATTGTAATGTAATGCATTAAGTGTCAGAAAACCAGAACTGACCAAGACCCTATTCTGACTCCAAGTGACGGCCTTGGAAACAGGCTGCACCAGTATTGTCTGGCTAAGAGAATAGGGATCACAGTCTTCTTCTTCTGCGTTTATTTTCAATCTCCTGCTACCAAGCACTGAACAGGGCTTTGCAAATAGCAGGATGTAGTCTGGAGAACGGAATACGTTGTGTTGCGAGTTCACAGCTTTACCGCGAGATTTGCACCTTTCGACACATCTGTCTTCGGCAGTCGGATCACAGTGAGAAGGCAAACACGGTACTAATAAATGCCAGATGAAACCAGATGTGTTTGGCAGAGGACGTGGATATCGTAGCCTCAGTATAAACTATGACACAATATCCTTTTCAGAACGAATGTCAAAGAAGAAGAAAAATAATTTCACACCTGACTATTTTCTTCTCTTGTGTCATGACCAAGTCTGAGAGTGGTAGTATAGAAGTGGCATGAATACACTATTTGTCAGTTGTTTAGTTGTCAAGTTGATGTTGGGTGTTTACGAAGTGGCTGTCCGATCTTGTAGAGAATGTCAACAGATTAGGAAGTATTTATTGAAGACCTGTGCTTCACAGGGAGCTGGAAATGTTTTGGTTGATTAATTATGGACATGACACACTAGAGGCTATTGCATATCATTGTTTATAAACATCAGAGATCTGAGACCAATAACAGATCTTTCATAGTGATTGATTAAAAGCTTCTCAAAGTGATTGATTGTAAGATCTCAAAGTGATTGATTGTAAGATCTCAAAGTGATTGATTGTAAACTTATCAGATTGATTGTAATTTGACTCAACACGGCCAACACTGAAATGACTGACATGCCGAGACCACTTCTCTGGGGTCTGATATGGAACTGGTTCTGGATTTAGACCCTCAGAAATCTGGGGTTATGCCCTCTGTGGCTCGGTTGGTCTGCATCCAGTGTTTGATAAAGGAATTGACGGAAGAGCACTATCAGGAGTGGAGCCTGAGGCTAAAATTGACTAAACACGCCAATAGTGTAGAATGACTGTCAAAAGAGAGCACCTTCGTGGGGTCTAATAGTGAACATGTGCTGGTATTAGACCCACGGAAGACAGGTCAGTCTCCAAACCCCCAAATGAAAGAGCGCCTGCTACGGTAATCTGGTCTTTACCCTGCAGAAATCGCAGGCTCCAGAAACTGGGCCATTGACAAACTAAAAGCCCTCTATTGATACGGTCTGGCTAATATTGAACGGGTGCTGGAAATAGACCCTCTGAAGACAGGTCAGCTTTACCCTACAAATGACAATGCTCTGCTACGGTAATCCTGCTACGCCCGAGAGGAGCCGCAGACATTTTGGTTCACGTACTAGGCGGATAAGCCAACGGTTCGAGGTGAGGGATTACGGCCGAACGCCTCTAAGCCAAAAATCCCGCCCAAAAGCAGCCCAGCACGAATGCAAAGGGAGGCTTCGACATGGTGGGGACCTCGGGGTCACGCTCCAGCCCCGCCCGGTCAAGCCGCAGAATGAGGTCTCTGCCGTCCGCTGATAAAAGCGGGCGGGAAGCTGCTCGATATTCACCCCATACGGCGATGAGGAATGCAATCATTTGTAGAAGACTTAGTTCTCGGTCGGGTTCCCTAAGCAGTAGATCAGCTACCTCACTGCGAACTGCTGAGACTCAACCCTTGACCATGTCCGCTCCCTAGGCGGACAACATCTCCGTGCAAGACTAGGCTTGTCACCTGGTCAAATGCACTATTTCGAGAGGAATCACAGGTCGCTGACATTTGGTCCACGTGCTTGGCTGATAAGCTACCATCTGAGGGATTACGGCCGAACGCCTCTAAGCCAGAATCCCACCCAAAATCTCAGCACCGCTAAGATGGGAGGCTACGACATGGCTGGGGCTGTGTCCCGGCCCGATCAAGCCGCAGGAATGCACCTGGTAAAATGCACTCCTTCCTCACTCTTTGCATCTGTCTGCTATCAGTCATTCCAATGGACGCAGAAGAGATGCAGTCCAGCGGACACTGCACCTCCTGTCCTATGGTGGCAAGCTCCCGGGTGGCGGGGAATGCTAGGCGTACCATCACTGCAGATGAGCCGAGAAAATAGAGCGAGCAAAAAGATACCTCACTCATATGCATATGCTACGTTTCTGGCAGGACGTGACGATCCTGGGAAAAAGTCACACTGGACTGCCTCTCTTCCGGGATAGTACAAACTAGTACATAGTCCATCATATCATTGCCAAACGCTATAGACACGAGTAGGGAAGACTCGATAGTCCTGCAAGACAACTTCCCAAGAGAGACAACTCTGACCAAAAACAACTGCTGCCTTGCAGTTAGGCTGGGGACAGCCAAAGGCTAAGGAGGGCAACCCTACAGAAACGCCTGTTGAAATCGGATGCACTGAGCCACTGGCTAACAAATTAAATCAGTGCAACGTAAATATCGCTGTAAACAGCGTACGAAGAAGAAGAAGATTGATTGTAAACTTATCAAAGTCATTGATTGTAAACTTCTCAATGTGATTGATTCTAAACTTCCCAAAGCGATTGGATTGCAAACTTCTCAAAGTTAGTGCTGGGTTTGTTTTGACTTTTGGACATTTAAAGATTACTTGTAATAGATTTGTTATATTGGTATCTATTGATCTTACCACTAACTTGACAGGACAGAATAAGCCCACTGCACCTTACCCTGCTTGTTGTTGCTGAAGCCAGTCGTACTGAGTTCATTTAACTCTTGATGATATTTTGTTGGTAATGGGTTACAGTGGCTCTTACTTTCCAAGGCATACTCGGAAAGGTGACTTTGATTGCCCACAATTTAGTAGGTTTACTCTTTTTGTGAGCCCTGAAAAGGACGTTAGGTGGTGTTTGACCACAGTTTTCCTCATATCCCAAGCGGGGACGGTGTGGGCTGGTGGTTAAGTGACATCGCTCACAAGCCGAAGGTGCAAGGTTCGTTCCGCATCACAGCACTGGCCGTTACCCAGGGCAAGCAAACCCTTAGAAAATACAGGAGGAAGCAGACCCTTACATAAAATGTATGCCAACGTTGGATGCACTGAGCTGACAGGCGCAAAATTAAAAACATAGTGCAACGCATACCGCCTAGGGGAATAGAGAAATAAGGCGTCGGGGAAAATAACTAACGTCCCAAGCGAAGGTGGACCAGGGTTCTCCAGGTGGTTGTGCTATGCACTACTACGGGGATCACATCGATACCTCACCCCATTAGCCAGGCTGCCATGAAAACAGTCCATTTCTAGGTAGAGCTGTGAGGAATAAGAGGTGAGGGTCTTGGCCAGTATATATTACCCGTCCACATGTCTCATCAGTATATTTTGGCTGACTAGATGTTAGTTTTCCTCTCTACTTGAGAAGGTCATAAGGGTCGTCCTCGCTGTAGTTCAATTCAAAGCTCCTCAGTAAACTCACCACTAATGGGAATCCTGATGATGATGTGAGGTGGGGGTCTTGGTCAGTATATGTCACTTGATGCTAGTCTTGGCTCCCATGTGTGTATGTGAGGGGGGGGACTTGGTCAGTATATGTCACCTTACGCTAGTCTTAGCTCCCATGTGTGTAATAAAAGGTGACTAGGTTTGTACATGAGGCTGATAACCTCATCAAGTAAAGCAATGGTATCACAGAAACCACGTACAAGCTCTCTTCAAATGGGGAGGCCAGTGGTGAGCCATTCTAGCTAGAGTAAAACTAGATAGATGATAATGACCCTATTGATCAGAATCAATCTGTTTATGTTGAATTCATGACAAGCGGTTTATATTTTTGTTTAGGGTACAAATATATTTTCTGCATTTCCTTGACAGCTGCAAGTTGAACCATTGAAGCCAGGTTCAAAGTACCATGGTGTCTTTCAAGCAGTTCGTTGTATTGTGAAGGATGAGGGAATAAAAGCATTGTGGAAAGGCCACATTCCAGCTCAAATTCTATCAGTGGTTTATGGGGTTGCTCAGGTACTTGTAAATATGTCTTTAAGTATTTTCCTTCCCAGAGGATCATGACAGCTCCACCATGGTTGGTGCTAAGCCCAGTTGAGAAAGATGGAGGGTTGGATGTGGGGTCAGCTCTCACATTTCATATAAACCATCCTTCAGCATATCTAGGTGAGTATCACCGGTGTCTGGCATGGAACCCACAGGGAAAAAGAGGCAAAGGAAAGCCAAAGCACAAGTAGAAGAGGTATAGAGGCAGATACAAGAAAAATTGGGAGAAGCTGGAAAGAATTGGAGAAAGTAGCACAAGGTCAGTCTGCTTGGAGAGGTTCGGTTGATGGCCTATGCATACCAAGGTGATAAGTGTGAAGAAGAAGACTCTTTAAAGGCTGGTTAGGGTAAACCAAATGCTGAATTGGACCTTTTCTTTGACATCTGGAGTGACAGCAAAATGATGATAAGATATTGTATTCTCCGTCCTAAAAAGGATGTTGTGTCATAGTTTATCTGTGCCTTATGGCTAGACACATCCGATTTAAGCTGACATTTTTTGGGTACAGGGTTTGCCTTCCCACTATGATCCCTATTCTCTCTGCCAGACTACACTAGTGCAGTCTTTTTCCAGGGGTGCTGCTTGGTGGTGAAATAGGGTCTTGGTCAGTTGTAGTTCACTGGTTCTGATGACAAGCAGCCAGCTATGAGTCACTGGTCGTGGTCAGCTCGTTCACTGCTGCCCTGGATATTGTATGATTTAAAAAGAAATCTTTCACAAAACGATGTCTCTGTCACATACTGTGTAGTGTATTAGATGGTTAGGCATTATGGCAAGTACAGAACAATATCCAATACAGCAGGGTAGTGAGGATAGATAGTGAAAGGGCTTAAGTAGCAGAATGTAGTCCAGAGAACGGAATGCATTGTGTCGTAGTTTACAGCTTGACTGTGATATTTGCACCTTTCGGTCCAACACATCCGACTTCAGCAAGCATTTTTTGAGTACCGGGTTAGCATTCCCTCTTCGATCCCTTCTCCTTAGCCAGTCTGCCCTGCTGCAGCCCGTTATCCAGGATCACCGCGTGGAGATGTAGAAGGGTCTTGGCATCTCTGGTTCGCAGGCCCTGACACTAGCAGTCAGCTATGGGTCGCTGACCACTGCAGCTCATGCGCTGCTCAGCGTCTTGATCCCAGACTTTGGTACAATGGACTTATAATAAATGTTGGTACAAAATGACTTGAAACAGATAATACAAATTAACTTGAAACAGATGTTGGTACAAATTGACTTGAAACAGAGTTTGTTACAGATTGGCCTAGAACTGAGTTTGGTACAGATGGATTTATGATAGATGTTGGTACGGGATCAAGATGCAGTGCAAGAGCTGCAGCAGTCAGCGACCCATAGCTGACTGCTAGCATCAGGGCCAGCAAACCAGAGCTGCCAAGACCCTGCTACACCTCCATGCAGTGATTCTGGATAATAGGCTGCAACAGACCAGACTAGCTAAGTAGAAGGGATCAAAGAGGGAAGGCTAACCCATTACTCAAATATGCCTGCTGAATTCATGTCGGACTGAAAAGTGCAAATATCAGTCAAGCTGTAAATTAGCAACACAACGCATTCTGTTCTCCGGACTACATCCTGCTGTTTGCAAAGCCCTTCTTAGAGCTTGGTAGTAGGAGTTTGAGAACGGACAAAGAAGATGTTAATGCAAATTTACTTAGAAAAGATACAGATTTGGTTAGAACAGATTTTGATACAGATTCACTTAGAACAGATTTTGATACACAACTTGTTCATAAAAATAAGCAACTTTGCTATTTACTAAAAAAGGAAAAGATTACTATTTTGTTCTTGGGGCCAACAGGATAGAGCCACTGCTTCATTCCATACATGTTGTAAGAGTTGACAAGGAGTGATTGTGCATGAGGTTGGCATCCTTGCCATATACAAACCATTACTGCAAAACCGCACTGAAAATTCTTGGAATCAGAATCTTCTAAAAGCTCATTAGAGGAGCCAAATGCAGTGTTAGACCTATTCTTCACTGCTGAAGACGGATGTGCCGGACCGAAAGGTGCAAGTATCGCAGTCAAGCTGTAAACTAGCGACACACTGCATTCCGTTCTCCTGACAACATTCTGCTACATGCAAAGCCCTGTTCAGGGCTTGGTAGTGAGAGATTAAGAACGAACGTAGAAGAAGACCAATGCTAGGTAGGGGAGGGCAAACAAGCAGTAGAAGAGGTGAGCGACCCACACTGAAAGTTTTTTATAATGACTTGCTGCAGTTAGGTCAACGGCATTGAGTGATCCATTGGAATGAGAAATTTAGAAGAATAAAGATGGAAAAATTGTTTTGTATAATTATTTTTCTTGTTTCCCAGTATGGAAGTTTTGAAGTTCTGACAGAAGAAATTTGGCGGTATCTTCCTGAAATATTTACAACAACCTATCGGCCTTTGACACATTCCATATGTGGTGGGTTAAGTGGATGTGTGGCCGCCGTTGTCATCCACCCTGTAGATGTCATCAGGACTCGCTTTGTGGCTCAAGGGGAGCCTAAAGTACGTTTAACTCATATTCTATTATTTTTAAATGTATAAAATAGAAATCCTCTTGTGAATACAGAAGTATCTTGCTATGAAAGAAAGTACAGTAGCACCAGAACTACATGAATGTCGTACAAGTTGACAGAAACATTGTGTATGTGGCTAGCAATTTCTCATTTATATTAAACCAATATCTTCTTCTTCGTCTATTCTCAGTCTCCTGCTACCAGTCCTGAAAAAGTCTTTGCAAGTAGTAAAATGTAGTCCAGAGAACAGAATGCGCTGTGTCGCAGTTTACAGCTTGACTGTGATATTTGCACATTTCTGTCCGACACATCCGCCATTTTGAGTACCGCGTTAGCTTACCCTCTTTGATCCCTTCTCCTTAGCCAGTCTGCTACACTGCAGCCTGTTATCCAGAATCACAGCATGGAGGTGTAGAAGAGTCTTGACAGCTCTAGTTCGATAGCCCTAACTCTAGCAGTCAGCTGATCACTGCAGCTCAGCATCTTGATCCTATTGCTATAGAAACCACCACTACAAATGTATACACAAGGTGCTTTGGCTGTAAGGAGCCATCTTCAATGGAATTGAATAGCCACCAGTTGTATTGGTCTTTCTGTGTTCGTTCTCAACCTGCCACTACCAAAACCCTGAACATTGCTTTGCAAGTAGCTGGACATAGTCCAGAGAACTGAATGTGTTGTGTCGCTAGTTTACAGATTTACTGTGATATTTGCACCTTTAGGCCTAGACATCCGTCTTCGGCAGGCGTCTTGGTCCATTTTAGTTTCTCTAGTAACATAGACATTTAGTTTCCCTATCAACTATGTCTCGTATCTTAATGTGAACAAATTTTACCCAAAATTGTAAATCGCAGCTAAGCCCCAGAAAAGAGTACATACCAAAGATGTAGCAAAGTGAATGAGCTGACAGCAACTCATAGCTGACCAAGACCATATTCCGCCTCCAAGCGGAGACCCTGGAAACAGGCTGCACTAATGCAGTCTAGCTAAGAGAATAGGAATTGCAGTGGAAAGACAAACCCAGTAACCAAAAAAGCCAGCTGAAACCGGATGTGTTGGGCGGAAAGGTGCAGATATTATACCTTAGCTGTAAACTATGACACAAAGTCCTTTTAAGGATCAATGCTGAAAAAGAAGATACCAATCGAGAATTGTATGTTAAACTGCAGAATGCATTAAATCTAGTAATAAAACAAGATCTAAAGACAGAAATTGGGTAGTGTATAAAAACTCAAACTTGATTACGGTAAAGATGGCGTCAAATGGCAATATTTCTGTCAGCTTTCGATGTTCAACAGCATGGTTATTGAAGGATACAAACTAAACTTGTTGTTTTTCTGGTTCACTCTAGAATATTTTGAGAATTATTTAGCTTCAGTGAAAATTCACTGAAGTATCACATGTCATGCACTAAAATGTTGAGAATTTAAATTGGAATACAACACAGTAAAGACTTTATCAAAAATATATTGCGTTTATGTATGAATTATGACAACCCAAGAACAAATCTGGACCCTATATATTGATGATGATTGGAAGAGCAGAGACATGCATATGTAGAACTAGATCATCCCCGTCTGCTGGTATAAAATCTAAAATTTGAATTGCAGGCATTCAAGCAGAAAGAACATGGCACAAATCTCATAATAAAATGACAAGTTAATATTTTACCTAAGGAACAAATTTGATATTATTGGAGATTTAATGTAATGAATTATTGGTGCAAACCTTCATTGAGCATTCTGCAACACATTAAAAGGTAAAGGTTTTTGGTTCATAGAGGAAAGACCATGAAAGGAATATTGTGTAACAAAACCCTGCCGCGGGAACCGAGAAAGAGAGTTCTTGGATGTTACATGGAATCAGGACTGATATGCGGCAGTGAATTATGGACAATTAGCAAACAAGTGCTTAGATCTTTGGAAGCAACGGAGATATGGTTTTACAGAAGAATGCTGCGGATCCCATGGATTGCAAAGAAGACTAATGATACAGTACTCGAGGAGGCACAAATACAAAAGCAACTTATTGCAAGGATCAGAACAAGACAGTGATCTTTTTTGGGCTTGTTATGAGAAGAGGCAGCTTGGAGCATGTCTTGACAATGGAAAAGATAGCAGGAAAGAGAGACAGAGGAAGGCAGAGAGAGAAGGTGCTGGACAGCGTGAGAGAATGGGATTAGCGGCAATCAACAACAGAGTTGGTAAACGACACGTATGATAGAAATGGATGGAGGTCCATGATCGACAATGCCAACCTACAGGGCACCTGATGATGATGATGAGAGGAACACATGAAACCTTGCACGCAAATGGATTGTCAGTAAATGTCAAGAAGAGAATCATAATATACAGGTGAAAGATACAAGCGAGAACAGGCCACCAACATGAAACAAAATGTCAAAACACAAAATGAGCATGAAAATTACAAAAATGTACATGTTAAACATGTTACAAAGTTAAATAAACAATAGACATATATCTGTATTTTTGAGTATTTATTATGTGTGATATTATAATTTTTTTATACTGTTCTTCAGATTTACAACACTCTTTCATCAGCTGTACAAACTATCATGAAGGAGGAAGGGGTACGAGGTTTTTACCGTGGATTACTTCCTGCAGTTTCTCAAATTGGACCACAAATGGGGTTCCAGTTTGGGCTGTATTCTACATTTACTGGGCTTTGGAATCATTCTCTTGGATTGTGGCCAACAACTCCCCCTGGTAATAATAATTGTTGTTGATGGTTAACATATCATCAAAAATGAGAGGGAGGTGTAGTAAAACTGAACGGCAGTGATGACTGAAAACAAAATAAGCTGAAACCCTTTACAGTCCAGTCTAACTTACTAGATATGCGCCGTAGTCCAAAACAGGGAAGGAAGACTAACGTTTTGTCACGCACAACGTACTGATCAAACATGTTAATCAGGGTCAGGCAAACTATTGGCCAAGACCCTCAGCTCAGCTTCGTCGTAGTCCTTTCTGGAAACGGGCTGTCCTTCTTGGCAGTCCGGCTAACGAGATGGTGGATCGACGTGAGCGTACGCAGATGAAGCAAAGCATAGCACAACTGCCTGGAGGACCCCGGTCCACCTTCATCAGCTCATTCAGAATGTGAGGAAAGCTACTGCAACTCGCCACTAGACGTCCTTTTCAGGGCGCACAAAAGAGTGAACCTTACTCATTGTGGGCATTTGCAACAACAGTCCAAAACGAGAGTCGCAACTCTTTTTTCGCAAAAGATTTTCTCTCAAAAGAAAATGAATTAAACAAATTGAACCAAAACTATGATTTATAGATCTAAAGACATGTAATTGAAATAATTAAAGGAGGGCCAGCGAACCATAGCTGCCAAGATCCTTCTACACCTTCATCCGGTGATCATGGATAACAGGCTGCAGCAGGGCAGACTGGCTAAGGAGAAGGGATCGAAGAGGGAATGCTAACCTAGTACTCAAAAAATGCTTGCTGAAGTCGGATGTGTTGGACCGAAAGATGCAAATATCGCAGCCAAGCTGTAAACTATGACAACGCATTCCGTTCTCTGGACTACATTCTGCTACTTAAGCCCTTTCAGGGTTTGGTAGTGGGAGATTAAGAACGAATGAAGAAGAAATAATTAAAGTATATGTTAGTATTAAATGTCATTAATGTGGAGGAGGAAATACTTAATTTTTATTCTTTTTACTCACAAAGTGTATTTCTTCTTCTTCTGCGTACACAGTCAGACAGTAACCATTATTTTCTCGAAAAAAGCGGCGGTCATCCTGAGACTCTCGCCACTACCATAGAGCTTGTCTTGCAGTTCCACTGGCAATGGCCACATCTGCTCTCTCTGATCCTCGTATGTCGGGCAGTTCTGCAGCAGATGTTCAGTGTATTTGAATTTATTCATTGTCCCATCAATAATATTACCACATTCACTTACCTCTTTGTCCCAGTCTGAGTTTATACCCAAAATTATATTGAAAATCCACGACTAATTCAGATTGCGTGATCATTGGCGTGGGAAATAATTTCTCAGCTCTTGTGTTCCAAATTCCGTCACACGTAAAGCACAGCTTTATCATATTCACCAAATGCACAAATATCAGTCAATTGTCAGATACTTTTCATTAAATGATAACTGTAAATGCACCAAAAATATGACTATACTTATGATTATTTCTAAACTGAAATCGCTGCTACATGACAGAGCTGAACACAGGTATTACATGTTGATTTCGTCCTCTCCAGATGCCAACTGATGTTTTGGCGCACTGTTGATTGCGATCAGATGGGACTGTAAAGAGATATGGCAGTTTTACCTACGTACAGGAGAAGGAAGACTAATGTCTGATCAGGCATATATGGGTCAGGCAAAATATACTGGCCAAGTTCCTCACCTCGGCTTCCCCGTAGCCCTTTCTGGAAATTGGCTGTTTTCATGACAGCCTGGCTAGCGAGGTGAAGGATCAACATGATCCCCGTAGTAGTTAGAGACATGCAGATGAAGACACGCATAGCACAACTGCCTGGATCACCACGGACTACCTTCATCACTGTGCTTGGGATGTGAGGAAAGCTACGACAACCCGCCCCTTAGCATCCTTCTCATAGTGCACAAAATAGTAATCCTGCTCATTGTGGGCATTCAAAAAGAACCTAATTACAGTCACTGATGGCTTTACTTTTGTTCCATCCACCAATTAATAAATAGGCTGAGCTTACAGGATATTTAGAAAGATATGCACCACATTGTAGGTTGTTTACATGAAGGGGGTGGGGAAGATTTCATATTTTCCTGTCACATGATTTCAGTTTTTGTAAACGGATGAGCAGAGTGCTGATGAATTGCAAATATTAAAATTGTTACTTTCAGAATCATTGCAGAGTCTGATATGTGGATCTGGATCAGGATTTATTTCCAAATTACTTGTCTATCCTCTTGATGTTGCCAAAAAACGACTCCAGGTACAAGGTTTCGAGAAAGCTCGACATAATTTTGGTGCTGTGCGAAATTACAATGGACTGTGGCACTGCTTGCAGGTGTCAGTACGTGAAGAGGGATTTTTGTGTTTGTATAAAGGTTTGACGCCAAGTTTACTTAAAGCCTCTTTAGTGGCAGGTGTCAACTTCTCTATATATGAACAAGTTTGCATAGCCCTTAGTTATTATCACGATAGATGATATTGTGATTCGACAGTTTTATATACTTTACAGCAGTGATTTTTGACTGCTTTTATATTATACCTGAATATACTCAGTGCTCGGTTTCTGTGATGCTATTACTGGAGATGACCATTTCATTATCCAACCATAGGTAGGCTAGTATTTCTCCATCTATGCTGATGCCATTTATCTTTGCGTTTTAGTTTTCTAAAGACTACCTCAAGGGCCACTGTGAAACGTTTATGGGGATTGTGCTGAACACTGCATTGTATTGGCATGTTGATTGGACGATAAAATAGAGTAATATTGTTTGAGTAACCCTCATTTATCTCTTCTATAAGCTGGGCATACTTTTCTTCAATTTATTTGAAATCTCAGAGTATTTACCTCTGCAGCTATTTCAATGCTATTGAATGCTTTTTCATAGTCCACAGAGGTATATTTACTTATTGTAGAGAAGGGGAAATTGCCGCTATAAATGAGAGTTTCATCTTTCAAGAAGTGAATGAACAGGGAGAAAAGGTGAGTTTCAAGTGTCCTCTGGTCTCAGTGGAGGTTAGATCTGAGCATAGTACTATCAGAGTTTGGCGATAAACTCGGTCTAGTATACACACTGTGCACATAAAAGAACACTTGGCAGTTGAAAAGTGAAAAGAACAGGCCGTTAGTCAAAAATTATAAATCTAACAAATTTCCAACAGAATAATAACCTGAATGAAGGTCAAAAGGAGGCGATCCCTCCATCATACAAAGACACAACAAGCTGTTGCCCACTAAATTGCAAGTATATACACAAAAATTAGGTATCCATACGCCCAGGTGTAGATGAAGAGCAACTACAAAGGGCAGAGAGTGTAATACTCTAAGGTTGATATCAGCATATATTTTAGTCAGCATGTCAAAGAGGTTTTAAACTTTGAATGATTTATCTATAATTATAGAATTTGATATGTAAGCTATTGTAGTGGTTGTAACTGTCTTTGCGTGTAGACTGGTGTAGTAGATATTTGTTGCAATGGTTGCCAGTGGAAGTTCTGCTGTGATATATTAACTTGATCCAGTTTTGAAAACTCAGGAGAGTATGGTATGTTGGATGGGGTGTCTGCAACTTTTCTATGTTTTTGTTTCTGCAGTGTTTCTTTTGAATAGAATCGTTGTCAAACACAAAAGATCCTTACAGGAGTTCAACATCTGATGTCTATTTCTCAAAGTTCATCGTTACTCCATATTTCTCAGTCTGCATTGATCATTTGTGACTGGTTTCTCTTTCTAAATCTATGGCATCAGCTTCATTGTCTATGAGCTTGTAGTGTTGGAGTATGATGCTAAGAAGAAAATGTAAGTAACGTCAGCATAGTGTATCAATGTCTAATAAAGAAGAATGAATGCTACATACTGAACATTCTTGGGTAGTTATGTCATGGTTGAACTCCATCTATATGCATATTATTAGCAACAATAAGATTTCCTCTGTCTTCTATTTAACCCTTTCCAGTCTGATAATTTTGCCAATTTGTGCAAAAAGTTATATTCAAAATAAAATTGATTGATATTGAACAAATTGAGCTAAAATTATGACTAACTTAAAGTTAAATAAAGATTATATATTGGTATAAACTGTTAAAAGGCATTAATGCGCAGGTGGAAAGTGGAGACGAAACACATTTTTTTTTTACTTACCACGTTGTCAATTTTGCAGATATATCGGTCTTTTCCGTTGCTCATACCTTTCTGAATATGGAGGGTGTAGAATATCCCTGAGTTATCCAGATGCTTGATCATTTCTCTGGTCTTGAAGTCCAACTTTCCTCTTGATAAATGTGTCAACTTTTAAAATATAACAACTTTTCCAAACGTCTACTTAGTGGAAATAATCTTGCAGTTGACACCCTCAAATCTAATACCGCTGAAAACCGCTTGTTCTCATTACGTTCATTTCTCGGTTACTACGCCTATTGTTATCTTCTGGTTTGAATTCTTATGCAGGGAGAAAGTATCGATACATAATCGAAAACAGCTTGGAAGTTAAAACCAGTGCATTTTCACCAAAAAAATGAGCGATTTATCTCATAGTGAGCACGCAGGACCGTTAAGACGGAAGTGTTCGATTTATTTGACAAGCTAGACTCAATCAGATATTGAGAGTGATAACAATGAACTAGATCCATACCACAGCAATAGTACAATATCTTTGATGGTCGGGTCAGTTTACGATGGTTTGTGGTAGACCAGTGACACAAGTGTGAACAACGCAGGCGATGCACGTTCGGGAGCTTTTGTTGTAGCAGGTGCACATGTACAACAATTTCTACTTTTTGCACACTAGCATTACATTTGAGACAATCCTCCATAACATGCTCACATTTTATTTCAATATCATAACAAATAAAAAAGTTACAGGTAAAATAACACAAACACCCATTTCTCATTGATTTTGTGAATATAGTTCAGGATTAGACAGACCATAATGAAAAATACCTAATGTCAAGTGCAAATGCATGAAGGTCAGCATCATGTAGAGTGTTTAAAAAAAAATTAAATTTCACAAACTAAATCACAAAATGGAAATGCATTCTTCAGAAGTCTGTTTTGGTCTAAACAGGCTGCAATTTTTAGTTTCATGCACACTGGAAAGGGTCAAATTACTAATCTTAAAACAGCACCTTGAACACATGATGGCTGTGTGGACTAGTGGTTAAGTGACACGGCTCACAGCTCAAAGGTGCTGGGTTCGATCCCCATCACAGCACTGGCCGTTACCCCTGGGAAGCAAACCCTTAAGAAATGCAGGAGGAAGAAGACCCTAACATAAAATGCATGCTGACGTCGGATGCACTGGGCTGTCAGGTGCAAAATAAAAACCACAGTGCAACGCACACCGCATTGCGGATTAGAGAAATAAGGCGAACACGAAAAAACAAACAAACAGGTGGCTGAATGTTTTTACATCCATGTTTGAACTAATGTCAAAAATAAGAAAAACATACTTTTGAAAGTCTCAACATATTTCATTTCTTTTCTGCACAGCTTTGCCTTTCTTCAACAACGCCCATATTCTCAAACACCCCATATACGTTTCAATATTGGTGGGGTTTTTTTTTTACAAACCTCTACACCCCAGGGTAGAAGAGCAGCGACTAAGAAAGTAAGTAAGTGTTCTTTGAAGACCAAGTATGGTCAATTTCTGATCTGGCATTCGCAGTAAGACTTGATCACATAGAGGCTCTGTGGCAGATGAATTATCATCAGTTATTTTGAGACTTTGGAGACTATCATGTCATACCAATTTCTTCAGTCCTCTGCAGCACATGAGTCTATTGTAGGATTTGACTGCCACATCTCTGCAGGCTTGAGTGGTGAAAGTAGTCCTTGGGTGACCTCTGCCATGCCATTTTTCTGCAAGGGCATGTACTGGACCAGCGTGTCAAGCCAAGACAATCTTCGATTATTGTCAGAAACATTGTGTATATTTCTGTCCAGTTGATCACTTCCATTCTCTGATAGCAGACCTTCAAATACCCTTCCTTTCTCTTGTTTATAGTCCATGTCTCTGCTACATCACAGATCATATGTATGTGGAGAATTCTTTTACAAAGTGATATGTTTGTACTTTTTGATGTTAGAATTCTCTGCCTTCGTCTGAACACTTCTTTTGCTATTGCAATTGTAGCCCATATATCTTTCCAACTGCAGCATGTTCTATAATTAACAGATGACCCAGAGTCACAGGCTATTCACATCCCAAGCGGCCTGGTAAAGTATAGCAGCTTTGGTAAGCCAACAAACAGCCACGAGGAAAGAATAGAATCACTGCTTCCTCGTGCATGTTGTAAATTAAAGCTAAAGAGGATTGTGTATGGGGTTTAGTAACCACATAATCTGAAATGGTTGAGAAATCACCCTCAAATACATCTGGCAATGACAAGACAGACAGACTGGCAAACAAGGGATCAAGTCTAGAACATCAATAAACACCAACCTCCATTCAGACAACTAATGAAGACTTCGAACAAAGAGACTTGACTGAATAGATGAGCAATGGGAAATACTGGGAGAGAAATGTACAACATATGGCCATTCCAAGACATCAACATCCTGAAGAGAAGTGATCAAAACATTGTTTTCTGATGCTGCACTCAACAAATACAAAATAGTCACTGGTATGGCGCTTGTCGGTGTTAAGAAAGCGCTTCTTCCTCCGAGGCCAGACAAATGGAACACTTTGTATGGAAACTAAACAACAGCTCATAAATGCTTGCAGATACCAATATATGGCATCGGGCCAAAGGTGTAGGAGCCCACAGGCAGCTGGATCAATAACCAACCATTAAGAAATCACTCCAAGAGCACACACAATGCTTAGCCTAACCACAGGTTTCTTGCATGGATCTGGATAGGTCCTCATCTAAGATGACCACGCACTCTTTTGCTTTTAACTTTATAGGTACGGGATTCAAAACATAAGCAGGATAGTGTTAATATCACTCTTATGTCCTGTTAGTGGACAGAGAGAGAGCAGCAAAGTTTGTAGAAGGAAGCAAGATATGGTTGAAAATCTTCGTCGTTCGTCTTCAGTGACTCTAATAAAGACAGCAGTCAACTCGAGGCTCTGTGCACTTCCATACAAGGACGCTGGTTGTTGCCATGTATCACTCCTTTCACAAGTGTATGATGGGCATGACTGCAACAGGTGTCCGTTGTCATGAGCGATTGCGTCGTTTATACAAAGGTCCATAGTGACAATCTTGAATAGCTACCAGTGGTTGCTGGTTACAACACATGTGCTGCTGATTAATAGTTATATTTGTTGGTGCCGCTGTTTTTGTTAACAGTATGACCAAAATGTGAACATTGGTTTGTCCATGACAAGATAGCAAATGGTCTTGAAAATGTGTTTTATATTATATAACTTGCAAACTTTTACTTGAAAGACATTATAGAATACAAAAAACTAATTTGTCTTTTGTTTTACAAAAAGTATGTGTAAGCAAGGACAGGTTAATGTATTATAGCAGTGAAGCTGAGCAAAATTGATGGACATGGCATTCTTCTTCTTCGTTCTCTATCTCCCACTACCAAACCCTGAAAGGGCTTAAGTAGCAGAATGTAGTCCAGAGAACGGAATGCGTTGTGTCGTAGTTTACAGCTTGGCTGCAATATTTGCACCTTTCGGTCCAACACATCCGACTTCAGTAAGCATTTTTTTAGTAACGGGTTAGCATTCCCTCTTCGATCCCTTCTTCTTAGCCAGTCTGCCCTGCTGCAGCCTGTTATCCAGGATCACTGTGTGAACGCGTAGAAGGGTCTTGGCAGCTATGGTTCGCTGGTCCTGACGCTAGCAGTCAGCTATGGGTCGCTGACCACTGCACCTCATTTGCTGCTTAGCATCTTGATCCCGACATGGCATTCACATCAACATCATTATCATGGTGAATTTCTCTTCATAGCTTCCTGTCCCTAGACCTATTAATCATTTCCATTGTCATGATGTTTAAACTGTTTTCAATATTGTTTCTCCTGACTTCCTCTTGTCTTAGTAATGTGTGTGTTTTCACATTCTGTTCTTGTTTGTCTCTTGTCACAACATGCCACAAAAATGCAGACTGCTTATTTCTGATGAACTTTTTAAAAACACATTTGTGACATCAAGCCACCTTGTTTGAATGAGACGCGTTCAAATGAAACCATCCCCAGTGGATTTATTACAAACAAATGAAAGGAACATCAGCAGGTGGCATGCAATTAAACAAAGTTAGAAAAAGTTGGATGTGCTGCAACTTCGGCCCCAACCATATAGCACTGAAAGAAGTATCCAGATAAATATTGCTGGAAACAGGCAAGGAAAACATTCTGTAAATAGATAAGTTACCCATTGATAATGCCATCTGTTATCATTTAACTGGTAAAGAGATTTGGCATGTAGATTAATTTTAATGCCTGATAAGCACTAGTATAAGAAAAGCAAAATGGCACCAGTGTGTTACCGGAGCCAAGAGAGAGCAACAAATAGCAAAACTGTAACTTGCCAGGCATGCCCCTGACACAGCTCTCAGCATAATACACAAGGCTAGTCATTCACTGCAATATTAAGGGCATTGAAGCTGCTAACAGACTAGGAAAGAGTGGAGAAGTTTCCCCACAAACTGATCTACATCACACATGAGGCAGACCATAATTAACGCCAACTTCAGAGTAAAAAGGGCTGACCAACAGCCCTTGTTTTCTAAAAGAAAAATACTTTGATTTAATTGGATATTTGCTCATTAAACCGACTTCTATGCACCTGGCAAATCCATGTGTAATGATGATCCTGATTTGGTGCCAGTGTGGCTCATATTTTTCTTGATCAACGACATGCTAGGGGTGATATGGTCAACATCACGCCGGCCACTTTTACTTTGCCAGATTATTCTGGCATCCAGTTCTTTTTAGTCTGGGCAGGTGGAGGGGATGCCGAACCTGTATTGCTTAGCTGGGAAGTCAGTGCACTAATAATTGAGCTACTTGGGCTCCCATTGTCGACGACAGCACGAATGTTGTTACTTCGGTGGCTCATAAAATTTCCCTGACTTTATCAGGTAACCGGTTACACCTGGACTGACTGGAAGAAGTGGTCATACCATGAAAAAACTACATGGCCAGTTAAACTAAGCATGACGTGATATGAACCTGGAGTGGAGTGGCTGATTGGCGCAGTGGTAGAGCACTGACTTTTCATAACAACGGTACAGGGTCCAACTACCACTACCGGCAGCTCCAGTCAACTTAGCTGTAAATGGGATCCCAATGTACTGTTAGGGAAGGAAAAGACAGTCAGGCAGGAAACTGGTCACTCAACCTGAGGCATGGTATAGTAAAGTACACTTCATTCCAGACCAGCGGTTAAGTCTGCTAAAAAAAAACTTCCTTTTACGTTGGTGTTGTAAATCAAGCTCAGGCCCCGATTTACAATTCCTCTATTGCTTGGCTTCGTTCGTTCTCAATCTCCCGCTACCAAACCCTGACACCGGTCTAAGTAGCAGAATGTAGTTCAGAGAACGGAATGCGCTGTGTCGTAGTTTACAGCTTGACTGTGATATTTGTACCGTTTGGTCCAACAATCCAACTTCAGCAATCATTTTTTGAGTAGCGGTTTAGCACTTCCTCTTCAATCCCTTCTCCTTAGCCAGTCTGCTCTGTTGCAGCCTGGTATTCAAGATCACCGCGTGAAGGTATAGAAGGGTCTTGACAGCTCTGGTTCGCTGACCACTGCAGCTCATGCGCTGCTCAGCATCTTGATACCCCTCTCCTACTAAGATACAACTAGAGAAGAGCATGCTGTCATATTCAAACTGAGATGTGGATAATAGATAATGGCAGCACACCATGACTGTGAAACACATCCTTCAAAGCTGCATGCTCACAAAGAAAGTGAGAACAATACTGGTCTCACAGATGAGTGGCAAAAGCTTACATGGCAAAAGCTTACAGAGATAATACATCTGTGGCATTTGTAAGAGAAACAAATATCTTGATGAATGGTGAAGAGTATAAGGTATGTCATTTTGGAAACCAGTGTAACAGACATTGAAAAGGTTTGTCCTACATCAGACCAGATATTCCCCAAAGTGTTAAAATCTCTGTACCTGGTCTTTTTTTTTGTCTTGTGGTTCCTAACAATAAGTAACGTGCACATTTAAGAGCGACATGTAACGACAAGACACCTCAATAGGATATAAAAAACATTGAAATTTTGACAAATGAGGACACAGAGATACCTGGTAGATGATTCACGCTTCATGTAGAGATGATAGGCATGGTAGGTAGTAAAAGTATTACATTTCAGTGTTGTATCACTTAAATAAGAGATTGGAATAAACGATAGTATGACATTGTGATACCTAATTTATTAGTCAATTGTAATGGACACCAATCAAGAATGATAATATGCACATTAAAAATATTTACATAAGTAAAGTTTAAGAACCAGGATTTTTTACAAATCTGAACCAATGAGAATGAACTGAAATGTGCAGCATAGTAGTGTACTTTGTCTTATTTACCTTTCAGCTCCCTTAAGAGTATAGGCTTCAACCACATTTCTCATAAACATGTTTGCTCTGAATATTTTGCTTCTCTTTTCATGGCCTCATGTCTTTCTATCCCTAGTTCTACGATGAATCTTCTCTATTCCTTTTACTCTTTCGAGATTCCACTATAAGGATTGCTTTTCCTGGACCAAATTTTTTGCATTGTTAATTGTAATACCATGCTGTAGTATTTCTGTTATGTCATCTACCCATCTGTCACATTGTCTTTCTCATGCTATGTAACCAGATCTTCATGATCAGGTTGCATTCTCATGAGATGACTGAACTATATTATTTTCTGTCTTACTATGTATAATGTATACACACTAGTTTGTACATTAGTTTTAGTGTCATCATTTCTTATTATCTCTCCTGAAAACATTTTTATTTCTCACACTAGATTTCACATATATAAATTATCCTCCCTGAATAAGGAGAATATTAAAATATCTAGGGTCGATTGTCAGTGATGCAGGATCAAAATGTGAGGTGTTGGCCATAATAGCAGACAATACTGCTTACATAGCTTAACAAAATCTGGTAAGATAAACGGTTAGCACTATGCACGAAAATCAGATTATTGCGTACACTGGTCCTGTCAATATTCCTCTATGCGTGTGAGACAAGGACAGTTACAGCTGACCTTCAACTAAGGATACAGGCCTTGGAGATGAGATGTTTCTGAAGACTTTTAAACGTCACGTACAAAGATCGAGTTACAAATGAGGAAATACGAGATAGAATTACAACACCAATGGGCCTTTTGGAGACCTCTTGGCAACTGTCAAAAGAAGGAAACTCGCTTGGTACGATCACATTTCGAATTAAATGGTCTTTCAAATACGATCCTCCACGGAAAGGTGCAAGGCAGACGACGAAGAGGCCGTCCAAAAAAGAGGTGAAAGGACAACATAAAAGAATGGATCAATCTCCGACCAGAAGAGGCACAGACTTCGGCCGCTGACAGAGAATGGTGGCGTGGTGAGGATGTCTTTATGTGTGCTCTAACGACTTCACCGGTTACGAGATGACCTGACTAAGGAGCAAGCTAAAACTCGTAGCAAAGAGTTTAATTAAATGTACTATTTATCAATTAACAATTTGAAACCAAGTTGATGTTCAGTTAAGTGGTGGTGACAGTTGATAAGTCATGGCTTTCTGACATTTAGTTTCAATTTCTCTACGAAGTTTATTGTTTACATGTTGGTTAATTGGACCTGGTATTCTGCTTAATCCTCCTAGTTTCCATCTTTGATGTGCTGATCTTCATATTATATCTTTCACACAGTTGCATATTGTCCTCAACTATTGTTCCAGGTATGGTTCCTCGCCTTAGTTATCTTGCCACTCCTTTCAGATATCGCAGTATAGCTGTAAATTATGACAATGTCCTTTCCAGGGTGTACGCAGACAAAGAAGCTCTATACCGTACAAGTATCTATTTATAAAATTCTTGGTTATAATTATGTCATCCAATTTACAAGCTATACAATGTGAGTGACATGAGATTATAAACAGTAGTTTTACTTTCATTCTGCACGTTATTTTTTAGATATGAGTATAGCCAGAAAGTAGAGTCGCAGCATCAATGTTTATGATGCTGCCAGAAGTCTTTCTACACTTTAATGGATTAATTGGCATAATGTATGGTAGTTAATTGGACAAGTATTGTCCATATGTCTAGCCAAGCTATGTGGTGGTATACACCAGATATCAACACCAAGAATAATAAAGACAACATTATAACATAAAATTGGACAATTTTTTTTTAAAAAGCAGAAAATGTAAAATAATTCATAAATATATCTTGGCCTAACTTATTGCCCACCTGAGTATTTTGTTGGCAGGCATATATGATGTTGCAAGGGCCCAAAAATGGAACAAAGAATTGTAACTTGTCAGGAAAGATGTAAGGGTCAAGGAGGGGTTGACATGGGGGATTGGCTACCTCATCATGTAGACAATTTAAGACAATAGAACTAGACATAGTTAACATTTGATGACTTGGCTTATATATATTGAAAACATATGCTCCACAGGGAGCTGAAAAGGTATTGATTGATGGATGATTGAGGCATATAAAATAAACTATTATTAAAATCTACACCAGAGGAATATAGAAGGAAAAAAAAGAAAAAGTAGGTAGTATAGAGCCAACATACCACAATGGAGCAGAAAGTAAACAATGAAAACATCCTAAAGAATGTGTTAACTGGAGACACCAGAAGAAGAGAAAAGTAGTCACCCATAAGTACAAGACAAATCAAAATTAGAAAGAGTACAGAGACAAGTTAACAACACTCTTTTATTACACATTTTCAATACTGCATTTCTAAGGAAATGAAGTTCTGAGCTGGAAGGGTAGACTTATCTAAGTCTGAAAAAAATTTGTGTTCCAATATGTCTTTGGCTGGTATTCTCTGAGCTGGGTCATAGGTCAACATTTCCTAGCAAGATTAAAAAACAGGATTAGGGTAAAACAAATGTCACACATTTTCATGCTGCAATGTTATTTAATAATGATCATAGTGACTGAATATAACACATATGACAAATGTTTTTCTTCTGCATTTATCCTGAAAGCGACAATGTTGTAGTTTACAGTGAATCCATGCAATATGTCTTTTGGCATGAAACATCCAATTTCAGCTGAATTTTGTGGGTACTGAGTTTGTAATATCTCAGCCAGACTACACTAGTGCAGCGTGTTTTCAAGGACGCTGCTTGGAGGCGGTATAGGGTCTTGGTCAGCTGACCCTGATGCAAGCATCTAGCAATGAGTTCGGCCCACTGAAGGATTCAGGAGGGAAATGATTTACTTGTTTCTTTTCTATTATTGGATATCATTAATCCATCCGGTTTCCATGGCTATAACATATGTTCTATTCTTGGCCACCTTCCTGACATTCTACCCATGATACTCCAGCTACACTGACCCACTCTTCCACTATTCTTACCCATGTGTTCTTTCTGATGTGTCCTATCTCTCTCCCAAATTCCCGCTTTACTGGTGGTGGTTGTGTTCTTTATCTAAGATCGGTGTTTGTACTACTGCCCATCTAATATGAAGCATGCAACTTCTTCTTCATCGATCAACTGATACTATGCTTCTAGTCCGGTGAGGTTCTTCGACAGTCCACCACAGCTTATCAAGCATGGTCGCTTTCTCAGGCCAGACTGTCTATCTTTGGTTTGCATGGGTCGGGCAATCCTGCAGAATATATTCTGGTGGTTGATTGGGTGCTCCACAATTACATGTCGGATGTGTCTCTGAGACCCATTTTGTGGAGATGGACCCTGAGTCTGCAATGTCCCATTTTGAGCTTGAAGATCTTGTCTGCCCATCTCTGCCAAGTTTGTCTATGCTGTCATTTTTTAGCTTGCGACTGAGATCATAGGATGTAAATGTCTTTTCTTTTTCTTATAGCTTAGTTTCAGCAGGATGGAGTAGCCGGCCCCATGTCTATTTCTCCATAGTGATCTCTTAAAACCTGTCTGGTAGGTTACAGTGTCTTTTGCTCCTCTCTTCAACTCCAGCGATGCATATCCATCAGAAATAAATATTGTTGTGACACACCATATTGTTGGCATGTTTGATTGATTATATATCAGCGTAACAATTGCTTGTTTCTCTTTCAATGTCTTTTGGAGCAGACGTTAAAAAATGTCTTCCCATTCGGCATGGCCTAGTGGTTAAGCGACACAGATCACAATCCGAAGGTGCTGGGTTCGATTCCCATCAGCGCACCGGCCGTTACCCCAGGGAAACAAACCCTTAGAAAATGCAGGAGGAAGCAGACCGTTATATAAAAAAATGCATGTCAGATGCACTAGGCCAACAGGAGCAAAATAAAAACATAGTGCAATGCACACCATCTAGTGGAATTGAGAAATAAGGCAAACGCAAAACACTAAAAAAATATTAAAGAACTAATATAAGTTGATTTATTTACACAAATGACAAATTACATTTGCTATTTAATCATTTGGTTTAACGTACCTGCAACAATTCTAACCCAAGAATGTCCAGTTGCTTGACGCATGTTGCTAATTGGTTTGTTTTCCAGTGAGGGAAAGTTGGTTTAAAATCTGGAAGATTCAATATTCCAGGCCATGTTTCTTCTGTTGGTGTAGTCAAAGTTCTGTAAAATGAATAGTAAACACAAACATTGAGGACGGTTTATAAATCTGAAGCTAACAAGAGTATGTAATCATGAACCACAGTATAAATTCTAAATACTGTTTCAAAATCATATAATGCAAAATTGTATTACTTTCATATAATAAATGGAATCATTTCATGGCAAATCAATTATTGATACAGTTCAGTATTTTGCATACTCCAGCAATTCAAACGAAATTGGACTAAATATATTATGTGGTAATGAAAAAGTGAACTCTACCTGAAAATTCGGAATAGTTGATCTATTTCTGAGTCCCCGTGAAACAGAGGACGCTTTGTGACCATTTCTGCAAAAATGCACCCAATACTCCAAATATCAGCAGGTACAGAGTAGCGCTGAGAGCCAAGCAGAATTTCAGGAGCCCTGTACCACAGTGTGACAACCTGACATATATTAATAAGATAGTTTAGAAACCATTAATATGCATAGTTTATATTATAATTTCTGCTCATCAAATGATACAATTTATAGAAAGTTTTAACATTATGTCATTGTCCCAAATCTTAATTTGTAATAATTTCTGGTCAAAAAAAAATCTAACATTTTGCCCTTAATTTTAATATATAAATTTAATACAGTATATTTTTCATTCACAAAGGCACATATTTTAATGAACTACAAGTAAATTTTAAAAAGAACAATTGTAAAATATTGTAATCACATTCAGAAAGGTTTCTTAAAAAACAACTACAATCATTTTATTTAAAAGCTATTGATACCTACCTCATGAGTATACACCCTTACTGGGATTCCAAATGCTCTGGCCAAGCCAAAGTCGGCAAGCTTGATCACACCACTGTCGTTGATTAGCAAATTCTGGGGCTTCAGGTCCCTGTGTAAAACTCGTCTCTTATGGCAAAACAAAATACCCTCTGTAATCTGATATAAATAGCTCTGAGGACAGGAAATAAATGAAGATAGTTTTCAATTAACTGAGGACATATTATACACAACAGTGCCTTTTTAGAAAATCAAATATATAGTAATAGCAAACACTAAAATTTATAATATCATCCCCTGAGATCTCTGAGGTAATATCAAACAGATTTCTGAGCAATACACACCAGGACAGATTTTTAAAACCCCAAAAACTACTGTTTGACCCTTTACAGCTTCAATCAACCAATTCCAACAGAAATCATTTTACACAGATGTGTCATTGTTTGGTTTAGAGTAAATGTTTACAAATTTAGACTGACCTAAATATGGTTGAATTTATAGCACATGTGCAGCTTTAATTTAATGTAGACTTATTTACGATTGGTTCATATTAACCAACATGGTGAATTTGTTGAAGTTGTCCTTTCTGTGCATCAAAATTTGGACATCTAAGAATGAAGAAATTATTTATTTGATCAGTCCAATGATCATGCATCTGGATTCAGACTTTGTCTGGGTCACAGAAGAAAGAGACTGAGGTAATGCTATTGAGGGATTAATGCAGAAATACATCTGACATCGTGGGCACAAAAAAAATGTATTTACATCGTCCCGTCGTCCCCTTCGATATTTAATGCCTCATAATAGAATATATTTTCATTTCGAATACTTATGTCCTACATATTTACGTGTCTTTTAATTGTAATTTTAACTCTTTTTGTTAAATATTAATTTATTTTATTTTGGGGGAAAATAACAAATGTGGAGTTATGACACTTGGGGCACAAATCTAAAAAACATTAGGACAGGCTGCAAATAGTTACTATTAAGTTAAATATAATATTCAGATCATTCCCCTAGTTTCATCATCAAAATTGTGTCTTTTGGGACTCACATTGGAAGGAACCTGGGAAATGACATGACAGATAAAGAAGAATAGTAGAGGCGAAAAAGTCAGAGACTCATAGATAGAGCTGAAGAATTTGTGAGCGTTAACAGTAGAACTGCATAGGAAACAAGTAGTTCTATGATACATTGGGAATGAAAAGATGAGGATGGTAATATATAGGTAAGCGTATTAACCTTGACAAGAATTGGATCCATCATCCCTCCACTTGGAATGCTATCTAGGTATTTCTTTAAATCCATGGAAAGAAACTCAAAGACGAGGTAGAGTTTGTTCTCCTGCATCAAGACGTCTTCGAGACTGGAAAAAAAAATGATTAACAATCATAAAATTTGTTTGTTTGTTAATAAGCAGTAACAACGTATACATTTTTAATATTAATAAATATATATGTATTTAAAAATATATACATTGCTTTACTGTTTGTGTTCATTATGGATGCCGCCAGAACACGGCTATTTGCCTGGAATTCACACGACTTACTCATATGTTCACGGAAACTTGTTGTTTTCCATTTGGATTGGTTAATTAGTGAGTTTTTTGTGTGTTTTCTTCTATCCAATTATCCTGGTCCGGGCATCGGCTATATGAATAGCACTATCGGTACATGTAAACCTGTGTCTTATTTCACAGTCTAGTTCACGGGGCTGAACTTCACGAGGTTGGGGTCCTTCGCCCTAGCTGCAGTGTTGGAATTTAGTGTGCGAAATTTATACACGACTATAGTGGACTAGAATACAGCCTGGAAGAGATGTCCAAGTGACTTACACGCTGAGTGATGTCCCTACGACCTCTTGTTGTTATGGGAAAGGCATGAGACACGTTAGATGCCGCCCCCCCCCCCCCCCGCGGGATGCCTATTTACGGGAAAGGCTTAAACCCTGAGGTAAAATCTGCATCCTGTGCTATCTCCAGTCAATAAATATCTTACCACTGGTAAAGGGTAACTCAGAACCAGAGAGAGGTTGACACAAAAGACACAGTTTCTTCCTCACTTTAATCCAAAATCACCCAATTCAGCAGACACACCAAGAGAAAAGACTGTCCACACGGCTGAACAAAGAGAGTGGTCTTCATCACATGTGATAGACGAACACTATATATATATATATTATATATATGGTAAACATGTAATGTGATGGAGGCTGCGTAGCCTAGGGGTGAAGCGCCGATTTCACAATCCCAACACACCCGATTTAAATCATGCGCGTGTCCTTCTTCTTCTTCTTCTGCGTACGCAGTCAGACAGTAACCATTATTTTTTCGAAAAAAGCGGCGGTCATCCTGAGGCTCTCGCCACTGCCATAGAGCTTGTCTTGCAGTTCCACTGGTGATGGCCACATCTGCTCTCTCTGATCCTCGTATGTCGGGCAGTTCTGCAGCAGATGTTCAGCGGTCATTTTACCAGTACCGCACGGGCATTCGTCGGTACACCCTATCTTCAATTTGTTGAATAGGTGGTACCTCAGTCTGTTGTGGCCAGTGCGAAGTCTGAAGACAACGACCTGCTCTCTTCGGTTCAACTGGTAATAGGCATCGTTTTTGGTGTAACCAGTATGTTCGGTTTCCCATTTGTTCATGTATCTGGCTTTGATAAGCCGTTTTGACTCTTCGTACGTCATACTGGTATCTGTTTGTGGTAGTCTTGCACCTTCTTTTGCCAGTCTGTCTGCCTCCTCGTTGCCTTGGATGTTGCAGTGTGACGGAACCCACTGTACCACTACCCTTTTTGGTGCGGACTGCTGGCACAGTTTGCAGAGTGCTGCTCTTAAGTCATTAAGCTCAGTGTTTTTCTGATGCGCGTGTCCAATTTGGCAGACATGGGTTTCTGTGGCGAATGATTCTATAGCAATGTATTCTATGCCATGTGATTGCCACCCCCCAAATTTGCAATCCTTTTAAGTTTGCTTTTTACATGTGTTGCAGTGGACTTATTCTTTACTCCCCAGTATCCACTGGGAATATAATTCATTACTTGAAACAACATAAGTCTTAGAGACATTACTTGTTACAATGAAACAAATAATTCTTGGCCATCATGGTGACTCAACCTTGAAAAACATATACAGTATTAATCCATTAAATCTTGCAAACATAATGGGTACATATTAACTAAAACCAGTTTACTGTTAAGGAAGGAAAGACTGCGACTGCAAGGGGAACTGGTCCCTCCACCTCATACAACAAAGTCCCTGACAGCAAAGTCTGCTATGGGACTAAACTCTTTTTTATTTAAAAATAAAATCTATTTGTATTCATTGAAATCAAGGGTCTCAAGCTCGTGGAGGTTGAAGTCATTTTCTGCGACTTGGTTTGTGATAAAAATTTGATTATTGCAACAACAAATATTTTTAAAAACAAAAATTATTACTGAAGGCCATGCAATGTATAACAAAAATCTAAACAAGTTATTGACAAAGTCAGAGATACAGCATTGATGTGATATGTATAAACAATGTGTCATCGCAAAGGACACAAGCAACTTAAATTGTAGTCGCATTCAGAGCTGATATTCTCAGTAGCAGTTTTCATAAACTCTCCATTCCAAAATCTTTCATATTTTGGCCGATTCTGCCAAAACAAGCATTTTTAAAGTAAAAGAATATTAGTTTCCATCTAACACTAACCCTAACAACAGACAATTCATAATGCAGTAAGATGTGGTGGCATAATAATCTAGTTCACATGGAGCAAGAAAACTACTATTTTGCTGTGGAGCTGCAGCGAGCCATTAAATTTGTCCTCATGAAGCCCTTGGGGGTGATTTGAGTTTTAGATACTCAATTTAAATGACAGCTTTAACTTCTCCAAAGAGACATGGCGTTTAAAAATAAAACACTACAATGATGCTTACGACACAATGTTTGGATGTTGTAATTCTTTCAGCAAAGAAATTTCTCTGATAGCTGTTGACGGTACTCCCTCCTCATCCGATTCTAATCTAATCTTCTTGAGTGCTACAAATCTATTGCTCTTCTTGTGTCTTCCTTTATAGACAACACCGTAAGTGCCTGAAATTGAAGCACAATATGTAAGTAGCAAATAATGAAAACAGAATTAAATTAAAAAGTACATACATTTTACATTGGATAATGGCAATGTGTTATTTGAAATAAGCCTGTACTATAATTTATGTTTAAATTAACCTTTACCACACCGCACACAAAAATTAAGTATGGTATCTGTTAGCCACATTATTTTTCAGCATGTTGCGAAGTCACGTAACGGTTGTTCACTGAGAGACTAACCTGTTTTTGTGTGTGTGTGTGTACAGAGACAAATATTAATAAAGAACTTGGTGGTGTTATTTTTATTGTGTATGTGTTAGTTTCTGAGATAAAAGAATATGACGGTGATAGTGGTTAAAATAACACAAACATATAGACTCCCCTGGTGGCAGCATCCATTGATTTGGGAAAAACAACCACAAGAAACAAACAAAAAAACACGCCGAAAACGTAGTTTACTACTAACAATGTTACCTGTAATGGCTATGGCTGTCGCTTCAACTAAAAACATAATTATTGTATCCGCATAAACAAACTAAATAAATCTACCTCAGAAAAATCTGTTGCAGAAACATTCTCAATAATGGGTAAATCTTCAAATCCAAGCAAAAAACTGAAGAAATCCTTTTCAAAATTATAAAACAAAATTTGGAATTGCTTTCGTCTAAACGTAAACGGTGGAAGTTGGAACTCTCTACAAGCAAAAGAGCACTATGTTCAACCATTACTATGGCATTAACCTGGTAGTTTATATACGATAAATGGTGGACCATGGAGCTGACGCAATAGCGCGCATTTGGAAATAGCTGCAAATCTGTTAGGGTGCCTTTCTGCATCATGGTGTGGTAAAGATTTTAAAGTCATAAATACTAAAACTTTTCTAGTGTAACTATAAGACAGTTCAAGGTTATTTCTAGGAGATTTTTTTAGTAATATATCATTCCAGACTATATACATTTATAAACATTTTGCAAATGATATAAAGCCCCATTTTTAGATCATCAGTACAGTATACTATCACCAACAAAAGATATTTGTGAAAATATTGAAACATTATAGTACCTTCTCCAATTTTTTCTATCTTTGTATACTCATCCATTTTAGTATTTGAGGTCTTTCTTTTCTGAACAGGAAAAAGAAGAAATATATGCATTATTGTATAATAACAACGTTATGTATGTAGTCAGAAAAAAAGATACATTTTAAAATCTAAAATATATGAAGTTTGGAAAAGACAAATAAATGTATATTAGGTATACCGAGTAAAACAAAAATAGCAATATGGTTGTAGTATATGATGTTTTATCCATTTGGTCATTAATATATTACCACATCAATCTTTCACTCACAAAATTGATAGTTTGCCTCAGATTTATCTCATTACTATACACATTACCACATCAAAATATATCATTCTCTCCCCAAAATGTACAATAACAATAAAAATAGCAAACCAACAAACACCCTAATTGAACACACCCTCATTCCTTGGATTCACATTTGACTTGAGACTCATCTGGAAGTCAAATATAGAGAAAATCCAGACAAGGGTCATAAAAAGACTAACGATAGAAAAAACTGGCATTGTGGGTGGTGGGGGCAACAACAAAAATAATAACCCTCAAGCAAGTCTATCATGTTGCAATCAGACCAATCATGTAATATTACACTAGCCCTTGGGCAACAGCAGTCAAAACAAGTACAAGAATACTAGACTGAGTCCAAAATATGTGTCTCAGAATTGCCCTTGGGGCATTGAAAAGCCCTCGTATTACACAGCCGGGGAAACCAGCAAATATTGAGTGCCTAAAAATTAAGGAGAAAATTTAAATCCCTTACCCAATTTGAAAATCTAAAGAGGCTACCTGATCCCCCTCTACACTAGAAGTTCCAAGAGAGAACTAAAACAGACTACTAAGGAAAAGCCCCAACCATCTGGCCAGAGAAATCCACAGAAAACATGCAGACCTTCTTGAAGCCGAAAATGAAGTGTGAAGCACTCATTCTAGAACCATGGATGCGGAGTCAGGACCAGTACAAATTAATCTTTGAGGTTCCAGGGTTAATGAAGACAAGTGAGCAGTTGGCAACAGAAGAAAAAATCCACGTGCTACGCAAGCTCCTGGACATATGTGTATGCAGATGTATCGACCTCTATGAGTGAAAAAAAGGGGAGGCAGTGAAATATACATTGCACGCCACAATGGTGACGTAGGAAATCACTTCATACCAGTAGGAGAGACCTGTACCAATTTCAGAGCTGAAGCAACAGCTGTTCATGCAGCAACCCAGATTTTTATCAGCCAAAACATAACTACAAGGAAAAATGTCATTCTAACAGACTCAAATAGCATACTTCTAGCCATCTCAAGCCCCAAACAAGATGGACCTCTCACACAAAATATAATACAACATTGGACTGCTGTCTCAAAAAACAGATCTAGTCCTACAGTGGATTCCAGCCCACTGTGGAATCATTGGAAATGAGAAAACAGATGAGCTCGCAAAAGCTGGCACGCAGACTCGACATCTATAGAGCTTTAAAGAAGCAAAGACACCCATCAAGCGATCGATGAGGACAATATGGAGAGAACAGCACAAAGAATACAAGCCAGAAAATGACAGTAAAGCAGGATATTGTAGATCAAGGCCCATCTTAACGTGCGATTGTGGAGCACCCAAGCAAACACTAGAACATATCCTACAAGACTGCCCTACTTATACAAACCAAAGAGAGGCATTGCTCAACAAGCTTTGGGGGACTGGCAAAAACCTGAAACACAGTCTACTTCGTGAACCTCACTGGACTGCAAACATAGCATTAGTTGATCAAAGAAGAAGAACTATACACATTGATACAGGTTCTTCCTAAATGCTTAATGTGGTCAAAGGTGGCTGTGCTGTATGATTATACTCCTGACACAGAACTTTTGATTAGAACAGAAATAAATTATAATTGTCCCTGTTTATTGCTGTGTTATCCAGGGACTAAAATGGGACAACAGTAACCTGCCTGGGATGTTGTAAGAGACAACTAAGAAGGTGTGGCACACTGAAGGTGTGAAACCAGATATCCTATCATGTGTAAACTATCAAACACAAGATGAAGTAGTAAAGATTATATAAAATTCCATGGTAAAAGAGGTGTGTTAGTCAAGCCACCTACAATTCACTGAATGTATATAATTCTAGTATAAGCACTTCTTCTGTGTTCGCTCTTAATCTCCCGCTACCAAGCCTTTTACATGGCTTTGCAAGTAGCAGGATGTAACTGGAGAACGGAATGCGTTGTATCGCTAGTTTACAGCTTGACTGCGATATTCACACCTTTCGGTTCGACCTATCTCATCTGTCATCTGCAGTGTATTAGCACTAATAATGGTGAGCTGACCATGCATGACATGACATTTCTCTCTTGCATAGAGTTGCTTGAGAAACTAATAGTAATAAGTATGCTTCTTTTTTTCCTTAATTGGATACCATCCCATCTCGTCAATTTATTATTAATATTTATTTTAAAATAAATTTAGAATTATTGTCCTCAGCAAGCCTATCAACTATATATTGTACATAGCCTGATGTTCCATATCAGATTCTCTATAACAAAATGTAATAATCTCATATCTATTTAATCTATCTATCTATCTAAGCCAGTATCAGTGTCTTCATATGATAAACACAAACGACAAAGCTCTGAGTCTGGTTGAACTCTTGAACAACTATCTAACACACTTCAGTAAAGCCAGAAATAGTAGTAATAGTATATTAAATAATATAATATATAACTTTCCCCAAGTTTATATTTTTCTCTATATCCCTGTAAGTGTATACCCGAATACCCCTTTTGCTGATTTTTTAAGTACAATAAAAATTCGTAACTTCCTTTGGGAAGACATGGTTGATATATCACTGGAAAGCTTTTTTCTAGGGCTTTCTAACAACACTTTTAATTGTAATGCTGTAGTCGGTAGTAGACGTAAGAGTCAATTTGAAAATTCCACTAAAGACAAGTACCTATTATCTATATATGTCTTTAATAGTTGTTTTAATAATTATAAAATAAATGATTATGTGTATATAATAATATACTAGCTAGATGCTATCTAACTGTGAGTTTGAGAGGTCCGGAAAATGAAATTTTCTTGATTGTATTTTTGAAAATCAAATCAGAAGCTAAACTAAACTTTAGTCTATCTAAAGTAGATTCTTTAGACTTTAGTTAGTAATAATAATAAGTTTGGTATATGTTCTCTCTTCATACACTCCAGTAACACATCATAGGCTATCTAGTAATTAATAATATGCATTATATTGCTATAGTGTGATAGTATAGTGTATGAATGCTCACTGGTGGAAAAAGTCGAGGAACTAGGTATTATAGTAGAAGTAGTAGTAGACCTATTTATTTATTAGCCGAGGACTAGGAAAGGTAGGACCGTCATCAATTTCAATTATCTAATTAAGTAAACCATGTGGAGATCGAGAAGGAAGGCATTATCGACAACCTCTGTCCATATCAACATATCTCATTTACTAATATTTATTACACGTATTACTGTCAATACATTCAATCATCGAAGAAATAAAGAACCTTAGACTAATCTAACGAACCTGACTTTCTTGAGTCTCCCGGAATCTCTTTCTACTGGCTTGACATGAATTTTCGAATTGACCAATAGCATCGCTCTCTTGGTTGTCAACTGTAAACATTCACCAGATGGCGCTTTACTTCATAGACGGTGCTCGCAGCAAAGATACTGCGCTGTGTTTGGTACACTCAAGCCAGGCTCAAGTATACCCAGCTGTAAATGTGTACCTGACGTACTGTTAGAGAATCCAAGGCAGCGGCTGAGAAAGCTGGTCACCCATCCGCACGAAAGGTTGTGACCTGTTGCAGTCAAGTCTTTAACACTTAATCCTCTACATCAGTATTTGTAGTATGATTTATACAGTGAACTTAGTTTTACACTCTCCTATTGAAACCAGAAACATAACTAGTAGGGTCAAGGAATCTCCTGTACTTGACTTGACGCACGAAGTTATTCACTGACAAGGTCCATATTTTGAAGGAGTGAGTGTGGAGCATTTTATCGTCATCCTCAGATGTCCAGAGGTAAAGGTCCCAGCCCCCCCCCCCTTTCCAGCAGATATTTACCGAGCATGGTGTCCTGTCCTTCTCCAGGAACTGACTACATTACTCTCTTTCGTTGAATATGGGAAGCCAAGAAAGTTTCACAGGAGATGAAGTATACCACTAATGTAAACCTGTACAAGCCAGAAAGAGCAGAACGCGCGAAAACTTCACAGCCATCTCCTCACATGAGTCCCTCGTGTGCGGCAAAGTCTGCCCTACCAGGATTGGCTTTTGTAGCCAAATGAGAACACAAGGAAGCGATTTGTCCAACTGTACAATGGACTTCATGCTAGAGAGGGGACAGTCAGTTGTTGCCCTTGTTTTCGCCAAACGCGTTTGGAATATACATCTTGTCGCATCTTATTTTCCCCTGCCTGCAGACCAACACACAAAGCCTGTCTCCAGCCGGGTCTGTCTTTGGCAAGTTCCCCCCAGCTGCAGGTCGTCATATCTAACGATTTCAGATCACGCTTGCAAACCGTACAGTATACATTAATGAATGATTTGTTCCCCAACACTTTAAGGATGACGGCGTGGGCTAGTGGTTAAGTGACACGGCTCACGATTCGTTCCCCAATCACAGCACCGGCCGTTACCCTGGGGAGCAAAACCTTAGAAAATGCGGGAGGAAGCAGATCCTTAAATAAAATCCATACCGAAGTCGGATGCACTGGGCCGACAGGGGCAAAATAAAAACAGTGCAACGCACACCGCCCTGGGAAATAGAAAAATAAGGCGAAATTTTAAAAAAATTAATAAAATAATAAAAAAATCAACACATTTTTTGTCGTCATTTTTTAGTTGAGTAGCTTTATAATTGGCTTCTTCTTTTTCTTTCTTCTGCTTCTTTTTCTTCTTCTGTGTTTGTTGAGACGTTGTGTCGTAGTTTACAGAGAGGCTGTGATTTATGCGGCTTTAGGCACGACATATCCGATATCAGCAGGCTTTTTTTTTTAGTACCGGGTTTGCCTCCCCACTGCGATCCCTTTTCCTAGGCCAGTCTAGGCTAGTTACTTGTGCAGCCCATTTCTAGGGCGGCCACGGGGAGTCAAATAGTATCTTGGTCAGCTTTTGTTGATTGACCTTGATGCCAGCAGCCAGATGTGTCTCACTGACTGCTGTCGGTTGATGCACTGCTGCAACTTGATATTTATACTTAGCTCGAAGTCGGTGTTTTTCAGGATGCCATTTTCCATGCATGTGAGTAAAAACCAATTCAAACGCCACTGCGTCATTCTCATGAGAAAATGATTCTGTATACTCGAATGTTTCAATTATGATAATTAGCGTTCTCCGGTATAGTCGTTCACCATCATGCACACGGACATACTGAGAACGATTTCTTCTGCGATCATTGCTCATTTAGACTGGAGTTATGGCAGCGGCGTACCCAACATTTGTTCTGGAAAAGGGGGCTGAGTGGGGGTGGGTGGTACTTCAGCCCACCCCCTACCCCCAACACCATCTAATGCTGTTGTCATTTTTAGTCTCAATACCGCCATACAGTTACTCCTCGAGTGTAGTGGGCTTGGGCCTTAAATCACTCCTCAGATATGTGTGCTGGGGTCTGTTCTAAAGTACATGTACTACTGTCATGTCTGCCAGGCCGCAGTAACATTGACTGATGGTACATATCTTGAATTTGTTGTACATGTGATATTTCATTCTGTTGTGGCTACTTCCGATAATTTGGTCTTTTCTAGACATCTACGTTTGGGGTGTTTTTCTGCCACTTACCGTTATATTGCACTTTTATTATGGCTTTTGCTTCTTCATAGTTGACCGGGTAATTTTTCTAAATTAGTTTCGCTCCCTCTTTGGTTAAACAATTGACCTTCTTGTTTCCTTTAATCTTACAGTCGATTGTATTTACCAAATCTCTGCGTTATGGAACCTTTGAGACATTTTCGCATAGTCTGTCGCCATTAATTAAGTTCTGTGTTCTTATGGGATTTGAATGCCGTTATGGCTGACTTTGCATTAGCTCGGTAAGTATCACGATTTTCCTATATATATATATATATAAATACCTGTCAAAAAAGGCTCTTCCCTCCTGTTTGTCAGTAGTCAGCACATGTCTCAACACATCTCTCATGCACACACTGGATCTTGTGTCCATCTTTCGGTTCATTGTTCTGTGTAATTTTCAGAAGTTATGCAGGGCTCTACCGCCGCCACCTCTTCCTTAAATGTCTCCCACCGTTGCTATTTTGCTGCTCTGGCCATTTGCTTGAAATCTTCCCTGACCCTTCTCATTCTGGTATCTTTCTCAATTCTTCTCTCCAATGTGACGTTTGCGAGTCTTCTCTTCTTCCGCTATACGTTGGTGGCATTCTTCTTGCTTTTCCACGCGGTCTCAATCTCATTGGACCGCCAATGGTTTTAACATGTGTTGGATCGGACTCTCTTGCTTTTCAATGCCAATTGTCTCATATTTAAAAGCATGTTGCATCTTGGTCTGTCTGCTGGGTTGCCCCTTCGTGATGGAAACAGAACATGGCGAATGGTCACTTCCTTGATATGTCAGTGCTCATCACCTGGTATATGTCTCTCCGTGGCATAAAACCGGTGTGAGTTGATTGTTAGAGTCTGAGTATGCTATTCAAGTGGCACGTCTGGTTTTCACCTCACAGTCGAGGATATTCAGACCGGATTCAAGGAGGAGCTGATCAAGCGCCTGCCCCTGTGGGTTATTGTTTGGGTTTCCTCAAGTGACATTTCGTGCTTTGTTCTACTGCTGCTATTTCTCTGACGGAGCTCAGTTCTTCTTCCAGCCTTTGAATCTCTTTTGTGTCTCTTTATGGTTTGTAATTTCTTCTTGCTATCCTAAGTATAGATTCTTTTGCACTCCTTGAAAATACCTTAGCTCTGTCATATTCCTTATTTTCATTTGGTCGTCGTTTATGGTCCCGTTATATCTATCAGTGAGCATTGTAAATGTTTACCAGTCTGCTCTTTTAAAGTTCCATCCGGGAAATGCTTTTTGTGTTCATTAGGTGCATATTTACGGCTGATCGGAGGGTTTGACTGGTTTGTGGTTAATGTCTCCTGATTTGTTCATCGTCCTTCCATTCATCTTGTACAGCATATTTCATGTGGTAAACTCCAAGCCCTGGCTGGATGTGGCTGTACACATTCTTTAATAGAATGCCGATGTGTCTTCAAGGCTCTTTATGAGGTACAGATTTGTTTTATATTTACCATTACTCCACCGCCCCCCCCCCACCCTCTCTTGCATGAGTTTCTTTATAGACCCCATCTTTTTTAGCCCCTGTTGAAACCATATACCACGACATAGTGTGTTTCTATTAACTCCATCGCCTCCCACTAGCACGAAGAATATCCACATGGCTGGATATATTCAATAGTCGGATGGGCTGGTTGTCAATGAATATATCTTTACAGACGATTTTTGCTTCTCCGTGTATTGGGTCATTCTAACTGTTTAGCTGAAATGGAGTTGCGTATTAATGTGAGTACTCCGCCCTTTCGGACCTCTCTGTGAGTCTGGTATTCCATGATACAGAATCGATTTTGTGCGTTATGGTGCGAGCGTTTCTAGTATGCATGCTACATCTATCTTATCTTCCCGACGTCCTGTTGTCATCCAGCCAGCATACACTTTCCTGGGCTGCTCTTTCAGTCTCTCTCAATTGGTAATAATTTAATCTTAGTTCTTTCTCACATTCTCTTCTCCGTGTAGTCAGCAGTGGAACTTCCTTGGGGCTTTCGCTCCACTGCGGCATTCTTCTCGTTTCCGAAGGCCATTCTTTCCCCGAAGACGTTTGCTTTTGCTTTGTTGTCAATGTTTTCGTAATCATCTTTGTTTTTATAGATCTGGGTAGTCGACCATAGCCTAACTTATTGTACTCTAGGTGAGTTGTTCGTGTTTAGTTTATTTCCTCCCTCATGACCTATCCAGCTTGGGTAACCATTCTGGAAGCTTTCACTCAGCTTTACAGTACACGAAAAAAGTATATGACTAAAAACGATTATAATATATGTGCTGTTGACAACAGCATTTATTTTATTTGACACACATGTTTCTGAAGTTTGTTCAAATCTGTGTGCCGAGAAATAATTTGTTTCTTCTGAGAAAAGTAGCTTGTTTATAGAAAACGATATGATGGTGTATTTGGTTTAAAATGTACTTCTTTCTCCATCTGTCACAGTCACATAGTGATTTGGATTCTCGTTTTGCGTTCGACTGTGCTGGTTGACTTTAGAGACTCAAACATTAAAAAAAAAGTAAAATCCATTGGAAGCATTTTTGGCAGCAGAAATCATCCAATAAAATTAAAAAAAAACTGTCTTATCCAATGACAAACAATTAATTTTATCATTGTATTTCTAAAGGATAATATTAATTGGCTGTCAATGATTATATAATTATTGGAATACAGAAAACAGCTTGCATTTTCAATAAATGTTTTGGCTGATCTCATTCGAAAACAAGGCTATATCTTCAAAGTTTCAACATGGCCGACCTATCGCTTGATGAGTTTATTCGCAAAGCCAACGTCAAAGTGCGCGTTAGGTACATTATTTTCAAATGATTCTTCTTATTTAGCAATTTTTTAGACTATACATGTAATCCGTAAGATCCGTTAACAAATTTCAATTTGTTTGGACGCTCAACGAACAAAGTTGGTTTGTGTTTAATTATAATGAGAATTTGTATTATTTGTAGTCTTGTTCTTTTACTAGTATTAACTAGTGTAGACCAGTGTTAGTATTGCGGTGTTAATGATGAGGCGATAAATCGTCTGTCACAAATATAAACTAATGAGACCCTAGCCCACTGGCCACTGTCCTACTGTCCAGGAAAAACTAAGCCATCGACCGCCTCACTAGTGGCAGTGCCAGTGGAAAGGCTCCGGGATCCGACTCAATTCCTGCCGAGATCTACAAAATTAACAAAGCTCGGGGACCCATACTGACTGAGAAGCTAACCGGACTCTTCTATGAAATGTGGCATCAGCAGCGTATTGAACTTCAAAGATGCATCTATTATTTATCTCTATAAGAGAACAGGAAATTGGCAAGTCTGTGACAATTATAGGGCATAATAATAAGAAAATAGGGGGATAATAGGGGTTTTATGCTCCAGGAAAGATACTTGCAAGGATCCTACTAGACAGACTTTCGCATCATCTAAAACAAAGGCTACTTCCAGAGAGTCAATGTGGATTTAGAAAAGACCAGGCACCACTGATATGATCATTGCAGCTAAGCAAATACAGGAGAAGTGTCAAGAGCAAAATGTCCACTATCTCACCACATTTGTGGATTTAACAAAAGCTTTTGTCACTTGTCACACTAAGTCGTGATGGCCTATGGAACATCATGGCCAAATTTGGATGTCCCAATGCATTTATTATAATGGTTAGGCAGTTCTAAAATGGCATGTTGGCTCGAGTTCAAGATCATGGGGAATACTCTTAGCCCTTTGGTGTTACAAATGGATTGAAGCAAGGATGCATCCTAGCCCATACCCTTTTCAGCTTGATGTTTGCTGCCATGTTGACTGATGCATTCAAAGACAGGGATGAGTCAAAGTCCGCTATCACCTAGACGGTGAGTTCTTCAATCTGAGGAGACTGCGAGCAAGAACAAGAGTACAAATTGAGTCCATATGTCCAACTTCTCTTCGCTGAAGACTGCGCTCTCAATGCTCATTCAGAGACTGAAAGGCAATGTACTGCCTTCATGTTTGCAGCGGCTTGCGATAACTGCACCAAGCAGCCCCAAGAAATTTGCACAGTGAGCCATCTATCACTATCAATGGTCAGAAGTTGAAGTCGATGGGACGCTTTGTATACCTTGGTAGCACACTTTAGAGCAGTCCATATTGATGTTGAAGTAAACTCGAGAATTGCAAAAGCATGTGTAGCATTTAGAAAACCACGATCATCAGTCTAGAACTGGAGAGGAATTAAGCTTATAGCCAAACTGAAGGTTTATGTGGTAGTCGTCCTACCAACACTTCTGTGAGCCTGTGAAACCTGGACTGCGTACAGTTGACATGCGAAGAAACATGACTATTTTCATCTGGGTTGCCTAAGGAAAGTGACTGCTAAACATAAAAGGATAACAGGTGTAGAAGTTCTGTCGCTGGCTGGCACGACAAGCATCCACACAACTCTGTACAAATCGCAGCTTAGATGGACTGGCCATGTTGTTGGCATGTCAGATGAGTGGCTTTCAAAGAAAATATTCTATGGTGAGTTTGAGTCAGGCAAGCCAGCTCACGGTGGCCAAATAAAATGTTACCAAGACACTCTGAAAGTCTCACTGAAGGACTGTGACATTGACCCTGATTGCTCTGCCTGGTGTAGTAAAATCTCTTCTGGCACGACACATATGGAGCAGACAAGAATCAAGGAAGCTGCACGGAGACGAGCGACACGAAAGGCAAGAGATGAATTGTCTCCATCTGACGGTCAGACAGTGTTTCTCTTCAGACAGTGTTTCTCTGCCATCAGTGTGACAGACGCTTTTGGACTCAAATTGGTTTGATAAGCCACCTACGAACCCACTCCAGGATTGACAGATGACAATGTGGTCCTCTTCTGAAATGATGGACAAACAACAACAGTGTTAGTACTGTTAGTGTAGAATTTATGTCGCTTCTGCTTCTCAGCAAAGTTTAACATTGTTTACAGACTTCAGTTTTAAGTCGAGTAACTTTAATTTTTGGCAGCCAGTTTTAAATCGAGTAACTTTAATTTTTGGCAGCAGTCCCACAGGATTTGTCATTTTTGTCAAAATAAGTTGTCATTTATGTTTGATTTATGTCTATAGAATGACTCTATTCACTTTATTTATCTAGATATTATTTTCTTACTAGTGTAATTGTAAGTGTACTCATTGTATTGAAGTTATACTGTAAGTGTCTAAAGCTAAGATTTTATATATTTCAAAATTACATCGTATGGAAATAAAATGTAGATAAATAAAGTACTAACACTGTTGTTGTTTGTCCACCGTTGTCATACATACATACATATTTATATATAAACATACATATATACACACACACACCTTAGGCATCTGAGACCTGTTGCATTGGTCTGCCACATCCATGACCCACTGCTGTGGCGTGGTTCCAGGCCTCGTCCAGGGTGGAGGTTGATATCTGCTGGAGTCAGACTATGCAGGGACAGCCTCTTCTTTGTCTCAAGCTGGTCAGGGGAAAACTTTTAGTTCTGAGAAATGACTTGTGCCTTATCTAGTGGGTCGGGATTTTCAGGTCCAGCCGCACAACATGATGAACAAAGAAACTCTGTGTCGGTCAAGTGTTTCTGAGATTGGAAGGAGGCCTGTTTTAGCAGAGACCTGTGGATGTAGTCATGTCATCGGATGCCCAGGATACGCATGCCATTGGTTGAGCACGTAGAAGGCCTCAAGTATCGACATGCCATATTTCATCAATGTCAAGGTTTTGGAGCCGTAAAGCAGAACTGGGACCACGCAGGACTGGTAGATGCAGATTTTTGTCTCAAGGGAGATCTTGCTGCTACTCCACGCATGTCAGAGGTCGTACATAGCATATGCAGCTACCCGATCTGCCTTGACATATCGGGACCTCTGAGCCCATCAGATATTATGCTACAGAGATAGATGAATTCGTTGGTGCCCTCCGCAGTGTGACCTTGGGTTTCAATACCTCATATAAGTAAACACCCTAATAACTATACATTTTAATTTGGGGGAAGACAATGCATCTTCTCATTGCATGAACAAAAATTGATAGAACACATCTACAGCTAATTAATATTCAAAATCTCATCTTAATTAGCATATAAAAAACAGTACGATTGAAGAATGTGCATTTTAACACACAATGTATTAGTAACATTCATCCTGAAATAAATTTCTTACCGGAGCCTGAAAGAGGAGCAAAGAATAACAACACTATAATTTGCATGGCATGTTGTAAGAGACAACTAAGGGGCTGGATACCCCGTCCTATAGAAACTTTAAGCCATAAAAACTCGAATAGATATGGGCATTTAGGTTATCAGTTGATGACTTGATGTGTATTTGTCGAAGACTTATGCTCGGCAGGTAGCTGAAAAAGTTCTGTGGCTATGATAATCTACTCTGAAGTCCAATATATAAACATATGGCACACACAATTTGATAAAATAGTGAAGTATATGCTACTGACTCATCAACATTCGGCAAGACCTGAAGACATCTTCCAGCAAATATGCTGAATTCAAATAGCCTTATCCCCATAGCATCCTCGAGTTGCTGAAATGAGAAAAGGAAGCAAATGTACCTTTATTTTTCACTTGCTTGTAATTTTGCTGTTTCAACAGATTTTCAAAAGTAAACATTAAGTAAGTAGATCGTCAAAGATGTCTGTCTTTATATGAATAAGTCCAAAGCCTGCCATTATTTTTTCCAAATTCTTAAAATTCAGACGTGCTCATAATTTATTGCAAATTCCTACTTGGCAGTCCATATTCTGCACGGAAAAGTCTGTGACCTTCATTCCTCATTCTCAACTGCCAATTCTCAGCATAATACAACAGATAGGTAGCTTTTGAAAAATACAATTCGTACATATCATTTCTGTACATGTATAATGCATTAGTTTTTTTCTTAAGATACTAAGTAAATTATATGCTACTATTTTCATTGGGACAAAACATGTCTGATGATTTCAAATTATATTTAAATTCATAGTTAAATAACATACTTACACAACAAATGAATATCCATGGAATGGCAATGAATCGTGTTACCTCCAAGTTATGCCGTAGACATAACGTTACTCTACCAATTGCAAATTAGTTGGGGATACGATGTCGGATATATTTAAGTATGCTCCCTTGCTCAAGCTTTTGTATCTTACAATATTAAAAGTAAGAGTTTGTCAAGGATAAAATGTTTCTTGCTTCAGTAGAAGCAATTTTACCTTTTAACCATTGTACACTTTAATTTTGCAGCAACCCTCAGCAAGTAAAAGGAAGAGGCAAGCCACAACAAATAGCAAAAGTACCAAATAGGAAAGGTGGCATTCATCTACCTATTAAACAGTTTGATGCCAGAAATAGATTAGGACCAAAAGTCATTGCTGATGCTAGAGATAAAATAGTTATTAACAAGAAAAATGGAGTTGGAGATGCCCGCAACAAAATTGTTCAAAATCAAGTGCAGAAAGGAACCTTTGATGCTCGTTCATTGTTACAACGACAAGCAAGGAAACTTCGTGGCAAAATCAAGGAAACTCCAGGAAACTTTGTAAGTTTAGTAAAGATGTCGGTAATTTTGTGAAAATTGTACACTGATGTCAGCTAATCAGTACTTTTTCTCACTCTTTAGATTGCAAAGACAGATTGCAATATGTATTTCTTTAGCAAACAAGTTAAAATATTCCAGGAAATTTAGATTTCCTTCTTAGTATGCTCTCCTCAAGGATGTTGTCTGGAAAATGGATTCCGTTGTGTCTTAGTTTACAGCTTGACTGCGATATTTTGCACCTTCTGCCCGACACATCCGACATCAGCAGGCATTTTTGAATACCAGGTTATCCTTCTCTCTTCGATACCTTCTCCTTAGCCGGTCTGTTCTCTTGCAGCCTGTTATTCAGGATCACCGCATGGAGATGTAGAAGGATCTTGGCAGCTCTGGTTTGCTGGCCTTGGTGCTATGGGTTGCTTGCTAAACACTGCAGCTCATGCACTGCTCAGCATTTTGATCCACAATTATATCTGAAAGTATCTTTATGTAAAAAATCTTGTTCCATAGCTTGTATCAAGGTGTGTACAACCTAAATGTTTGTTTAAGTTGACATTGTTTGAAACATTTGCCAAAGCTTGTAGTTTAAAATTTTTTCATGTGTTAAAGCTTGCGATTTATTTTTGTACACACCATTTCTAGACAAAATGTAAGAAGATTCATGTAAGATCTTTGCAGTGATTGATTGATGTCGAATGCCAACAATTAGTAAGTCAATTCTTTTGTTCGCTCTGAAAGGAGAGCTTTAGATGGCGAGTTGCGGTAGCTTTTCTTACATCCCGAGTGTACTGATGGTGGACAGGGGTCCTCTAGGCTTTTGCTCTATGCTTGATTTCATCTGTGTGTTGCTCACTACTGCGGGGGACCATGTTGATCCCTCACCTTGTTTACCAGGCTGCCATGAAAACAGCCCGTTTCCAGAGAGAACTGTGAGGGTCTTGGCCAGTATATTTTGCCTGACCCTGACTAATATGTCCGATCAGTATGTTTTGCTTGATCAGACGTTAGTCTCCTCTCCTCAAAGATCTTTATGGTAAATTCTGAGGAAATGATTACATCACTGAGTATATAGGACATAAAATAATTACTATGATTGTAGTTAAAAGATCAAATGAATGAATCACATTTTATTAGATGGTTGTGGTGTGGTAGTTACGAAAATGATAAAGACAAATATCTATTGGCAAAATATGCTTAGTTTAACCTTTAGCGCGCGGCTGTCAAAATTATTTTGACACACTCAGTCTACAAAATTGGAAATTAAAAAAAATTGTTTTATGGAGACCCTACCCATGGCCATTTTTTAAAGCTGAATCTGTCATGTCCATCTAGACATTTTTTTTTTTTTTTGCAGATAAAAATATTGTATGTTTGATTACAAATGGATTTTGAACGATTTATTTTCTTATTACGCCGATTGAAACAGGCCGACTTTTTTGTGAAAAGTGAAGTAGGTTGTTGGGAAAGATCTTTATCGAGTAGATCTGTTTATTTTGTATGTTTAGATGTAATAACTATGTTTGAATTGGAAACTAATAGTTGTGTCGATATTATAAACAAAGTATCAAAACGTTGTGGTTTCCATGGATTTCAATCGGAATGACTAGGCCTAGCGGTCGAGTCAAAATTTTTGTGTTTTTCACCTTCATCTTTTTTTTATCTCAGAAACTAACAAACACTCAACAAGAACAATAACACCAACAAGTTCTTTATTCAATTGTGTCTTTACACACAAGAAAATCATATTTATTGAAAAACAAACAGAAAAGTTAAAAGATTTGAAAGTTAACTGCGATAGCAAAATATAAAGTTGCGAAAATTTTCGCCAAAAAAATGTGGTGTGCTAAATGATAAGAACAAATATGTGGTATGGACAAAGGAGTTTATATTATAGTAAGATAGTTTCTAATTATGAGCCTGCAACTGTTTTTTATTGGTCATTTTTTGCATTTGCCTTATTTTTCTATTCCCCAAGGCAGTGTACGTTGCACTATGCTTTTATTTTGCGCCTGTTGGCCAAGAGCACCTGACTTCGTCATGCATTTTATGTAAGGGTCTCCATCCTTCTGCATTTTCTAAGGGTTTGCTTCCTCCGGGAAATGGCCGGTTCTGTGCGAACCCAGCACTTTTGGCTTGTGAGCCGTGTCACTTAACCACTAGCCCATGCCGTCCCATTTTTCCATCGTGATTTCTGGTGATAACCTTGAGGTAGAGAAATAACTTGCATATTAACCAACCAATTAACATTAATTTTCAAAATAAAAGAGAACCTTCTGTCATAAAACTTGAAATCCCACAGACTCTGGATAACAAATCCCATACTGGTTTTTCTTGTTTTTGAAGGGGTAGGAAATTAGCACATAAAACTCTTTTTTAGTGGACCAGTTCAGCTCTGCCTGGACCATAAGTGTATTCAATTTCCCATTTTCATTGTGTACTTTCGGGAATCAGCTTGAAGATATCTAGAGATAGCGATGGGGTTATTTGGATCAGCTTTGAGCTTGTACAACAATGACAAATGCAATGTCAGAACCGTGTTTAATAGTAATAGTCATATTTATACATAATAATAATCATATTTATACATTTTGTCCTTTAAAAAAAATACTTTAAGGAACCTATTTAACAAAACGCGTGGAGGAGACAGTTGAATACACAATCATTTTGACTCTTAGAACATTCAAAGAACATTAGTTAGAATAGCTGTATTTACTTTCAGCTGATTTCTCTTATTTGTTAATCTGATATGTTACAAATGCTAGTTAATAACTACACTCACCCATTACGTGATAACACAAGTTTCTTCTTTATGATCCCTATTTTAAACTGTATTTCAGAATGTCAACCCAAGTCAGGCAGGTCTTGTTGACAATTTACCAATACGTAGAACAGTAAGTACTTCAACCATTATACATTTAAATATATTTTAGTGCTAAGGATTTTATCAAGAAAAAAAATGCAGTTTAGCAATTGGCTCTGTATCTGCAAACACCAAAACTTACTAACTTAGTCGCTCCTCTTCTATTGTGAGGTGTAGAGGTTGGCCAGAGAGAACGCCATACTGTTCTATCTGTCATCTTTCTCCTGGCCTCTTTCCAATCCAGCCCTCGGTCACTTAGGGACTCTCATGTTATCGTTCCAACGTACTTTGGGATGTCCTGGGGGGTCTGCGTCCTTGTCTTTTTGTCTCCCATGACCGCCTTTGAATCCTATCTTCTTCCATTCTGCAAACATGGCCAAACCACTGTAATTGGGACTGCTCCTCTCGTGTCTGCAGGGGTTGGGCTTTGAGATTGCTATGTATTGCCTGGTCACGGATCTCGTCTCTTTTCGTCACCTGAACCACATTTCTTAGGTACCTCATTTCAGAAGTTTGTAGGTGCCTTTCTTGGGCTGTGGTCATTGCCCGTGACTCACATGCACATGTCAGGACAGGCACATAGGTCGTGCGGTATACATCCATCTTTGTTTTCCTGCTTATTTCTCTTTTGCTAAGGAATTCTTTGTTTATTATATGGAAAAGTCTACCAGCTGCTGGCCTTCGTGCAATTACCTCTTCTTTGATTTCTCCCCTGCTGTCTATTATCACTCCTAGATATTTGAAGTGGCTGACCTGCTCCAGTGGCTGTGTTCCTAGTGTTATCTGATGTCTCTTCTCATCTCTGGCGATCACCATGGTTTTTGTTTTGGAGTTGCTGATGTGCATTCCTCTCTTCTTCAACTCTTCTTCCCAGACCTGCAAGTTGATCTGGAGATGTGCCTCGAATTTCGTGACCAGGGCCACATCATCTATATGCTAGCTCTGATATATAACTTGATCTCATCTTCCAGTACCCTACTTCATACTTTTTTGTCCTAGCAGGCTTTGATAACTGCACTTTCCCCAGGCCTAGTAAGCCGCATAAAGTTCACCACCCACAAGCCTACTGCAAATAGCTAACTGCGCACCCAAAAGATGGGCCGGCGATGTCAAAAGACACTAGAGTATGATTTCGACGTAAATGATAACTACGATACAACCAATTTTCCAGTCTCCAAATACAACCTGCAAAGCGGTTTGGGGCACCCAAGTATACCCTCATGACCCAAGTCAAACAATTCAAGTATGACATTGAGCTCAACAGGGATGAGACCAGTGCATGGACATAACACACTCAAAGTGATAAAAAAATGGAAATGAACTATACAATAGTGCCGGTGAAGGCCAGTACAAAATTGGGAGAAAATATACACCAAGCATCCAGTCTGTCCCGATAGTCAACTCCAAAATTGTTGCGCTCAAGCTAGTTCAATGCTATGCCCGCCCCGCCCGCCCCCCCCCCCCCCCCCCCCCATAGTGAGTATGACAGAGACGTAATAGAGCTTTTCTATGAAGAGCTAGAGAAATAAATGCAACAGTTTGCTTACAAACAAAAAATCATCATTGGAGATTTTAACGCACGTCAGGTCAATACGAGAGAATGAAACCTACTTGGGCAGCATCTCAGAACACATGAAATGATAGAGGTTATCGTTTGATGATCATTGCTGTATGCACAAGCTCCACTTTATGAATACCTATATAAAAAAACCTGCTTGGAAGCTATGGGCATGGCACTCACCAAACTGGGAAAGCAAGGCTGTATCGACTACGTGCTCAGTAGTGACGTTACATTTGTTACCAAAGTGTAGGCACTGCACCGACTTGATATGGTAGTGACCACAGGCTGGTCAGGACGACAATGAACTTCTCCCCTCAAACGGCTCCCCCAGGTACCCACAAACTAAATGCTGCAAGGTTTGTGCACCTTATTCAGAACCAGAATTGCCAATGCGTGGGATATCCTACCTGGAACAACTGATGCACGTTCTGAATAACTGCACCAACGTGGTTAAAGGTAGAATAGAAAGGCAATTCTACGAGAACCAACTGTGAGAATAGGCAGTAATCAGGAACAGCCTCTCAGCCGAAGACTACCTCCACACAATCAACCAGTTGATGGAGAGAGCGCTGGAATTATATATGTGCTTTGTATTTGTAGACTACAAGAAGGCCTTTGATAGTGTGGAAATAATTGCAGTGTTAGTGCCTCGAGGAACCAAGGTATTGTTGAAAAGTGTTGTCAGCTTATAAAGAAGATCAACAAGGGCTGATTAACTGTAATCACCCTTATCCATAAGTCACTTTCTATGCCTAGACCCTGATGAGTACAACAAGATACCATCTCTACAAAACTGTTCACAGCTGTCCTTTTAGGTCTTTAAGCGGTCATGATCAAGGTGTCAACATAGATGGCGAGATGCTCTTACACCTACATTTTGTGGACGACATTGTGATCTTCGGCCACAGCATTGCAGAAACTGAACAAAGCTTGAACGAGCTGAATAAAACAGGCAAGATGGTTGGCCTGAATATAAATAGAAAGAAGACTCAATTTCTACTGAACACATTCTGCCCTACTGGGGAACTGCGATTGGAAATTGGGCCCATTGAAAATGTAAATGCGTATGTCTACCTAGGACAACAAATCAACAACAACCACAATATTGATAAGGAGATCTCATGCATGAATGCAGCGAGTTGGCTGGCTCAGCTTCATCCGCATTTAACCGATACTCCAGCAGATGGCGGACGTCAAGGCCAGAGCTCACACCTTCAATAGCATGGTTATCCCAGCATTGGTATATAAGTGTGAGGTTTGGAACCTATGCAAATCAGATGCAGAGAAGCTCTGAATTACTGAAAGAACAATGGACCAAAGAGTCCTAAATATCTCCCTAAGAGATCATATCCGATACGAGACCAAACACAGTTCTGTGATGTCATAGAATGCTTCAATGCAAAAGTACAGATGGGACGACCATGTGGTCCGCACAACTGACGATAGATGAAAGAGGGGGGTGTCTTTCTGGTGGACATGTAAGTTCAACCACCTTGCTGTGGCCCGCCAACAAGATGGAGAGAGGATCTGCACCAAGCCTTTGGACCGTTATGATACTCCAGGGCAAATAATAGACACAGATTCAAGCAGATTTGGCTACCTGGCATCAAACAACATTGCCTGATTGAATACAAGGATTCAAGAATTGCAAAATTCGCGGATGACACAAAACTATGCAGAAGTGTCTCATCTAAAGCAGAGGTGAAAATTATGCAGAAGTGTCTCATCTAAAGCAGAGGTGAAAATTATGCAGAAGTGTCTCATCTAAAGCAGAGGTGGATATATTGAGATAAGATTTAGATAAAATTCGTGAATGGTTTGAAAGTTGGAAAATGAAGTTTAATGTAGATAAATGTACAGTCATCCACATGGGTAAATTCAATATGGAACACAATTACAGAATGGGAGAAAACAATAGAAAGATAAAGACAAAAGGGACCTAGGGATTATAATAGATCGTACAGGTAAGGCGAGTGAGCAAGTCCAGGTAGAAGTGAAAAAGGCAAATGCAATGTTAGGTATGATACAAACAAATATTAGACATAGGATCAAGGAAGTGATAGTCAAACTGTATAAAGCATTAGTTAGAACTAGATTTGAGTGCTGTGTGGAGTCCTTATTGTAGGGGGAGATATAAACATGCTGGAAAGGATACAAAGAAAAGCAAGAAAATTGATAATAGGATTCTGGAATTATAGTTATAAGGAAAGACTCAGAAAAACCGGCAAACATTGTCTAGAAAAGAGAACTCAAGATGATTTATAAACAGATACAGGTTTATAAGATAATCAATGGAAAGGATAAATTAGACTATAACAAGTTTTTAAAAGTATAGCCGCCTACAACAACAATTAAAAAAAAGTCCAGATTGGATACCAGAAAAAATGTGTGTTTAAAAGAGTGGTGTTTGCCTGGAATGCATTGCCACTGGAAAAAGTGGACGCAGGGTCAATTAATGCATTCAAAGATATATTGGATGCGTATAGTACTTTTTAGATCATGTGAATGTAAAAGAAAATGATTGTTTACAGACTCTGCAGAGTCTTCTAAACCAGTATAAAGACTTTAAGTTTCTGTTGTTATCTATGATTTGTATCACCATTCTCTTTCCACACAAATTTCTCCACAAGTCTCGTTCCATGTATTTTGACATAAATTCTGTATCTATTGCTAGTACTCTTTTGTATCATCTATTTCTTCTAGTTGTTGTAACAAACCTATTTGATATCATACCCTTAAATTGATCTTGTTTGTCATTGTTTCAGCGGAAGCCCACGTTGAACTGCTGTCTGTGGTTTTATGTTGTTGTATACCTTTTAATTTTCAACTTTATTTTACTTATCAGAAGATGGTGATCTGATGACATGTCTGCTCAACTAAATACTTTTACATCATGTAATGATGATCTGAATTTCTTGTATCTGGTTTTCCTTTCTGTGGTCTGGTGACACTCATGTTGCTTTGAGTATTCTTTTATTTGGAAATAAACTGCCACCAATCACCTGTTGATTTTAAGCACAGAAGTCCATAAGTAACTCTCTATTTTCATTTTTAGTTCTGATTCCATGTTTGCTCATGACCTCTTCAAATTGTCCTTTGAATTAGTCTTCTTGAATAATAAAACACACACAGTAGCTGTTTGGGTGGATCTGGAAAAGGCATTTGACAAAGTCTGGAAGGACGGACTTAGAGTCAAGCTAAGAAGAAGTGATGTCTGTGGGAAGATGTACAAGTGGATCAACCACTACCTCAAACAAAGAACGGCCAGAGTCCAAGTACAAGGGCAGATGAGCAAAAAGGTGACACTCGAGCAGGGAGTACCCCAAGGGGGAGTATTGTCACCCACACTCTTCCTGGTATATATAAACGATATTACAGAGAATATACCAAGAAGAGTCCATAGCTCAATGTTTGCAGACGATCTGGCTATGTGGACCTCTGAAAAGAATCTCACCATAGCAAGAAATCGGATGCAGACGGCCCTAACATCGCTGGAAGAGTGGGCGACCTCATGGCTGGTCAAAATAAACGAGGAGAAAACCACGTGTACAATATTCTCGCTTTCATTAAAACCCCAAAGTACCAAATTAAGCCTAAATGGAAAAATCCTGCAGCCAAACGACAACCCAACCTATCTGGTAGTCACATTTGATCGGCGCATGACATGGAAAAGTCAGATTGAGAGAAACCGAATGAAAGCCAGAGAAAGAATGGCAATCATGAGGAAACTTGCTGGCACTAGCTGGGGAGCAGACGAAGGCATACTAAAGAAACTGTACACTGGAAGAGTGAGACCAGTTCTCGAGTATGGCATTGCGGCATGGACAACAGCAGCGAAGGCGAACTTCGATAAAGTTAACAAACTTCAAAACCAAGCCATGAGAATTATAACAGGTGGCATGAAGTCAACGCCAATTGTAGAACTTGAAAAGATTACAAAACTGCAATCCATGACCGATAGAAGAGACTGCAGAGCCCAGCTGCAGCCAGAGAAACTCCGAAGACTGACGGACCATCCAATGTACCAGAGACTAAACAATTTGGGAAATGGGAAACTAAAGCGGAGAAACTTTGCAGAAATAGCCAAAGCAAAGATGCACGAAGATCCCACAAACGCACAAACAACACCAAAACCCATCACTACTGTACGAAAACCTACCTGGAGGCAGGATATATTTCCAGAGGTGGTAGACAATATACCAGGTATTGCAAACAAAAACTGCCAGACTGAAAAAGAAAGGAGAGACACTACCCTAAGCTTCATAACGAAAAGCTACCCAAACATGGACTGGACCCATGCATACACCGACGGTTCTGTAACAAACACTACACAGAACGGAGGGGCAGGAGCATTCCTGAACCTACCAAATGGCAGAAAAATAACACTGTCATTCGCTACTGGTAAGTACACAAGCAATTTCAGAGCAGAGGCACTGAGGGCGGAAGTGGAAGAAATGGTGACACATAGTGAAAATGAGAGCCATATAGTTCTGCTGACAGATGCTCTCGAAGTAGTCACAGCGCTAAAAAGCCAGAAAAACACTGAGCTTAATGACCTAAGAGCAGCACTCTGCAAACTGTGCCAACAGTCCGCACCAAAAAGGGTAGTGGTACAGTGGGTCCCGTCACACTGCAACATCCAAGGCAACGAGGAGGCAGACAGACTGGCAAAAGAAGGTGCAAGACTACCACAAACAGATACCAGTATGACGTACGAAGAGTCAAAACGGCTTATCAAAGCCAGATACATGACCAAATGGGAAACCGAACATACTGGTTACACCAAAAACGATGCCTATTACCAGTTGAACCGAAGAGAGCAGGTCGTTGTCTTCAGACTTCGCACTGGCCACAACAGACTGAGGTACCACCTATTCAACAAATTGAAGATAGGGTGTACCGACGAATGCCCGTGCGGTACTGGTAAAATGACCACTGAACATCTGCTGCAGAACTGCCCGACATACGAGGATCAGAGAGAGCAGATGTGGCCATTACCAGTGGAACTGCAAGACAAGCTCTATGGCAGTGGCGAGATCCTCAGGATGACCGCCGCTTTTCTCGAAAAAATAATGGTTACTGTCTGACTGTGTACGCAGAAGAAGAAGAAGAATAATAAAACAATACAAATAGCAATAGATGACATATGGCAAAAATACTAAACAAACACAAGAAGAGGGATTACTACAAGGAAATGCACTAAGCTGCATCTTCTTCTTTATCACCTACATAACCCCCAACCCATGGAGGTCCAAAAATACTATATGCAGATGACCTACTCATCTGGGCAACAGAAAAATACAAATAAAACTAGCCCAAGCAAAATTAAATACAGCTCTGATCACAATAGATATGTACTGCAGCTTTGGAAACTTTAACACACATAAAATTGTATACACAGTCTACACCAGAAGCATAACACAAAGCAAGAACACGTACCAACTCAAACTCAGTGAACAGCTACTGACTAGAGTTGATGGTCCATCATGCTTGGAAGTTGAGCTTAACAGAGTGAGAAAATTGAAACAAGAACACCCAAATAGACAGCTGGTCGAAAGCTGGAAACTAATTAACTGGTAAAACAGAAGTACTCATAAGTAGCAATATCCTTAGTAGAACAAAATCTTTAAACTACTTCAAGTAATAATACTAAAGACAGCCACCTTGGAAACAATAGACAGTAACCTCAACACTATGATACATGCATGTACAGACTGCTACTCTTATAAGGCCAATATAAACATCTGGCTTCTTGGAGCTTTAATAAAGTACCCAAATGGCAATACATTCCAACTATGGGAACCATGTGCAGAATATTGTAATAATCACCAAGTAGAAGTCACAGCAATAAACAACTTCATTTAAATAATACTCGAAGTTCCAGCAAGGAAAGCAGAAACATTTGATATTGTCTTTACTGATTAAAAAATAATGCTACAAGCACTAGAGACATACCTACAAGCTAACAACAAAGAAGTTACAAAGCTGGCTGAGACAATGGATAAGATATAAACAGCACACATCATCAAAGTCACCCTCCAGTTGATTCCAGAACATGTAGACATATCAGGAACTGAGAAAATAGACATGGTTCAAATCAACACCAGGGGACGGCGTGGCCTAGTAGTTAAGTGGCACGGCTCACAACCCAAAGGTGCTGGGTTCGATCCCCATCACAGCACCGGCCGTTACCCCGGGGAAGCAAACCCTTAGAAAATGCAGGAGGAAGCAGACCCTTACATAAAATGCATGCTGAAGTTGGATGCACTGGGCCAACAGGCGCAAAATAAAAACCACAGTGCAACGCCTTGGGAATTAGAGAAATAAGGCTAACGCAAAAAAAAAAACAAAAAAAAAATAAACACCAGCCAACATGCAAACAACAAAACAAATACTTCAACATAATATTGAAAACACAATATAAAAGAAGAGTGGCTTAACCGATCGACAGAAGGGTGTACTAGATGTGGCATGAATATAAGAAATGACACACCCAAACAAAAATGACATCAACATGCAGGGAGCAGAGCATAATCTCCCAGCTTTGGACAGAACACATCAGACTAAACAAATTAGACCCTGCACGCTAACCTAACTACTACAACTGCATCTATCCATGTGAGACAGTGCAACATGCCTTGCTTGCTTGCCCAGGACTCGCACAGACATACAAAAGTAGTTGCCTGACACCTCGACAATCACTAACATATTATATGGTTCCACTGACCAGTTACGAGCCATCTCAAAATTTTTCAACTTCACATTCACTGCAAAAGAGCGAACAGCTTAGCAGCCCTAGTTAATGAACAAGAAAACGACTGGTACTTGTTTTCTTATATAAGTTTACTTTTCTTGTGGTTTATGTCTTTGACGAGTGTTTTCAAGAGTATGGTAGCTACACTTTCAGTCTTGATTTCTTGTTTCTTCTGAGACTTATTTTGTTCATATTTAATTTCCAGTTGTCAAATCCTGGGGCTCAAGGAAAAGGACAGGTGAAGGTCACAGGTAGTGGACTTTTAATAACAAGACCCATTCACAAAACACAGGTTTCAGCTTCAGCTGGTAGTTCTATACAGATCACTAACAGATCAAGAGTATGTACTTTTACAAATCTGTCACTCTAATTATTTTATCTTTCTTTATTGTTGTCTTTTTTTTGCATAATTAGTTTATTCTTGATCTAAAGTTGTATGAGTTCATTGATATTAGGTATTACTGATTAGAACTATTAGTTAAAAACAAAACAAAAAAGAGCACACAAAACAATAAAACATGTTCATAAACACACACATAAAGAGAAACTTAAAAGTAAAAAATACAGGTATATCCTGTTTAACACTGCCAGGTAGCCATAGAGAGTCCACACATCAACACACAAAGAAATGATATAACCACATAGGAGAAAATTAACCTATAGTGTAGCTTGATAGGCAGTGATGTGAACAGACAAGATAATGAGGGAAGGATATTCATATTTGATGGTGACATTTTGACAGGAAGATAAAAAAACGCACTTAGAGGTGATAAAGAAATAGCAGAAGAGACAAATTGAATGCAAATATGCAAGCAGCGGCCAAGATACTAAGGGCTATAATGTTTTTGTTTTTTTGGCATTTGTCCTGAAAATGATTTTGGGTTGTAGTTTGCACAAGGCTGTAATATCTGCACCTTTCGGTCCAACACATCCAATTCCAGTTGTCTTTATTTAGAGTGACTTCATGGTCCTACCCACGAGATAAACTGCATGGTGATGAGACAAACATGGATCGCCAATTTCATGAGGGAAATAGATGTGATTATTTGAGAGTGAACAACGAAGAAAAAGTTGGCATTATTTGAGTGCTCGGCTTACCTTCCTAGACTAGTGCAGCCGGTGCCCAGGTCTGTCGCCAGCTATGAATTGCTGGCAACCCATTCACTGTGCTGCACTTTTTTAAGTTTAATAACATTTTACCAGATAATATTGTGAATAATTATTTATAATGATGTGAGGTGGTACACACAGTACCAGTATAGCTGAGTTCTATTTGATCTTGTATTTGTTTATGGTTTCATGTTATCGCTATAGTCCATGTACACCAGTAACTGTCATTTGATTCAGTTTACCTGGCATTGTTGTCCTTCATGTGTTACCATGTAAACTGCCTCTCTGTAAGATGGCATATAGCACATCCCTGATTTATTCAAGGGTTACATTCTGCAAAAACAAATGTGATAATCACTGAAATTGGTACCGTAAACATGTAGGAACAAACAATATTGTGTGGCAAAATATTTGTCTTGGCTTCGTTTGTTCTCAATCTCCTGCTACCAAACCCTGAAAAGGGCAAGTAGCAGAATGTAGTCCAGAGAACGGAATGCATTGTGTCGTAATTTACAGCTTGACTGCGATATTTGCACCTCTTGGTTCAATATATCCGTCTTCAGCAGGAATTTTTGAGTACTAGGTTAGCCTTCCCTCTCTGATCCCTTCTCCTTAGCAAGTCTGCTCTGTTGCAGCCTGTTATCCAGGATCACTGTGTGAACGTGAAGAAGGGTTTTGGCAACTCTGGTTCCCTGGTCCTGGCGCTAACAGTCAGCTATGGGTCGCTGACCACTGCAGCTCATACGCTGCTAAGTATCTTGATCCCATTAAATATTTAATATGAAGTTTCAAATGTGTGGGTCACTATATCTCAGAGGTAAGGCGCTCGTCTCTCAAGAAACAAATGAACGAAAGTGAGAAAGGTGGATGTTCGAATCCTGCAAGTTTTAAATGCCCCCTGGTCTCAAAGTAGGTGAGATTGGCTGGCTAGTCCTGTTGGAGACATGATAAACTCTGAGGTCCCATGTACACTCTGCATATAAAAGAACTCTTGGCAGTTGAAACAAGCAGGCAGTAATTGTAAAGGTAATGACATTCCTACCACATTATGACCTGCATGAAGAACCCCTCCATTATGCAGACACAACAAGCCAATCACCTGTTTATACAAGCGATTGTAAGTATAACAAAATACCTTCACACTTGGGAAGGGAGACTAACATCTGGTCAGGCAAAATATACTGATCAGACATGTTAGGGTCAGGCAAAATATACTGATCAGAAATGTTAGTCGGGATAAGGTAAAATATACTGATCAGGCATGTTAGTCAGGATAAGGTAAAATATACTGATCAGACATGTTAGTCACGGTCAGGTAAAATATACTGATCAGACATGTTAGTCAGGGTCAGGTAAAATATACTGACCAGACATGTTAGTCACGGTCAGGTAAAATATACTGATCAGACATGTTAGTCAGGGTCAGGTAAAATATACTGATCAGACATGTTAGTCAGAATGAGGTAAAATATACTGATCAGACATGTTAGTCAGGGTCAGGTAAAATATACTGATCAGACATGTTAGTCAGGGTCAGGCAAAATATACTGATCAGACATGTTAGTCAGGGTCAGGCAAAATATACTGATTAGACATGTTAGTCAGGGGCAGGCAAAATATACTGACCAAGACCCTCATCTTGGTTTTCTTGTAGCCCTTCCTGGAAACGGGCTTTTTTCATGGCAGCCTGGCTAACAAGGTTAGAGATCAACGTGATCCCTATAATAGTGAGCAACATACAGATGAAGCCAAGCATAGCACAATCGCTTTCATCGGCACGCTCGGGATGTGAGGCAAGCTTCTGCAATCCACCACTTAACATCCTTTTCAGGGCGTACAAAAGAGTAAACCTCATTGTGGTCATTCGAAACAACAATCTCCACACTTACACAGTGGTAGAAGGGGAGTGACTAAGTGAAGTGAATAATAGTGGCAGCTATAGCAGCAGAAGATGTAAATAGTAAACATGATACAGGAAGCACAGAACTGCAAATGACAAAAAAGCATATGATTGAAAACAACGCGATGTAATGGAAAAGATTTTTGTCAGAAAAAGTGCATCTATTGTTTGTGCAGACCACAGGAATACTAAAGTTGTTCACATAAGGACTGTAATTGAATGTAAAGGGTCTGTCTCGCAAATATTTGTAGAGGCTGAATTCACATAAAACATAAACTTAATATACACGCAGGCTTGTTTTATATTTATGTAAATTTTTCATTGTTTTATTGTTAAACGTACGTCTTCTGATACCTTTGACATTCCCTTCTATTCTGGTGTTGAATATACACAGTAATGTTTCTAGAACCTTCCTTCAAACCTAGAAGACTCCTTCACACTTTACAGCCGGTTGGGCTGGGGTTAGATGTGTGCAATGACATGGGTTGTGGAATCTGTGCTCTAGAGTGGTTGACCTAAAGTGTTTGTTTCATCTTACAACATGCTCTTAATCTTAATGCTGCAATGCTCCTTTTGTCTCTGTCTCAAATAGAGCCTTCTAGGAAACTTGTCTTACAGTGTGAAATAAGCTACCTAATTGTTTCATGATAATAAAAAACACATTTTTATCTATTTTCAGCAAATAGAAGGAGGCTTGGCAAATGCTATTCCAATCATTCAGATACGCAATGACCGATATCGGCAGCCTGGCCAACAGCCACTGCCCCAACACAGCCATTCTGCACAGCATTATTCTCATCCTTCAGCAAGACAGCCTTCATATCTAGACTACAGCTCTTCAGACTATTCCCACTCAACATACTCCACTCATTCAGGTGGCTACCGAGACTATGATGACCCTCTGTACAATGAAGCATCTATTGCCACACCTGAGATTCAAAAAATAAACATCTCAAATGTTAGACCTGTAGTAGCGGCGGGTATGAAACCAGTAATTTATGCTAAAGAATACACACAAGCACGGGTGCCACCTGGAGCTGCCACAGTATCCCAAGGTGCAAAGCAGCCAATGACAAAAACAGTGTTGCAGCCGACCAAACTGGTGCAAGCTGGCGTTAAGCGAAGACCAGCACAGGATGTTTCAGGTCCGCTGAGGTTGGGCAGAGGGGGAGGCCCTGGCATTGATCTTGGGACAGGTGATACATCTCTTAGCAAGAAGATGAAAATGGCTGCTTCAGGTGATACGGATGCACCTGATATGGTGGGTACATTTAAAACAGTTAAAATGATAGTAATGAAAATATTTTTTCACATAAACAGGAGAATAAATAGCATTCGCAAACCATATGCTAAGGTTTTTTAATGAAAATATTGTTTCACATGAACAGAAGGAATAGCATTCACTAACCATATGCTAAGATTCTATAATGAAAATATTTCACATAAAAATGAGAATGAATAGCATTTGCTAACCGTATCCTAATGTATTGTAGTGAAAATTGGGGGTCGCTGTAGTCAAGAGGTTAATGCACTCACCTCTCATGGTGATGAATGAAAGCGGTGAGTGATCTTCTTCTTCTTCTTCTGCGTACACAGTCAGACAGTAACCATTATTTTCTCGAAAAAAGCGGCGGTCATCCTGAGACTCTCGCCACTACCATAGATCTTGTCTTGCAGTTCCACTGGCAATGGCCACATCTGCTCTCTCTGATCCTCGTATGTCGGGCAGTTCTGCAGCAGATGTTCAGTGGTCATTTTACCAGTACCGCACGGGCATTCGTCGGTACACCCTATCTTCAATTTGTTGAAGAGGTGGTACCTCAGTCTGTTGTGGCCAGTGCGAAGTCTGAAGACAACGACCTGCTCTCTTCGGTTCAACTGGTAATAGGCATCGTTTTTGGTGTAACCAGTATGTTCGGTTTCCCATTTGGACATGTACCTGGCTTTGATAAGCCGTTTTGACTCTTCGTACGTCATACTGGTATCTGTTTGTGGTAGTCTTGCACCTTCTTTTGCCAGTCTGTCTGCCTCCTCGTTGCCTTGGATGTTGCAGTGTGACGGAACCCACTGTACCACTACCCTTTTTGGTGCGGACTGCTGGCACAGTTTGCAGAGTGCTGCTCTTAAGTCATTAAGCTCAGTGTTTTTCTGGCTTTTTAGCGCTGTGACTACTTCGAGAGCATCTGTCAGCAGGACTATATGGCTCTCATTTTCACTGTGTGTTACCATTTCTTCCACTGCCGCCCTCAGTGCCTCTGCTCTGAAATTGCTTGTGTACTTACCAGTAGCGAATGACAGTGTTATTTTTCTGCCATTTGGTAGGTTCAGGAATGCTCCTGCCCCTCCGTTCTGTGTAGTGTTTGTTACAGAACCGTCGGTGTATGCATGGGGGTGAGTGATCGAATCCCGCAAGTTTCAAGTGACCCCTCGTCTCACGGGAGGTAAGACCAGAGTGCCTACATCTTGAGTTACCTCCAGTCTCGACCAATAGTCTTGCCACTGATCCAAGGTAACTCGGGACAAGAGTCAGATTGATGACCAGCGGATTCTCTTCATCATCATATTCCAAATACAGCGCATATCACATTATTAATACAAAACCGTCTGATGTTGGAGCCATCATCGCTTGCCATGGCAATACCTTTTTTAATAGTGAAAATACTATTTCAAATAAACACAAGATAACCATTTTCTGATGTTACCCTAAGAACATCAGGTAACCTAGAGCTAAGAAGAAGAAGTACTTCTACAATTGTTGCATATCCTAAATTATGAGTTTATAACTTTTGTTCTTTTAAATATTTTGTTAATATATTGATGAAACATATAAAAATTGATATTGAATTGCTTGCAAAAGAATATTACTGCATGTTCTCTGTTTCCTTGCTGCACATATTATACATTGCCTTTGTGAATGTCTATTTCCACTGTACTGTACCACTGACATTTAACCACACAATTTAAATCATTTGCATTACCTAAATCATGTGTATCGGAATCACTGCTCGCTTGTAATTCGTCATTCTCTATGTTACTTTCATAATCAGATAAATCAATACTTGTAGTATCTGATAAACTTCAAAAGCCATTTATTAATTTGTGATTAATCCTACTTATATGTTTTTGCCATATTAGCACAGTTACACAAATCACTCTGACCGTTTTCATGACAAACAAGCATTTTTTATATTTCTGTCTTTGAGTCCGGGGCAAGTGTCACAACTCTGTATAACAGATAGTTATTTTAAAAATAAAATAAATTAACATTAACCTTTAACGAAATAGCGGCGTGAAAGTATGACACATGCTCCATTGCACGCCGCCAGCTCCGGTGTCATTGCATAGTATATAAACTATCAGGTCTAATGCCATAGAAACGGCTGAACATACTGCTAATGTGATTGTAGAGAGTTCCAACTTCCGTCATGTACGGTTAGACGAAAACAATGGTGATTTTTACATTTGTTTTAGATTTTTGAAAAGGATTTCTTCTGGTTTTCGCTTGAATTTGAAGATTCATCCATTATTGAGAACGGGGAAGTTAAGTTTCTGCAATGGGTTTTCTGATGTAGATGCATTTAGTTTGTTTATAAAAATACAATAATTATGTTTATAATCGAAGGGACAGGCATAGCCATTACGGTAAACATCAATAGTAGCAATAGTACCTTTTCGGTGATATTTTTTTTTCTAACCACGTGGCGCCGATAAATCGTTTAAAATCCATTTGTAATCAAACATATAATACTTCAACTGGCTAGAAACCTGTGTTCATGGACGTGACGTATTCAGCATTAAAAAAATATATATTTGTACAGTCTCCAGGCTCGGTCATTCATGATTAAAAAATTATAGCAGAGTACGGCAAAAATATTTTGGCCATCAGCGTCGTAAAGATTAAGACACATAATTAAATTATCTAAGGGGACGGCGTGGGCTAGTGGTTAAGTGACGCGGCTCACAACCAGAAGGTGCTGGGTTCGATCTCCATCGCAGCACCGGCCGTTATCCAGGGGAAGCAAACCCTTAGAAAATGCAGGAGGAAGCAGACCCTTACATCACATGCATGCTGAAGTCGGATGCATTGGGCCGACAGGCGCAAAATAAAAACCACAGTGCAACGCACACCACCTTGGGGAATAGATAAATAAGGCCCCCCCCCCCCCACCCAAATTTTTTTTTTAAAAATCTAAGACATGAAGTATTCATATTTAAAATATATATTAGTATGCAACTTTAAATTTAATTAAAGGCAGAAGGGAAAATTATTCCTGAAAAAAATTCTACTAACGATGTCATGAGTATTTTTGGCTATAAATTCCTTGATATCCATACCAGTCCCTGTCTTTTGTGTCCCAGGCAAAGTCTGAATCAGATGTGTGTTGAATATCAACGTGTAATCCGCATGCTTGATCATTAACCATGATCAAATAATAAATAATTTCTCTGGTCTTGAAGTACAACTTCCCTTCCCATCTAAATCCATCAACCTTCCCGTTCCAGATGCAGCAGTACATGAGCTGACAGCAGCCAGCAACTCATAGCTGGCTGCCTGCATCAGGGTCAGCGAACTATAGCTGACCAAGACCGTATTCCACCTCTACATGGCGGCCGTGGAAACGAGACTGCACAAGCCACAAGTGTAGTTGCACTAGCCCCAAGTGTAGTCTGGCCAATCACATTGAGAAGGCAAACCCAGTACGAAAATAAATGTAGCTGAAATTGGATGTGGATGAAATTGAGCCATAAGACAGATATAACAGCTTCGCTGTAAACCATGACATGTCACAATGTCCTTTTCAGGACGATCTTAGAAGAGGAAGAAACTTAACCATGTTGGAAATAACTCTATGGTAACGACAGTTTACGTCAAAACGTCTTGTATATGATGTCAATATGTGAAATTCCTCAAACTATATGACAGTACGTAACGAATGTGTTCGGAAGCTATTATTGGACTGAAATGGATGTATCCGGGCGGTCAGTTCTGGACGCTACAAGCTGTAAAGGGTTAAATCACCATAAGGTGATTTGTACAACCAATTAATCAGGCGCAAAAGGCAGCGTTTCTTTAGGTGACATTCAGGAGCTGAAGAGGCATGGGTTTATGAACTGACAACAGCAAATGGCTCATAGCTGGCTGCTTGTGTCAAGGTCAGTATACCATAATGACCAAGACCCTTTTCTGTCTTCAAGTGGCAGCCCTGGAAACAGGTTGCACTCGTGTAGTCTGGCTAAGAGAATAGTAATCAAAAGTGGAAGACAAACTCAGTCCCAAAAGTGCTGTACTGAAACCGGATGTGTCAGGCCAAAATGAGCACATATCTGTGCAGCTAAGGAGTTTTTAAGAGATCATTATATTGTTTTTCTCAACACTGTTCCTATTGAGTTCTTAACTTTAGAGAAATGGTAGCGGGTAGCACGGGCTCTTTATACAATGAAGGTGGACCTGACAGTGAGATGTGACCCTTCCAGGCAGTTCATGGCACAGTGTAATGAAGGTGGACCTGACAGATATAACCCCTACAGGCAGTTCATGGCACAGTTTAATGAAGGTAGACCTTCTAATGTTCACGGCAAGTCAAAGGATAATGTTGTTTTATGTATAATTTAGTGTTCAGTCTTGCCAAGGAATGAAGAGTTGATATACAATTTTCATCTGCAGGACAGTGGGGTTGAAGTGATAAGCCCTCTACAAGGTTTCCGAGTGATGGTGACCAATTTATATACTGGTGTGACTCAAGATGATATCATTGTAAGTGAAATTGTGGCTTCTACCACGTATAGAACAAGTTTACATACACATTCATAGACACTGATATGACACATTTGTTTGTTACCGCAGTTTATAATTTGTAGTGTCTTCTGTCATAATTGACTATTCTGGCATACAATAACTCGGAAGTGTATAAAACAGTGCAGACATCATTTATCACATTTTTTACAAAAGTATACAGGTGTCTTCTGACGAATGCACCTGTGGCACAGGGAAAATGACTGCTGCAAAATTGCCGGACATACGAGGACCAGAGAAAGCACATGTGTCCATCACCAGTGGCAACACAAATCAAATTAAAGTTGACGTCTGACAGCGTACGAAGAAGAAGAAGATACAGGTGTCTTGGCTACAGCCTACACCATGTACATTGGATTTATGGGTTCCAAACTGATGTTACAATACACTCAATTCTCATTACAGGGAACTGGAAATATGCTTGAGCTATCTTTTATGTCCATTCTCAATCTCTCGCTACTAAGCCCTAAAAAGGGTTTTTCAAGTAGCAGGATGTACTCCGGTGAATGGAATGCGCTGTGGTGTAGTGTACAGCTTGGTTGTGATATTTGTACCCTTCTGTCCGACACATCTGACTTCAGCAGACATTTTTTAATACTGGTTTGTCTTCGCTCCTATCTACTTAGCCAGTCTGCTCAGTTGTAGCTTGTTGTCCATGATCACCGTGTAAAGGTGTAGAAAGGTCTTGGCAGCTCTGGTTCGCTGGCACTGATGCTAGCAGTCAGCTATGGGTCACTGACCATGCAGCCTCATGCACTGCTCAGCTTCTTGATCCAGCTGGTATTCTATGATGTGAATGACTTGCACGAAGCAATGATTTGTTCAATACTGCTGCAGCGGAGAATGTTCTGGAAAGAAGGTCACATGATGACTTCAATGGGAGCAGAAAGAAAATAACAATAAAAAAAAAGAAAGAAAATAAAGATGAATTGACATTTCATATGCATTCTTCTTCCTTCTCCCCCCCCCCCTTTTTTTTTGGGTGTTCACCTTATTTCTCTATTTCCCCAAGGTGGTGTGCATTGCACTGCTGTTTTTATTTTGCGCCTATCGGCCCAGTGCATCCGACTTCTGCATGCATTTTATGTAAGGGTCTGCTTCCTCCTGCATTTTCTAAGAGTTTGCTTCCCCGGGGTAACGTCCGGTGCTGTGATGGGGATCAAACCCAGCAGCTTTGGGGTGTGAGTCGTGCCACTTAACCACTAGGCCACGCCGTCCCCATATGCATTCTATTAGGTATTTTCTTGTTTGTAATCCAAGATGAATATTAAAGTATGCAGTGATGGCTTGCCACATAACTCCTAGATATGAAATGTATAGTGCACATCTTTTGTTTGTCGTTATTTAAGGAACTATTCGGAGCTGTTGGCCCACTCAAAAAAGCAAAGTTGCTCAAGCCTGGCAGCGCAGAGGTTGTGTATGTCAACAAAGATGATGCAGTTAGTGCCGTACAGAAGTATCACAGCCGGGAGTTGGACGGTGAGTTATACGTTTTTGCAGGTTGCTTGAGTCTACACTTGGAAAACATGTAGGTCATGAAAGTTTGTAGTACAATTGTTCTGTGACTGCACGTTGATAACAGCTCTTATGTGCAGAAGGGAGCAGAGTTTATTTACATGGCATAATTTTCAGTACAAGATCTGCAGATTGAAGTAGTTGTGTAGCTTACCTGGGCAGTTGTGTAGCTTACCTGGGCAGTTGTGTGGCTTACCTGGGCAGTTGTGTGGCTTAGATGGGCAGTTATGTGACTTTGATGGGCAATTGAGTGGTTTAGTGGTGTGGGTTGCTATCTGAGGACCTCATTAATCAGGACAGCAATCATGCTTTACTGTCAGTCCATGAATGTCTGATGAGGATGGCTGTGGCACAAGTGGATGGTATAAATAAAGAACTTAAACTTTCAGAGGCCTGTGTGAATTTATGGCAATAAAAGAAGGTACAATGTATATAGAAATGAAAAATAGTTCATAGACTTCATTGTATCTTGGTTGGCGACATCATGTGTGCTCAGTCTCTGTCAATGCTGAAAATACCAACAACAGAGCACAAACTCAGAGCCCGTGCAGAGACTCTGAAAATAATTTTCCCTGACTTTGTGAGTTTACAGCTGGGTCGACTGGGAGAAGCAGTCATATCCAGAAAAACCGACGACATATCTGATCTGAGCACAGCGTTATTTGGATCTGACTTACAGTTAAGAAAGAAAAAGGGAGCGAGGAAGGGAACTGGCCATCCAACCTCACAAACTGAGGCTTAGTTCTTCTTCTTCTGTGTTCATTCTCAATCTCCTGCTACCAAGCAGTGAACTGGGCTTTGCAAGTAGCAGGATGTAATCCGGAGAATGGAATGCGTTGTGTCACTAGTTTACAGCTTGACTGCGATATTTGCACCTTTCGGTCCGACACATCCGTCTTTGGCAGATGAGGCTTAGTATACTGAAGTCTCTAACACTTCATTCCTGACCAGCGGTTAAGTCTGCTGAAGGACTTCCTCTACCTGCACCTGGTACATTGGGATTATTAGCAAAGCTCACAAACTACAGACTTATGCTTCCCCAACAATTAACCAACCACAGGATTTGCTGAAACCAGGCATTGAACCAGAGACCTTTAGATCTTCCAACTGAGCTTTTTCTGAAGTCATACAGTGACTAACTGTTACATGATGACACCACAATAAATGAATCGCTGATCTTGACTACAGCTATTTTGAATTGAATGGACCATTAGGTAGAATGCTTGTTTCTCACTTGTCCCAGCGACAAATGAATACCTAATTTACAGTTATGGAAGGCAAGGTAACAAAACTGGTCATCCCACATGAGACAAAATGCAAGGAATCTCACACATCATCCCAGATGACAGCATCTGTTGTAGGACTACATGTCCCTTATACGGAGGGGCTCCTGAGACATAGGAAACCACAGCATTCATAATCTTCACTGTCTGGGAGAAAGAGTGGAGCACCTATAGGTTTGCCAACAGTGCAGTAATGTAAATGCTAAAAGCAATTTTCAGCTAAACAAACAGTGGTTCAAGTTATAGTTTCAAAAATGCAGTTGTTTTATCTATAAATAACAAAATCCGTGTTTGCTTTTGTAAGACACCATTGATCTAAAGTTTACTGCTGTGAAATGCTTATAATATTTTTTATCCCTTAGTTATTTAACCTTTAAGATCCTATAAGCATTTTTCATTATGGTCTATAGAGTGTTGAATTAAATCAACAAAACTAATGAGAAATGGGTGCTTGTCTTATTTTATCTGTAACTTCTATATTTATTATGGCATTGGAATAAATTTTGAATATGTTATGTATGAATGGAGGAGTGTCTAAAATGTCATGCTAGTGTGCAAAAAGTAGAAATTGTTGTACATGTGCACATGCTATAATAGAAGCTCCACCCAATGGGAGCAGTGCACACTAAACGTGCATCCCCTGCGTCATTTACACTAGTGTCACTATGCCTGCGATCATTATCAACTATCCCGACCATCAACGATACCATTGCTGTGGTATAGATATAGCTCATCGTTATCACTCTTTATGTCAATATCTGATTGATTATCATCATAATCAAAGTCTAGCTTGTCAAATGAATTGAACAGACTCTGTCATTTCGGCCATGCTTGTTCACTATCAGATAAATCGCCCTTTTTTTGGTGAAAATGCACTGGTTTTAACTTCCAAGCTGTTTTTGGTACCTTATAGATACTTTCTCTTTGCAAAGGTATTCAAAACAGAAGGCATTGATAGGCATAGTAACCTAGAAACGAATCCAATGAGAACAAGCAGTTTTCAGCAGTATAGGATTTGAGAGCATCAGTAGTTACCAGCGGTATAGGACTTTGAAGGTTAGACACATTTCTTCACCTTCTGCTCCAGTTGCATTATCTAAAATTCATGGCACCATGCAGGACAGCCCATCTCTTTGTCCTTAAATATAATTTGTGTTGTTGCACTATCTAAACTTGATGACATGAAAACTATTACATGCAGGACAGCCCATGTACGTGAAAATGACGACACCTGTAGCTGCTGTTGTGAAAAAGGCTGTTGGAGACATTGATCCAGACATCACTGGAGAAGCTTTGAGGTAAAGGTTTGTGATGTGGCCTTATGGGTAATGTTACCAGGGGAGATAAAGTTCTGAATTAAAGGAAATGAGACTTAGTAAGGTGTAGAGGTTTGCACATGGAGGATGTCAGACTGTTCTATCTGCTATCTTTTTCCTGACCCAGTTCCAGTTGAATTCTCTGCTCTTTCCGAGGCTGTTTTATGTTGTTATCCAAGCAGACTTGGGGGTGTGTTTGTCCCTGTCTTTGCTTCCTATGACTGCTGTGGTAGAGAATCATCTTTCATTACACTGTAGCAGAGGTTGCTCCACACTTGAGTATGCAAGGACAGCGGTTCGAGAGTGTGTGGTATTGTATGATTTTGGGTTCCTTGTCTCTTCTTGTTACTAGGACCACCTTTCTTAGAAATCTCATTTCACAGACTTGCAACTGGTTTTTCTGAGTTGTGATCATTGTGCTTGATTCATTTCTGGAGATCAAGATGCTGAGCAGTGCATAAGCTGCATCGGTCGGTTGAGTTCCATTGTCAGGACCAGCAAACCAGAGCTGCCAAGACCCTTCTACACCTCCACGTGATGATTGTGGATAACAGGCTGTAACAGAGCAGACTGGCTAAGGAGAAGGGATTGAAGAGGGAAGGCTAACCCGGTACTTAAAAAGGCCTGCTAAAATTGGATGTGTCAGACCGAAAGGTGCAAATGTTGCAGTCAAGCTGCAAACTATGACAACACATTCCGTTCTCCACAATACATCCTGCTACTTGCAAAGCCCTTTTTAGGGCTTGGTAGCCGGAGTTTGAGAACCAAGAAGAAGATGAAGATTCGTGTCTGTTTGCAATTATGGCCATATATGTGAAGTTGTGTAGTCATTCTTGTGGTCTTGTTTATTTGTCTATTGCTGGAGAATCCTCTACTAATGACATAGAAAAGTCTACCAGTAGCTAACTCTTCTTGGATGCCATCATTATATGTTATTACAGCTGCAAATATAAGACTATACCAGGAAATATTAGTGAGAAAAGTCATCGTCTTGTAGTTGCTACTTGTAGTATCCTTAATATTATGTCTGTTTTTGCCTGCTTAACGGATTCACTACAGAATTTTATCTCCATAGTAAAATACCCACACAATATCACTCACTTGAGACCTTCTTATCTTCAGTAATTTTTCATTCACATATTACATATGTATGATATTAAATACAAAACTATTCACAATTGAAAAGAATGGAATAATGACAATGGGGGTGCAGATTAGTCTAAAATAGATTACATTGACATAGTTAATGTTATCAAGAGAAGATTTTCATACTCCACAATTAAAAAATTTGGATATATATCCATACAGAAACAAAGCAATGGCTTTCTATTGGAGATAATCCATGTGATGTCCTTCATGTTTCACATTATTATGTGAAATAATTTGAGTATTGTTACTGAAGACATTTGAAGTTGTAAATTCTGGATTTTTTCCCTACAAAATCATGGATTTTTACACATTTTAACAAAGAACAAATTTTGTAGCAAAATTTGTCAGCTGGATTAGGGATATTGTTCTGGAACCGAAGTGTTCGTTCATGGTATTGAATTGGTTGGTTGCTTATTGACCCAGTGGCCTATGGGCTCCTGTCTTTTGGCCCAATGCCATATGGTGGTATCTGCAAGTGTTTGTTAGCTGTTGTTTAGATTGAGTCACTTAAGAGGTACACGTTTATGCACTTCCAACTCATTCATTCTGGAATATAATAATAATAATAGCTGTCCATCGTTGTCGATGAGGACCGCCGACATCATCCTTGTCACAGATTTCCCTGTTGGGTGTGGGTGCGCATGTGGCTGAACTGGCTTGGGCTTTATTCATGACTGTAAAAACTTTTTTTGAGCATCCTAATAAAAAAACGCATGTTTTCACTAAAAACCTGCGTAGTAACTCGTCTTGAAATGAACAAAATATGTGATTTTGTGTACATGTTCGCAAAATCTGATACATTGGCCCATCGGTTGACTGAAGAAATCACGAACAGATATATCTGCTCTTTGGAGTGAATCAGTTAAGACAATGTGATACTTAATTAGGGTGGAACGAAGCAGCCTTGTCGACAGTGAGCTGGCTTGCTAGTATGTGATTGCAGCATGCCAGGGTTCGCGATCATGGACGGACACAAAAATCAGAGCTGTGGTTCGTATCTGGTATGGCCGCTCCTCCAGTCACCCAGCTGTAAATGAGTACCTGACGTATGAGTTGGGGAAGATAAAAACAGCAAGGAAAGGAACTGGCCATCCAACCTCACATAGACTACGGCTTAGTACATGAAGAGTTACCTTCATACCTGAAAGCAATTGTTGCCATGGGACTGACCTGACTTAACTAAGGCTGCAGCAAATGTTGTACACTGATCCCTAGTTTCTATCACCTTCTTGATCTGGGCTCATGAAACTCTCACTGGCCTTGATGTCCTCTTGTACCACTCTTGGACAGGTCTTCTTTTGACCGTCCCACTGTTCTTTTTTCCTATAGCCTACATACCAGTACATTGTTATATTGTTTCTGAGCATCTGTCTTATCTACCTGCACTGTATTTCCCCATTCTCCAGCTGTATTGATTGTGTTCATGTTCTTGGCCACATATCATCAGGTGCCCTGCTGGTTGGCGATCATGGCCTCCAACTGTTTCTATCACGTGTGCCGTTTACCTACTCTGTTGTTGATTATCACCCATGCCATTCTCTCAGATTGTCCAGCATCTTCTCTCTCTGCTTTCCTCTGTCTCTATTTCCTGCTATCTTTCCCGTTGTCACAGCATGCTCCAAGCCGCCTCTTTTCATAACATGCCTAAAAAAGCATGACCGTCTTGTTCTGATCCTTACAATAAGTTGTCTTTGGGTTTGTGCCTCCTCAAGTACTGTATTATTAGTCTTTACAGTCCATGGGTTCCGTTAGCATTCTTCTGTAAACCAACATCTTTGTTGCTTCCAAAGACATTAGTGCTTGCTTGCTAATTGTCAATGATTCACTGTCATATGTCAGTACAGGTTCCATGTAGCATTCAAGGACTCTCTTTCTTAGTACCAGCGACAAGGTTTTGTTGCAAAATATTTTTGCTTGAGCTATTCTGTATTTTATTTCGGAATTGCATCTTCCATCTGATGTTATGTTTGTGTCACGGTATTTAAATGTGTTAACTTGTCTCAATTCGGCCCCCTTCGATTTGACACAGCATTTTGGCGAATCCGGTTTCTTCGTCATACATACATAACATGTAGTAATATATCATGGCTATGTTCCACGCTGTTTGGCGTAGGTGCTCAGAGATATCTTTCCTTCCCTTGTGCTGTTTATCAGCTCTATTGTTGACTTTCTTCCAAGTCATTATTTTCTTAATAGCATAAACAAATGGGACTCAGATACTGGAATAGAAACAAAACAAAACCCACATTGCAGTGACAATCATGTCATCACTTTCATTTTGTTTGTGTTCTGGCACATACCTGTTATCATCAATTTTTGGCAAGGTTCCAATCCCCTCAAGTCACAGGACTTATGGCCCGTCTTGTATAACAAAAATATTGACGTGGCCCCAATTCCCTCAAGTCGCAAGGCCCGTAGCCCCTCTTGCACAACAAAAAGTTCATCTGACCCCAATTCCCCCAAGTCACTGGGCTCGTGCCCCCTCTTGCACAACAAAAAGTTAATCTGACCCCAATTTCCCCAAGTCACTGGGCTCATGCCCCCTCTTGCACAACAAAAAGTTCATCTGACCCCAATTCCCCCAAGTCACTGGGCTCTTGCATAACAAAAAATTGTCATCTGACCCCAATTCCCTCAAGTTGGTATGGTTCCAAACCCCCATTATACGTACCTCTTACATAACAAAATAGTTTGCATCCCCAAACTTCCATTATACATCTACCTCTTCAGAGTCTTCTATACCAGTATAAAGACATTTAGTTAATTAATTTTTTACTCAAGCTATCATTATGTTCAACTCGTCATTATATTCTCTTTTTTGTCCATTTCCCCAGCAAGTTTGTCCATTGTTATAGTTTGTTCTCATAATGAAATAATTGACACGTCTTCAAACAGTTGAACTCAGAGTGATGCTCTAGTTGTATATGTTGTGCAAGCTTGATAATTATAAGTTTTTTTGTTTCCCAGATTGTACAAAAAAGTTGGAGCAGGATCACTTCCTGAAGCTCCAATTGAAATTCCAACAATTCATCGTGCGCTATTCAAAGCAGGACCAGCGGGGCCTAGCAAGTCTGTCAAATTTACAGTGAAGATTTGAAGAACGACCTACATTTGTTCCCTCATGTTTCGAACGTTTTTTTAAAAACAAAAAATCACAAGAATGGAATACGTATACCACAAAAAAATATGATTTGTCCAGAATGAGAGTTGTTGGTTGAAAATAGAAACTTATTGCATTGTTTATTTCGTTAAATATTTTTATTTCTGGTAAGTATTTAAAAAATCCCACAATACACGAGTAATATTTCATGGAGCTGTATTAAATATGAATGCTCCTGTATTATTAATCATATCAGTGCTAATTGCTTTTTGTCCTTTTCTTTTGCCATTGCTTTTTTTTTTTTGGTGTACACTTGTGATTTTAAACTGCAGAATCTAACCCCAAACGGAAGATAACTATTCGACACATGGCTTTGCACACTGCACCATCCATACAGGCCAAAAGCTTGCTCAGTGTGTAGCACTCTGGTTTTTAAAGAAAGATCCAGAAACAATACCCCATCCAGAAACATTACTCTATCCAGAAACTATACCCTGTGTATGCAGGGACAGATTAATTGTACCTGGTACCCTAAGCAGAGCCAAACAATGGTGCATCCCACTCTTTCACCAACTCTCACTCCCATTCACAGTCACGATTTTTCTCACAAACTAGTAAACTGCCACACAAACAGGGTACAGTTGTCAGGGACAAATGGCAACACAAACACAGTATAGTTAACACAGAAAATACCAAGAAGCAAAAATAGACTAATGCTATTTGAATTTGTCAATCAGTGGCATGGATTCGTAAAACACTTGAAGTTGTGGATTATAGACGTTGAGCAGAGTACAGATCATAATTTGTATAGCATTGTAACTCCAATGACCTTTACATAGCCAAGGGTCCCTTAGACTCTAAACTCAAACCCAAGGTGGTAAGATGAGAAATTCTTATATTCAGGACCGAGTCATCATCGACATGTTAATTAGTCCAGAGACTGGTGTTGAAGTCATCTGATCATGTCACCTCGCTGTTCTCTGCAGATCTCTTTAGCTCAGCATAAGTCTGCACCTCAATGTTCTTGCTAGTCTGTATGATGTTCTTGTCTCTTTGTTACTCTTTTCTTTTCCCCTGAATTTTGCCTTCCAGTATTTTCAACAGTAGTCTTCCATGTCCCATATTGTGACCAAGTCAAGGCAATCTACCTTTTTGTATACTTTTCATTATTTGTACGTGCCCCTATATTGCTAAGCACTTGCTTGTTTAACCTTTCTTCTGTCCAGCTCACTCTTTGCGTCCTGCAATAATACTACATCTGAAAAAGTTTCTAAAGTCCTTATTTAAGAGTCACGTTTGAGAGCTCTGCAGTGTTGCAGACCAGATATAAAAAGTAAAGATCCCATTAAGACATCAGTGGGGAATATTGGGCCAGATGCGTGTGGTGATTATTTTTTTATGCAGCTCAATGTTGATATTACTTGATGTTAGAAGTTTTTCTCTCATGGAATGCCTTTTTTGCTACTGCGATTCGAGTTCTGATTTTCACTTCGCAAAAGTCATTCTTTATAATAATTTATCTCAGATGTGAAGATGTGAATACCTCTGCACTTGTTCTCTGGTCTGTTCTTCTATGTTGATATTTATTTTTTGGGTTTGTTTGGCTATTACTATTAGTTTTTGTTTTACTGGCATTAATCTTTATACCAAATACCTTGACTGTATCCCTGATTTTGGTGAGTACATTTTGTAATGAAATCTCTTTTCCTTCTATGATGGCTTTGTGATCTGCAAATGTGATGGCACATATTTTTTATACTTCTACCGTAACACACATGTTGCATGCTCTGGTAGCTCGATCCTGTTTGACCAATTTTCTCTGCAAGAAACCTTAGTGTTCCAATTACATCTATAGTGCCTCTATCCTAACAGAACCCAAACTGATTTTCATTTAGCATAGATTTGATCTTGTTATCAATTCTTCTAATAATTTTCTTTACAATTCTTGGAGAGTGTGATACTAGGCTTGTTGTACGATATTGGGTGCAGTCAATTGCATTCAATTATTTTTGGTATTTGTATAATCACTGATCTTGTATGATCTGTAAACTTTATTCATTTTAGGTGCATAGTATTCACAGAATGAAAAAGTAATTCTTGGAGTCTTTCCCTGCTGCTTTTCATCTATCTGTAGGATTTAGTGTAGTGTTGGTTAAATACTCTCTTACTATTGGTAAATTCTTTTATTCCAAATCAGACTCATTCAAAATTAAATCGCCTTGAATGGTGTATCATCATCAAATCTGACATATATTATCTCTACTTACGTACGGTAGTCTAATTTATATCTTTTCAGATTTCCACTACTCTTTGTTTTGTTTTTTTCCAATTCTTGTTCCTAGTTCTTCTTCGTACGCTGTCAAACGTCAACCTGAATTTTTTCGAAAAAAGCAGCGGTCATCCTGAGGCTGTCGACACTGCCATAGAGCTTGTCTTGTGTAGCCACTGGTGATGGCCACATGTGCTTTCTCTGGTCCTCGTATTTCGAGCAGTTTTGCAGCAGATGTTCAGCGGTAATTTTTCCTAGTTCATATTTCCCTACTATGTCTCTAACTGTCGCATAAACATACCAGTCTTCCATTATAATATCATTTTCTGCTGCTTTAGTTGGTCTTCAGATTCTTTTCAAAAGGTCATATCTACATCTTCATCATGTTGTTTTGTAATGGGCGTGTAAGACTGTACAAGGACTTGCCATAACCAAGCTTATAGTAATAATAAGGCTCTGTACACTAGTAATTTTGGGAACCATTTTCTCTTGGTGACCTAATTGCAGGTTTAATGGTTAATCCAGCTCTGCAAATATGATTTTGGGATACAGGATACAGGAATAAAAAGGAATAAAAGAGCGAATGATCTGTTGTACCCAGGGATTAGAAGATGATACTGAAGAAGCTGGATTAGTTGAGGCAATGATGGATAAAGCTTCTTTGTTTTACAATATTTCTTCTTTGGGAAGCATGTCTGAACATAGTTTTCGAGTTTTGTGCTTTAGATGGAATCATTGATAGCTTTAGGAGTACAGGTGTGTTGTACAGGTAATAGATATGTCTTCTTTGACAGTAATGTTATATCTTCTTGAGATAATACTTTAGATATGATCTTATACAAATTGAGCAGAGAATGCAGATGAAGGGATATTTTAGGATCTAAAAAATAATGATACACAGAGAAAACTATCAGTGACAGCAGGAACATTTTCAAGTAACTTCAGTGCAGAGGCCTTGAAAACTGCAGCAGAAGTTCTAATAGCAGTGCCAACAGTGAATAACCAGTGGTACTATTCACAGTGGTTGTGGCACTGAGGAGACCTAAATTAACTAAGAGTAATACTCTATAAACTATATCACCTGTTCCAGAGAGTTGTGATACAGTGGATTCTACTGCAACATTCTAGGCAATGAAGAGTCTGACAACTTGTCAAGGGAATGTGGAGAGCTGCCACAACCTGACATAGGAAAGAGGTTTTAGGAAAGAGCTGCCAGACAAATGGAACACTTTGTACAGAACTAAACAACAGCTCACATACACTGGCAGATACCACTACATGGCATTGGGTCAAAGTTCAGGGAGGTGAACAGGTGGTAATCTTTAAAATTGCACAGGACGCTACAGACTGAGATACCATCTGTTCAATAAACTAAAAATAAGAATTACAAACGGATGTGTCAGCAGCACTGGTAGAGTGACTTGAATGTCTGCTACAGAGGTATTCAAATGTGAGAAAGAAAGCACATATGGCCATCACCAATGCATTCCTGGACAAACTCTATGATGACACCAATAGCCTCAGGCTAACCACTGCTTTCTTTAGATATATGTTAAAGTTTACACCTGAAAGTATAATATGAAGAAGGTAACATGGCAGTACAGCTGTGTTGTGCAGGTTGGTGATCGGTAGCATGGCAGAACAGCTGTGTTGTGCAGGTTGGTGATCGGTAGCATGGCAGAACAGCTGTGATGTGCAGGTTGGTGATCGGTAGCATGGCAGAACAGCTGTGATGTGCAGGTTGGTGATCGGTAGCATGGCAGTACAGCTGTGTTGTGCAGGTTGGTGATCGGTAGCATGGCAGTACAGCTGTGTTGTGCAGGTTGATATGTTGTCATTAAGAGGTGATTTCTATACCTGTGACATTGGGTCATTGATAGGAAGAGTTCATGAGTGTGTACCTTGTAATTTTCTAAGCTTTTTTTTAAAATTTTGTTTAAAGCTCTTTGTTGTAGGTTGAGTCATTCTTCTGCTCCTGTTCCTCTTGTGTACCATATGAAGCATAGGATCACAGCTACAGCTGACCTCTTACAGGAAGCATGCACCAAAGCATTGTATGCATTCTTACAGTGGTGGTTTTTGTAACAATTTGTTTGATATGATGATAGTTTGGCAGCATATTTAAAAGAGTTCAGCAGCCCTAGATTGACTTTGCTTACTGGCATCCAAATGCTTGCGATGAAGTCATTGATAGCATGAAATCCAGTGGTGTCTACATTTGACTTGACAAAATCGCTCCTCTTCTAGCTTCAAATGTAGAGATCTTCATTTCTTATTCTTGTAGCTTCTACAAGATGAGGTAGCTTGGCCCATGCCCAACCTCTGATGACATGTCTGGCTGGTTACAATGTTAGCGTTCTTTGCTCCCATTTCACTCCACCTGGTAACACACAAGTATAGTGTCTACAGGGAATAAGCATCTTATTTGAAAGGATTTTTAAAACTTTGAAAGTTCCAATTATTTCCAAAAATGTAAAATCCTTTGCTAACAAGAAATAGCAGTGGGTATAGATAGACATACCATGTATAGTATATTTCTTCTTTTAGAGCAAATCATTGGTAATGCTCAACTCAGCAGTGTCTACTATGTAATAGATATTAGTTTAGATTTGTTATATTTGTCTTTGTGAGTGGCACTTTTTATTAATATTGTTGAATATTTGACAACCACGGTACCACAATATTTCTTCCATTTTAAGATGCTTTCATCTACTATAAGACACACCCCCTAATTTCAGCACCATGGACAAACAAAATTGAAAGCTATGATTCAAAGACACATAATTGCCACGCTTACAGGATTAATAAACAGCAATAAATTTGCCACGAATAAATGATTTATTAGGTATGTTATAATAAGCTGGTCAGGATAACCTTACACTCCACCATCTGGAGTGACTAGGTCAATGATGTTGATGTTTATATCACTTCCTTCTGAATCAATCGCTCTGATTCTCCTGAATCATTTGTTGAGCTGTTCATTCTCTAAACCATTGAGAATTTTGCACGAAAATATGGAACTATGATCCTTCACTAATGTCAACTATTGCCTTGTTCTCCTGAACCCATAATCATTTTTCTTTTAAATGTGACTTCAAAGTGCAATATTTTTTACAACATTTTGAACAGCAATAACAGATCCAGATGAACAAAATTTAAATGATATGACAGTGTTGTAACAAGACTGTTTCACTTTGAAATTTGCTCATGCGTTTGGCAATGACGATGCCACCCGAAGTCGTCCAGTTAGCGCCAGACAACTTTCTTTTGTTGATGAACTGCCATTTATTGTAAGTCGTGTTAAGGCTTGGCTTAATTCGTTCTCCCGCTACCAAACCCTGAAAAAGACAATTAGCAGAATGTAGTCCAGAGAACGAAATGCTTTGTGTCGTAGTTTACAGCTTGACTGTGATATTTGCACCTTCCGGTCCAACACATCTGACTTCAGCAAGCATTTCTTTTAGTACCGGGTTAGCATTCACTATTCAATTTCTTCTCCTTAGCCAGACTGCCCTGCTGCAGCCTGTTATCCAGGATTACAGCGTGGAGGTGTAGAAGGGTTTTGGCAGCCTTGGTTCGCTGCCCCTGACGCTAGCAGTCAGCTATGAGTTGTTGACCCATGAAGGTCATACGATGTTCAGTATCTTGATCCCGTAAGTCGTGTTATGATTTTAGAAACGTTTAAATGGGAAAAATGTGCGTCTTAGAATCGAAGAAATATAATAGTTGATTTGTCTAATACTTTATTTATTTTAAAGGCTGAAAAAAGGGGGAAAGAAAGACTAGTTTAGCACTGAATTTGATCAAACTAGAATTGAATGCAATAAAGAACTTCAAAAAGGTGCTTTTGGATTTTGTCATTTTTGTTTGTATCCAATGAAAGTACTGCGTAGATGTAGCATATATACTAATATGAGGTGTTCAAAAAGTATCCGACCTGAATTTATTTAGCGGAGACAAAGCATAAGTGCTGTCCTTCAGCAGGGAGATATAGGGGACCAATATACACATAAATTTTGTCTTGCCCGCAGATTGCACCAGTCGCTGGCAATCAGCATTTCAGTGTTGAGTGTAGTAAACACCTGTCGGGTTTTCATTCACCACGAAATGACGGAAAGAACTGAGCAGCGGTGGTGCATCAAATGTTGCCGAAAGCTAGGCCATACCCATGTGGAAGCAGTTCAGAAGATTCAACAGGTTTTAGGTGACGATGCATGAGCAGCACACAAATTATGGAGTGGTACAGTTGGTTCAAAGATGACTGCACATTTGTGGAGAGCGGATCATGTTCCAGTAGGCCTTCAACAAGCCGAAGTAGTGAAGTCATTGACTAAGTACGGACCTTGGTCTTACAGAACCGTTGTGTCACCACCCGAGAACTAGCGGATGAGGCGGGGCTAAGCATTGGTTTGGTTGTGTGGAGACTGTTTTGGAAATTCGTGTCGAATTGTCTAGCGATGGAGCAGAAGCAACTCAATCTGGAAGTCTCCGAGGACATGCTGAATTGTGCAAACAGCGACCCCGATATCCTGAACCCTGTGATCACTGGTGATGAGTCTTGGGTTTAGGGACACTACCCGGAAACCAAGCTGCAGTTGTCACAGGGAAGACATTCATCATCCTCAAGGCCGAAAAACGCGAGGCAGGTGCGCACCAATGTCAAAGTCATGTTGACCGTTTTCTTTGGCTCCCGTGGGCTTGTGCATCTACTTGGTCACCCACTGCTCTTGTGATGCTGTTCTGACCTGTGGACAACGGGAACTTGGCAGCTCCATCATCACTACACACTCGTACATTCTTCGTATCTGATTCAGACTTTCTTGGCCAAATACAACCTTCCTCTGGTTCGCCAAGTTCATATTTTCCGGATATGGCTCCTTGCGATTTTTGGCAGTTACCCAAACTGAAAATTCCATCGAAAGGGACCCGAGTTGAGTAACGGGGTGACATGTGCAATGCGACGACCCAGCTGTACTCCATTCTCAGAGACCTTCCTGAAACGTCACCAACAATGGCGGGACCTCTGATAGAAGTGGGTAGAGTTCCAAGGAGAGTACTTGGAAGAGGATTAGGGTTACAAACCTCCAGTTGAGTCATTGTATTTTTCCGGCCAAAAGGTTGGATACTTTTTAACACACCGCGCGCGTGTGTGTGTATGTATATACGCGCATATATCATGTTCCTAGTACCGTAAAACAAAGATGGGGGTCAAGTGACTGCCGACAAAAATGCTTCCAGGAGGGAATTGCAACACGAATCACGAACTACTGGTTGCAGTTTTTAAGATAAGACTGAGAAGGGGGACCAATTCGTTTCGATGTAAAAGCGATACTATTTGAATATAGCATCGACGTAAACAATAAGGTTGAGATGTTGATGGCAGTCCAAGAAAAGACGATATTAGATGAGTTAATAACATGCAAGGGACATTTTAATCTCTGTTGCGCAAAATATGATTGACAGAGTTACGCACACACAAAAAAAAAGAGCTACGCATTGGAAGAATTACTGAAGTTCATAGAAAATAGGAGACAATGAAAGCAAAAGAAATTTTAGAGAAACCAGAATGACATATTGATGCTGTGCTTGAAAAGTCAGAAGATCTGGAGCTACACTGAAGGAATCAGCGTGGATGCCTCCCTGGCCGGAAAGGATAGGGAAACCCGTTGAATCTCCTTCGTGCTAGGGATTGGGACTTGTAATTCTTCCCTATGAACGAGGAATTCCCAGTAAGCGCGAGTCATAAACTTAAAGCAATTGACGGAAGGTCACCACCATGAGTGGAGCCTGCAGCTTAATTTGACTCAACACGTCAACACTGTAATGATTGACAAACCGAACGTGTGCTGGAATTAGACAGGTCTCGTCGATCAAAGCGGGCGGGGAGCTGTCCGATATTCACCCCATGCGGCGTGGAGGTGTGAAATCACTTGTAGACGACTTAGTTCTCGATCGGGGTGTCGTAAGCAGTAGAACAGCCACCTCACTGCGAACTGTTGAGACTCAGCCCTCGATCATGAGATATGTTCGCACACCAGGCGAACAACATCTCCGTGCCATGACCATGCTTGTTTCCTGGCAAAATGCACTCTTGCATCGTCCTTTACTTTTGTCTCCTATCTGTCATCCCAATGGACGCAGAAGAGATGCAGGCCAGCGGACATTGCACTTCTGCCCCTTTGTGACAACCTCCCAGGTGGCGGGGAATGCTAGGCGTACCATCCTTGCAGAGGAGCCGAGAATACTAAAGGGGAGCAAGGAGATACACCCACTCACATGTATATGCTACGTTTCTGGCAGGACGTGACGATCCTGGGACACAGACACACTGGACTGCCTCTCTTCTGGGACACTTTACAAACTAGTACATAAGTCCATCATTATCACACCCTTTAGACACGAGTGGTGAAGACTCGATAGTCCTGCAAGACAACTTTCCTAAGAGAGACAACTCTGACCTCAAACAACTGCTGCCTTGCAGATGGGCTAGAGACCCCCAAAGGCTAAGGAGGGCATCCTTACAGAAACGCCTGTTGAAATCGGATGCACTGGGCCACAGGCTTAACGAAACAGTGCAACGTAAATCGCTTTATGATGACGTCACAACTTAAACGAAGAAAGTATGGTGCTCATCCTGTGGAGTCCCGCCAGGCAGTGAGAGTGCCGGGCCCCACGCCTCGAAGGGGCCAACCTGATGCTACTGGTGGTCACCCACCCATGTTCTGTGGAGTCAAGACACAAGGAGATGGGGCAATAGCTATTGACCAAAAACTCTAGACGCTTAAAATACTACAGTGGAACGTGGAGGGAGTCCTTAACAAAAAGGTTTCTCTAACAAATCGCCTGTACGAAGGTAAGATAGACGTGGCATGCATCCAAGAAACGCACCTCAACAAAAACCACAGATTCTCAATCAGAGGATACCAGAGCTTCTGTCTTGATAGAGAAGGTCACAAAGTAGGGGTTCTGATACTGACACGTAACTGCATACCAAGTAGCGCAGTATCTGTAAATCACACGGGACAAGCAGAAATTGTAGGATTCAACATAATGACACAAGAAATGAAAACCTGTATGGCCCACCCAACAAAGACCTGTCGCTCTCGAGTATGGAAATCAAGGACTCCAGCTGCCTAATGGTTGGAGACTTCAACAGTCACTCGGAGATATGGGGATATTCAGATACAGACAGCAAGAGGGGATGAAGTGGAAGACTGGGAGATAGACACAAATCTCTATCTTATCAATAGGCCGGACGACAGCTTCAGCTTCTATTCTAGAACATGGCATACCACCTCCACTCCAGACCTGGCTTTCTCCACGGGGGATATTTACCACAAAATAGATCGTCAGGTGCTCGACCAACTGGCAGGTAGCGACCACATGCCAAGTACACTAGGTAGTGATATGGAAGTCGGCCTCCAGGAAATAAAACCGCTGCCACGTTGAAACTACAGACGAGCCGACTGGGACAGATTTGCAATGCTGACAGATGGACTGTGTGAAACTATTAACACACGAAATAACAATATGAAACCGATGGTGGAAAGCCTAAGCAAAGCAATACTGCAAGCAGCCACCGAAACCATCCCAAGAAGGGGAAGGAAAAACTACAAGCCATATTGGAGTCATGAATTGCAGAAAGCAGAGGATGAAGTCTCAAATGCTAGGAACATGGCAGAGAGAGAGAGAGAGAGAGAGAGAGAGAGAGAGAGAGAGAGAGAGAGAGAGCGCAATCTATGGAAGCAAATATCGCCCTCAAGGCCATCACTGCGAAATACAAAAGAACACTGAACCAAATAACAAGAGACAGTTGGAAAAACAAAACAGAAAGCTTCAATCTAGATAAAGAAGGGAACAAACTATGGAATTTAGTCAGAGCCATGAACGACGAAACACCATCAAATAAACAAATTACCATCAAGCAGGGCGACAACATGCTTACTGGAAAAAAGGCATCTAACGCCTTTATAGAGACTATGTCAGAGCAAACCACATCGATGTCCCTACAGACAGGCATACAGATGTAAGTGAAGAACACAAGCGCCACGACAACATCAACATGGCACCAGAGGAGCACATGATGGCAAAACTAATAATGAACGAAAGGGATGAGGACATGAGAACTCTAAAGAAAAAAGAAATCGCCCGGAAAAGATGGGATAACAAATGAAATGCTGATGGGCTTGGGCCAAACAGCAAAGAGGAAGTTACTATCAGTCCTGAACCAAAGCTGGAAAAGGGGAATTGTACCGCAGGCATGGAAAGATGCTGTACTTATTCCAGTACTAAAGAAAGAAAAAGATAGAACAGATCCAAATGGATACAGGCCTATCAGTCTACTGAGCTGTGTAGGAAAACTGATGCAGCGTATGATAAACACCAGACTGATGTGGCACCTGGAAGCAAAACACATACTAATTCCACAGCAAGCAGGTTTTAGACAGCACAGATCCACTGAGGACCAGATCACTCTAATAGCCCAAAAAATAGAGGATGCTTACCAGGAGAAAAAGCACACAGTAGCGGTTTGGGTGGATTTAGAGAAGGCATTTGACAAGGTGTGGAAAGAGGGACTTAAAGTAAAGCTACGAAGAAGTGAAGTTTGTGGGAAAATGTACAGATGGATCAGCCACTACCTCGAAAACAGAACAGCCAGAGTTCAAGTACAAGAGCAGATGAGCAAAATGGTGACACTAGAGCAAAGAGTACCCCAAGGGGAGGAGGGGGGGGGGGGGTGGGTACTGTCACTCACACTTTTCCTGGTGTATATAAACAACATCACAGAGAAAATACCAAGAAAAGTCCACAGCTCCATGTTTGCAGACGATATGGCTATGTGGACCTCTGAAAAAAATCTCACCGTAGTAAACAATCGGATGCAGCAGGCCCTAACATCGTTGCAGGAATGGGCGAACTCATGGCTGGTCAAAATAAATGAGGAAAAAACAACATGTACGATATTCTCGTTTTCAAATAAACCACAGAACACCAAAATAAGTCTTTACGGCAAATATCTGCGGCAAAACGACAACCCAAACTACTTGGGAGTCACATTTGATCGGCGCGTGACATGGAAAAGTCAGATCGAGAGAAACCGAATGAGAGCCAGATAAATAATGGCAATCATGAGGAAACTTGCTGGCACAAGCTGGGGAGCAGACGAAAGAATACTGAAGAAACTGTACACTGGGAGAGTGAGATAAGTTGTCGAGTATAGCATTGCGGCATGGACAACAGCAGCAAAGGCAAACTTTGATAAAATTAGCAAACTTCAAAACCAAGCCATGAGAGTTATAATGGGAGGCATGAAGTCAACGCCAATTGTAGAACTTGAAAACACTACAAATCTGCAATCCATGACCGACAGAAGAGACTGCAGAGACCAGCAGCAAGCAGAGAAACTCAGAAGACTGACAGACCATCCAATGCATCAGAGACTAAATAGATTTGTAAATGGGAAACTAAAGCGGAGAAACTTTGCAGAAATAGCCAAAGCAAAGATTAGCTAAGACCCTATGAACACCGTAACAACACCAAAGCCCATCCCTACTGTACGCAAACCTACCTGGAAGCAGCATATCATTCCGGAGGTGGTAGAAAATATAGCAGGTATTGGAAACAAGAACAGCCAGACTGAAAAAGAAAGAAGAGACATAACCCTGAGGTACATAGCGGAAAACTACCCAAGCATGGACTGGACCCATGCATACACCGACGGTTCTGTAACAAACACAACACAGAACGGAGGGGCAGGGGTATTCCTGAGCCTAACAAATGGTAGAAAAATAACACTGTCAGTGGCAACTGGAAAATACTCAAGCAATTTCAGAGCGGAGGCAGAGGCACTGAAGGCTGCAGTAAAAGCAATGCTGACAGGCGAAAGCAATGAAAGCCAGATAGTCCTGTTTATAGATGCCCTGGCCGTAGTTACAGCACTAAAAAGCCATAAAAATACTGAACTTTATGATTTAAGAGCAGTACTGTCAACTATGCCAGCAGTTCGCACCAAAAAGAGTAGTTGTACAGTGGGTTCCATCCCACTGTAACATCCAAGGCAACGAGGAGGCAGAGAGACTGACAAAAGAAGGTGCAAGACTACCACAACCAGATTCTAGTGTGACCTACGAAGAGTCCAAAAGGCTTATTAGGACCAGATACATGGCCAAATGGGAAACAGAAAATACTGGATACATAAAAAACGATGCCTATTACCAGTTGAACAGAAGAGAGCAGGTCGTGGTCTTCAGACTCCGCACAGGCCACAACAGACTGAGGTACCACCTATTCAATAAACTGAAGATAGGTGGCACTGACGAATGCACTTGTGGTACAGGGAAAATGACCGCTGAACATCTGCTGCAAAACTGCCCGACATACGAGGACCAGAGAAGGCACATGTGGCCATCACCAGTGGCAACACTAGACAAGCTCTATGGCAGTGTCGACAGCCTCAGGATGACAGCTGCTTTCTTCGAACAAATACAAGTTGACGTCTGACAGCGTACGAAGAAGAAGAAGAAGAAGAAAAGTCAGAAGAGAAACAAGACAAGGTACATAATGGACACATGTAAAAACTTAGAAGGACTACAACAAGGCAGAGAGTTCCGATCAGTACCACGTGTCATCAATGATAAAGAAAACAACATTAATAGAAAACAAATATATTTAGACACTTGGAGTTAATACTGTGGAATCGTGTAAAAAGACACATCAAAGCACCCATTTGCAATAACACCGAACGAAGAGAGAACCTGAAACCACATTGGACAAAATACGCTCGGCAATCACAAGACTACAAATAAAGGATAGTACAGCACGATGACAGACTAATACAGACAGGAGCGGAGGCCAGTAGATTAATCTATATTCCTCTCCCAAAGAAAGGCAGCCTAAAGCCGTGCACAAATTACGGCACTTTGCACTGATAAGCCACGCTAGCAAGATCCTCTTGCGGATTATACTGAAGAGGATGGAATGAATACGTGAACGTGGAATCGACGAAGTGCAAGCAGGTTTAAGGAAAGACAGAGGAAACAAAAGATAAATTAAGTAACATCTGTGAAAAATGTAGAGCGTATAACGTAAATCTGTATTACATACTTTATCGATGACACCTATGCCTTCGATTGCGTGTAAAGCATCAGAATTTGTGGAAAATCATGATAGATAAAGTTTCCAGTACATCTAATCCATCTAATCGAATCATTATATCAGGAACAACAAGCTGCTGTCAGAATACCTGGTGAAACATCTGATTGGTTGGCAGTTCATAATGGCCTAAGGCAGGGATGTATCATCTCTCCGCTCCATACCTATTTAACATTGCACTCACATGCATAGTAAGTGCATAATGAGAAACATTAGAGAGGATGGGAATATAGAAAGTTACGATCTTTCACGATCGGTGGATACAAGATCCCAGAGCTAAGATACGCAGACGACACAGGGATACTATCAAACAATGCAGAGAAGTTAGATAAATTATTATTGTAGCCGTAAACAGATGCAGCGAAGATCAAAACATATTCGTAAATACAAAACAAAGATAATTACCACCAACAAAACAAGAAGTCGGCATCAATTCAAGTGTGTGAAAATAAAACAGGCCACGAACTGTGAGTTTCTGGGCTCAAGAATTGACAACAATGGTAAGTCCTCAAAGGAAATCAGAAGTCGAATGGCAAATCAGAAGTCGAATGGCAAATCAGAAGTGGAATGGCAAATCAGAAGTCGAATGGCAAATCAGAAGTCGAATGGCAAATCAGAAGTCGAATGGCAAATCAGAAGTCGAATGGCAAATCAGAAGTCGAATGGCAAATCAGAAGTCGAATGGCAAATCAGAAGTCGAATGGCAAATCAGAAGTCGAATGGCAAATCAGAAGTCGAATGGCAAATCAGAAGTCGAATGGCAAATCAGAAGCTACACAACCTGCGGAAATTATGACAGCAAACCAACAAAAGTGAAAATTTTGAGAATCTTGTGTTTTTCTCGTGGTAGCATACGGCTGCGAAACATCGACAGTTACCCACACTTCAAGGAAGAAAATCGAGTCTTTCGAGTCGAAATGTTATAGAAAGGTCGTCAGAAAATACCATGGACCGAAAAAATAAGAATACAGACATTCGATAAGAGGTGGGCATAAAGGAGAACTGGTTCATCAATTTAATTATGAACAGAAAATTGAAATACTTTGACGGGATCAAGATACTGCGCAGTGCATGAGATGCAGCGGTTAGCTACACAAAACTGACTTCTGGCATCAGGGCCAGAGCTGCTAGGACCTTTCTACACCTACACGAGGTCATCCTGGATAACAAGCTACATCAGAGCAGACTGCCTAAGGAGGAAAGGCTAATCCGGTACTACAAAATGTCTGCTAATGTCGGATGTGTCGGACCGAAAGGTGGAAATATCGCAGTCAAGTTGTAAACTACGACACATCGTATTTGTTCTCCGCAGAACATTCTGCTACTTGCAAAGCTCTTTTCATTGGTTGGTAGCGGTACTTTGAGAACGAACGAAGAAGAAATACTTTGGCCACTCCAAAGACACAACGGTATTGAGAGAACGGTAATGAAAGGTATGGCGCCGGAAAATAGAGTCATTGGCAGACCCAAAAAATGAGGGTACCAAGATGTCAAGGAATCCATGGGCATGACTCTAGAGCACGCTAATAGGCAGACCAAGAAAATGATGGTACCAAGATGTCAAGGAATGCATGGGCATGGCTCTGGAGCAGGCTAAGAGGCAGACCAAGAAAATGATGGTACCAAGATGTCAAGGAATGCATGGGCATGAATCTGGAGCAGGCTAAGAGGCAGACCAAGAAAATGATGGTACCAAGATGTCAAGGAATCCATGGGCAGGACTCTGGATATTTGACAAGAGATCGAATGTTTCTTTCAGACGGGCTGTGATGGGAGTTCTGCAAAGGACATGGTACATGATGACAATGAAGCTATATGATGAACGTGTATACGACTCGTTTATATATAAATGGAGAATTATATGCTTTGCCACATACTTACGAAGTATCCTGGAAACCGTGGCGAAGTGGTTAAGCCGTCGGCCTCGTGATCAGAAGGTGTGGGTTCGACTCCGAACTCAGCCGTCTTTTTCACGGGTGCTTGATGCGGAGTCCCCAGCATCTTGTAGTCGCCCCCTAGTCGCATTGTCCTTGACTTGCCACTGGAGTTGGGCGGCACGAGACGAGAGAATGAGGATAACAAGTATCGCAGTTAATCCTTACTAAAAATAGCGATAGCAAATTAATTATGCCACATCGTCTACGATGGACGGCCGCCTTTGCCTTTGCCTTGCTACCTAGTATCCTGGTATTCAACACCGTGTGTGCTTGATGTTGCGAAGGCAATTGGTTTATCCTTAGTAGTACCATCTTTTTTATTTTGTTGTTGCAATTTGTACTTCCTACAACTTGTTCAGACTGCGGTTATTAACCTAATCTCACAGATTTTCAACTGCTAAGGGTTCTTTCACAAGCCAACACAATTCGTTGCAGTCTATCTTCTTCCTCATATGAATATGCCCAGTTGCACTGCGGACTCTGATCTGGTGTTTGACTGCTCTGTAGGCAGATACTAACACCGCCATCGTCATAATCATCTGTCTATCTAGGTCACCTAAAACCATCACCGGGTTATCAATTCTTCATTCCTCTTCCCTATTTTATAAAAGACATTCCCTCTTCTCTTCCAGTTAACTATTATCGTACCTAGATGGCAATGTCTTCTTCTTTCCCCCATCCCTCCCCTTACCGCCACAACATCTACTCTCTGAGTTTAGTTTCCGCAGGTTGTACACATACATTTCTTGCTTCTTGTCCGTCCAAATCTGGTAGAGATTTATACCCGATCTACTGCACGAACAATAATTGAAATTTAACATCAAATCTGTGATCCAGACTTCCTGTAAAGGCATGTGGAGTATCCATCATTCCTATATCTTCTGGAAGAAATGGCGTATTAACTTTTGTGGTGAATGGAATGTTTGTTTTGATGTGTTCTACAGGAAATTCCATCTAATAGTACGAATGTCTAATTCTTTAATAATTTTGTTAGAAGGTTTGTAATCACTTGTTTTGTTGGTGGATTGATGTTTACACACAAATGTTCGTTCGCTGTTTCTATGTTGGCTTGGTGTATCGTTTAATTTCCTTCTCTCTTCATTGCTAATGATGTGCTCTGTGCCATCTATTCCTGCTATGTTGTGAATGTGTTTACCGTGTTACTGTTTAATTGGGACTATACACGATCTTCGAATCTCTATGCTGTGCCGTCTTCTTTGCGCCAGTTATTTTATCGACATCATTTGACTTATCTTGTCTGCCACTCGTTCTAACTTTATTGTTGAGATCCGGGAAGAGTGTGCTTATTTGTGCTCTGCCTCCTTGTTCATCAGTTACAATTACGCTTATCGTTTGCCTCGTTCTCTAAATCTGAGTGAGTGAGCTGTACTGTATTTTGCGCTCAAGCTACACAATGCAAACGACTTCAAGATGAATTTTTAAAACGTGCTAACTTCCTATAGGGCACATCCATGCTGCTTCAACAGCCTTATAGCGCCCCTCCATTTTTTATTTGAAGGTTCTCCTATCGTACCACAAGAGTCTCAAAACTTGCGGGCCTCCAAGCCACATCCTGCCTGAAACAAGAGGACTAGTCTACCGACTAGAATTCACAGAAACACATGTCCTTCGTTAAACCAAAACGATGGCAATAACAAACGAGAAATGTTAATTAGGGATCAAGATGCCGAGCAGTGCATGCAATATAGCGGTCAGCGATCCAAAGCTAACTGCTAACGTCCGAGCCAGCGAACCAGAGCTCTCAAGGTCCTTCTCCACCTCCATGTGTTGATATTGTATAACAGGCTACAGCAGGGCAGACTGGCTAAGAGGAAGGAATCGAAGAGGGAAGGCTAGACCGGAACCCCAAAATGCCATACTGAAGTCGGATGTATCGAACTGAAAGGTACGCTGAACATCTGCTGCAAAATTGCCCGACATACGAGGACCAGAGAAAGCACATGTGGCCATCACCAGTGCCAACACTAGACAAACTCTATGGCAGTGTCGGTAGCCTCAGGATGACAGCTGCTTTCTTCGAACAAATACAAGTTGACGTCTGACAGCGTACGAAGAAGAAGAAGAAGAAGAAGAAGAAGAAGAAGAAGAAGAAGAAGAAGAAGAAGAAGAAGAAGAAGAAGAAGAACTAAAATGTACAAAAATCGCAGTCAAACTGCAAACTCCAACATAACGCATTCCGTTCTCCGGACTACATCCCACTACTTTACAAAGCCAAGTTCAGGGCTTGATAGCGGGAGTTTGAGAACGTCCAGGGCTTGATAGCGGGAGATTGAGAACGTTCAGGGCTTGGTAGCGGGAGTTTGAGAACGTTCAGGGCTTGATAGCTGGAGATTGAGAACGTTCAGTCTGGGCTTGGTAGCGGGAGTTTGAGAATGTTCAGGGCTTGGTAGCGGGAGTTTGAGAACATTCAGGGCTTGGCAGCGGGAGTTTGAGAACATTCAGGGCTTGGCAGTGGGAGATTGAGAACGTTCAGGGCTTGGTAGTAGGAGTTTGAGAACGTTCAGGGCTTGGTAGTGGAAGTTGTGAACAACGACGAAGAAGGGTCAGGAGACCAGCAGGGTCAGGAGATCAGATTCTTTGGTAGACTTTTCTCAGAAGACAGCAGATACGATAGAGCAACTATTAGAAAGCAGCAGGAGTGATTTATCAACAGGCGCTACTGCTAAATAATTCCCTCATTCACCTGACCTGTCAGTCAAACAGCAACGGATTCACATATTCTTCCTACCAACCCTGTGCTACCAGAGCGGGTCATGCCCAAGACTACCAGAGCGGGTCATGTACAAGATTACCGAGAGCGGGTCATGCCTAAGACTACAAGAGCAGGAAATGCCTAAGACTACCAGAGCGGGTCATGCCTAAGACTACCAGAGCAGGTAACGCCGAAGACTACGAGAGCAGATAATGCCTAAAACTACCAGAGCAGGAAATGCCTAAAACTACCAGAGCAGGAAATGCCTAAGACTACCAGAGCAGGTAATGCCTAAGACTACCAGAGCGGGTCATGTTCAAAACTACCAGAGCGGGTCATGCCCAAGACTACCAAAGCGGGTTATGCATAAGACTACCAGAGCGGGTCATGCCCAAGACTACCAAAGCGGGTCATGCCAAAACTACTAGAGCGGGTCATGCTCAAAACTACCAGAGCGGGTCATGCCTAAGACTACCAGAGTGGGTCATGCCTGACTACCAGAGCGGATCATGCCCAAGACTACCAGAGCGGGTCATGTCCAAGACTGTCAGAGCGGGTCATGTCCAAGACTACTAGAGCGGGTCATACCCAAGACTACCAGAGCGGGTCATGCCTAAGACTACCAGAGTGGGTCATGCCTGACTACCAGAGCGGGTCATGCCCAAGACTACCAGAGTGGGTCATGTTCAAGTCTTCCAGAGCGGGTCATGACTAAGACTACCAGAGCGCGTCGTGTCCAAGACGCGACAAAGTCAAACCTCCACCCGCGAATGGCCGCCGATATCTCCACGACAGACATCGTGGAAAGAGGACATTCCCAAATGGATCAGCTCCATCCCATGTGCCGAGTACATGTCCAGGCAGAAGGTGAGCTGGTTCTGTCATCTGACGAGAATGTTCTCTGATCAGCTTTCACTGTGAGCTTTTACGCCCAACGATTCGGCTCCCAAGAAAAACGACAACCGCGAGGACAATGGAAAGACGGGGTAAAGGCGATTTTCAGGTCACACTGATTGACGACACCAGACACGATGCCCCTGGTCCAAGAGAGACAACTTAGGCGCCCCACGCCGCCCACCAGGGTGCACTTGAACTGATAACTAGCTAATTTAACATTGAATACTGTTGGTGATGAAGTATTTTATACTTCATTGTACTAGATTTCGTCTTTTAACTAATAATGTTGGGTGGCCAGCTGCTTTCCTCACTGCTTTTCTTTCTGTTCTGTTCTGACAGTAAGTCAGGTGATCAGTTAGATTTGGGTCAACTAGAGCGTATCAATAACGTGGATTGCACTCATGATCTGTGTCATAGGAGGTGAGCACGCTACCACTCATCTCAAATATCTTATTGCAGACTCCATACAAAAACACATTTGTAAAAATAATGCAACAGCTAATTATTTACCATCATGATCATCCTCATCATCATCGTTATATTCATCAACATCATCATCACCATTATCACCATCATCATCACCATCATCACATCATCACCATCGTCACATCAACATCATCATCACCTTCATCACTATCATCATCACATCATCATCATAACATCACCATCATCACCACCATCATCATAATCATCACTATCATCATCATAATCATCACCATCATCACCACCATCATCATAATCATCACTATCATCATCATAATCATCACCATCATCATCAACATCATCATCATCACCACATCATCATCACCTTCATCACCATCATCATCACATCATCATCATAACATCACCATCCTCACCACCATCATCATAATCATCACTATCATCATCATAATCATCACCATCATCATCACCACCATCATCACCTTCATCACCATCATCATCATCATCATCATCATCAACATCAGCATCATCATCAATATCACCCTCATCACCATCAACATGAGCATCAACATCATCATCACCAACATCATCAACATCATCACATCATCATCATCATCACCACCATCATCACCATCATCATCAACATCATCAGATCATCATCATCAGCACGAATATCATCATCACCACCATCATCACCATCATCATCATCATCATCACCATCATCATGAACATCATCACATCATCATCATCAGCATCAACATGATCATTACCACCATCACCACCATCATCATCATCATCCAAATTTTCAACATCAGTCCAGAAACCTGGAAAGTCGTTGGACCATCAAAACTACATTTTGTTGAACTAGATCCTGCCACTCAAATCGATTTTGTGCAAAGATATTTGGTTGAGCTTTGGAATGTCCCATTCAATCTCTGATGTTGTATTCCCATCTATTTGTCTGCCCCCCTCTCTTACACTTCCCAGTCAAAGTGTCTTGCAAGCTCAACTTCGTCCACTCAGATGATCGTGATACACGCACATACCATATACGTTTTCCCGTTCTTACCACAGTCAGTAGGTCTTTAAATTATTTTAAATTGTTATTTGATTTATTATCATGATGTGCATTCCGTCAATCATCAATCAAAATCTGTCAGCTCCCTGTGGAGCATAGGTCTACAATAAACACACTGCAAGTGTGTCTGTCCTGTGTCATCCTGTTCAGATCTGTTCTCGACTTACCTGTTTCATTTTTGTTTGTCGTAACCTCTCTTTTGCATGGGTGTGTAGGTATGTCCCTATTTCCTTGCCTTGGTGAATCCAAAACAGAGACAGTCTTGTAATACTATCAACTGGTTTCTGCAATGGCTTGTGTAGAATAGGCGGCACAAACAGATGTGGCTCAGGGACAGCACCAGGACACAAACAGATATGGCTCAGGGACAGCACCAGGACACAAACAGATGTGGCTCAGGGACAGCACCAGGACACAAACAGATGTGGCTCAGGGACAGCACCAGGACACAAACAGATGTGGCTCAGGGACAGCATCAGGACACAAACAGATGTGGCTCAGCGACAGCACCAGGACACAAACAGATGTGGCTCAGAGACAGCACCAGGACACAAACAGATGTGGCTCAGGGACAGCACCAGGACACAAACAGATGTGGCTCAGGGACAGCACCAGGACACAAACAGATGTGGCTCAGGGACAGCACCAGGACACAAACAGATGTGGCTCAGGGACAGCACCAGGACACAAACAGATGTGGCTCAGGGACAGCACCAGGACACAAACAGATGTGTCTCAGGGACAGCACCAGGACACAAACAGATGTGGCTCAGAGACAGCACCAGGACACAGATAGATGTGGCTCAGGGACAGCACCAGGACACACACAGATGTGTCTCAGGGACAGCACCAGGACACAAACAGATGTGGCTCAGAGACAGCACCAGGACACAGACAGATGTGGCTCAGCGACAGCACAAGGAAACAAACAGATGGGGCTCAGGGACAGCACCAGGACCCAAACATAATTATGTTAGGGTCACTAGAATACTAAAAAACAATTTCTTCTTCTTCTTCTTCTTCTTTTCTTCTTCTTCTTCTTGCTCTTGTACTTCTTCTTCTTCTACTTCTTCTTCAACGATTGTTCTGAAAAGTACGTTTGTGACGTTGTATTGTAGTTTACAGTTTGACTGCGATATACCTGTTTCGGCTGATACATCCGATTTCAGCACACATTTTTTAAATGTTTTGTTTTTCCTCTTCTATCCATACTGCCATAACCAGGCTTCGTGGTTACAGCGTGTTTCTAGGGCCACCACTTAGAGACGGAATAGGGTCTTGGCCAGTTGTGTGTGTCACTGACCCTGATGCAACTACCTAGCTATGATTCGGTGGCCTGCTTTCAGCTTATTCACTGCTGCATCTTCGAGATCCGTATATAAGATTTTATTTTGCCATGTGAGAATGTAGGAGAGCGAACTATCATTGCTTTCAAGAGGGGCACTAAATAGAAATGACTGGGAACCGTTGCTATAGTTCAGATAATAACACCATAGCTTTACAATCCCCCACTATCGCGCGTTGTTTTTGGTTAGTCACGCAACTAGCTACCAACTACAGCCGAGCTCAGTTTATATATTCTTTTACAGCTAAAGTATTTCAAGTTAAAAATCTCTGTTAAAACTATCTACCCACATCTGTTACCAGTGTACTGTTATTTCTTATATTGCTGACATTTTGCTGCTTGTCTCGTCGCCTTGTTGTTTCAGTAAATCTCTCCCTCGCCCGCAATAAACTTTCGTGAAACGTCACAAATAAGCAGGGCTGAACTCTGCTCTTCACCCGATGGGTCGCGAGTCGAGTCCGCTGTCTGTAACGTTTTGTTCTCACAGTCCGTGACCGATGGATAGGGTGAGAGGTTGTTTCTTATGAAGGAGAAGTGGGTTATCAACGGTTATGGTTTTGCTGGATGCGAAGTGAAAGTTAATCATAAATACGTCGAATCATTGGTTAACCATTAGCATTTGGGTAACAGTGTTTATTTTGGTTGCAAAATGTAATGACATAGTGTAATTCTCTCTCCATTTCTCTCTTTCTATCTCTACATCTATCTCCCCCTCTCTCTACATCTCTCTCTTGTTCTCTTGGTCACCCTAGTTTACAAACAAATGTCATATTTGAGTTACGTTTCGTTTAATTTCTTTCTTGGAAGTTTAACTTAATTATAATATTTCGAGATGCCTTAAAAATAATTTAAAAATATTATGATTCAAGCTGGATTATTATTGTACAGTGGATTACATTCCATGATTTGTGTATTCTGAATGAAACTGGATTAATTACACATCAATGAACATTTAATTTGATTTCATCACGTGAGATTTAAAACAATTTGAATTTCTCATAGTGCTTTTCGTACTGTGAATTGCTTCTTCCATCACCGATGCTGTAAATAAAGACCACGGATTAACTGGCAGATGCTGTGACAAATTCAGATACCTGGATTGGATTCTGTATTGAACAAGGTATTGTTTATTTTATTGTACAATATTATTTGGACATCACTATTTAGCACTACGTGACGTGTAGAACCAGTTGGTGTATGCCGGTAGCACCATACCAAGCAATGCTGGCGGGGCTAAAGTGCTAGACTCAGCTGTGAATTAGGTGAGGTGGCGAATTTATAAATGAATTCCTTCCTTTACTAGCGTTGTTGTTTAATGCCCACAATGAGTAAGTTTACTCTTTTACGCACCCTGAAAAGGACGTTAGGTGGGGGGGGGGGGGGGAAGGGGGGTAGTAGTAGCTTTCCTCACATCCCGAGCATGCTGATGAAGGTGGACCGTAGTCCTTCAGACGGTTGTGCTATGCTTGGCTCCATCTGCATGTCGCTCACTACTACGGCGATCACATCGATCCACATCTCGTCAGCCAGGCTGCCTTGAAAACAGCCTGTTTCCAGGGAACGCTACATGGAAGAGAGATTATGGTCTTGGTCAGTATATTGACTGATGCGGTCAGTATGTTGTGCCTGCCCCTGATGCGACGTCCTGGTCAGTATGTTGTGCCTGACCTTGACGGGACGTCCTGGTCAGTGTGTTGTGCCTGCCCCTGCCTCGACGTTCTGGTCAGTGTGTTGTGCCTGACCCTGACGCGACGTCCTGGTCAGTATGTTGTGCCTGACCCTCACGCGACGTCCTGGTCAGTGTGTTGTGCCTGACTGAACTAGCGTCTCAGTTCCCCTTCTTAACGTAAATCTGGGTATCCATTTACAACTCGGTCATTAGGAGCGTATCGTAAAAGGGATCGAACCGGGTACTTTTGCTGTGATAAGCGAGTGAAGTGATGAGTGACTCTACTACCGGAACAGACGCTTACTTGCCGTTTCATTTCTAGCGCCTGGAGAGATTTTTTTCTTCTTCTACTTCTTTTTATCTTCTTCTGTTTCTATGTTCGTTCCGAAAATAACGCTGGTTTGTAGCGAGGCTGTGATATCTGCACCTCGGGCCGACACATCCGGTTTCAGCTGACTTTTCTTGTGTACCGAATTTGCCTTCCTACAGCGATACATATTCTCTCTTAGTCAGACTACACTAGTGCAGACTGTTTCCTGGGCCGCCGCTTGAAGGTGGAATAGTCTCTTGGTTAGCTCTGGTTCGCTGTACCTGATGCAAGTAGCCAGCTATAAATCGCTGGCTGCTGTCAGCTCATTCATTGTGCTGCATCTTCAACCCCAGAGTAGCTCTTTATATAAGCGATTCATATTATGAGGATATTGTATGAATATGCGATTGTATATATACAGTACAACTCAATACAACATTCTCGACTTCAGTATGGCTGGTGTGTCGTATGCGAGGTAGCCAACAATGTCCTTTATGCAGTTCGTTCTTTCGTCGTGTCGTACCATTTCGGTACTAAGTATCTAGGTATCAAGACGCTGAACAGCGCATGAGCTGCGATGGTCAGCGACCCAAAGCTGACTGCTAGCGTCAGGGCCATCGAACCAGAGCTGCCAAGACCCTCTATACCTCCACGCGGTGATCCCGGATAACAGGCTGTAGTAGGGCAGACTGGCTAAGGAAAAGGGATCGAATAGGGAATGCTACACCGGTACTCAAAAAATGCTTGCTGAAGTCGGATGTGTTGGACCGCAAGGTGCAAATATCGCAGTCAAGCTGTAAACTACGACACAACGCATTCCGTTCTCTGGACTACATTCTGCTACTTAATCCATTTCAGGGTTTGGTAGTGGGAGATTGAGAACGAACGAAGAAGAAGAAGAAGAAGAAGAAGAAGGACCTAGGTATCTAAGCAGGCCATCTCGCCATCGTGTGGGTGGGAGACCGCGTGGTCGTGTATAATCATATGGTCACCAAAAACGTCGTTCTAAGTTCATCTGTTATCTGTGACCAGTCCAGTTGTATTTTCGAGACAACGCAGCCTCCACGTCTCGAAATAGAAGTGCGTTCTCTGATTTCAATATTGTGGATTCGATCTTTGATCGAGTTCCCGAGGACACGTCTTTCCATCGCTCTTTGAGTAACTCTTAGCTTCTCTGCATCCGTGTTGCTTAGACTCCATACTTCCTATCCGTAGATCATGGCTGGTATGACCGGTAGATTCCATACTTCACATCCGTAGATCATGGCTGGTATGACCGTAGTTTCCATACTTCACATCCGTAGATCATGGCTGGTATGACCGTAGATCCCATACTTCCCATCCGTAGATCATGGCTGGTATGACCGTAGATCCCATATTTCCCATCCGTAGATCATGGCTGGTATGACCGTAGATTCCATATTTCCCATCCGTAGATCATGGCTGGTATGACCGCAGAATTGAAAAGGAGCGCCCTTGCCATGGTGTCTTACAGCTGCAGGAGTACAGGCTTTATGGTATTGAAGCTAGTCCAGGCTGCAGCTCTTCGTCTTGAGATTTCTCGGTCTAGGGTGTGGGTGGCATTGATTTCTTGCCCCAAGTATATATAGGAGCTGACATCTTTGGTAGGTTCATTTCCCAGCTTGATCTCGAATGTACGGCAGAAAGGGTTTCGGAGACATTGCGATTTCTTTTTGTTAATCCGTAGTCTGACACCTCTACCGACCTCATCGTGTTCGTTCAGGGAATGTTGGGCCTCCTCGGTGGTGTGGCTGATGAGCATAACGTCATCCGCAAAGCGTAGGTGGGTGAGCCTTTTACCATCTATATTTATGCCTCTTTCGGTCCAACAGCTGTTGGAAGATGTTCTCTAGCACCGCCGTGAAAAGTTTTGGAGAAATTGTGTCGCCCTGCCGCACTCCTCTTGCTAATGGAACAGTTATTGGACGGTGGTACAGAGTAATGTCCATACTTCAGCCTGGGTTTATTTTCTTGATCATTGTAATTTTCGGTTTTTGGGGGCATTTATTACGGCATCGATTTCATTACTGTCAAAGGCCTTTTCATAGTCTATGAACACTAGACATATGGCAGACGTAGTTCACGTGCTCTCTCCAGCAGATGGTAGATTGTGTGTAGGTTGTCAGTAGTGGAGAACCCTCTTCTGAATCCAGCCTGCTCACGCGATTATTGGAGGTCCAGTTGTTGGTCAATCCTGTTGACAAAGACTTTGGAGAATATTTTGTAAATCATCGGCAGTTAGTTCTCCAGGTGTCTTGTGTCGCCCTTCTTGTGGATGAGTATAGTTTTTGAGCTTTTCCATTGATCTGGATATCGCTCCTCTGTGAAGCACTTATTAACTAAATTAGAAAGTTGTAGTGCTAGAATATCTCTTCCCGCCTTAATGATGTCTATGGTAATTCCGCCTACTCTCGGGGCTGCGCCTCACTTTGCTTATTGGATCACATGGCTGACCTCATCAGGTTCAATCAATTGAACAGGCTCGAACTCAGTTGTCGCCAGTACCTTTTGGACGATCTCCTTCGATCCTAAAAGGTTAGTAAAATACTGTTGGCACGCTGTCTCTATGGCCCCTCTGTCTGTTGAGATGGTGTTAGCGGTTAATTTCAGTGTTTGAAGAATGATTTTCTTCCGCACCATGCTCTTACGACATCTTACTATATTGTGCCTGTCTTCAGCTGCCTTGACCAGTCTTCCTGTTTGATGCTGCTCGTAGCCAGCTTGGAGCAGATGACGTATTCTTTTATTCAGTTCGCATAAGGCCATCTTGTTGAGTGTGCCATTGACTTAAAGCCTTCTCCACATCTCGAGTAAACGTCTAGTTTTTTCTCCAATCCGGGAGCATCTTTTAGTAGGGGTAGGAATTGTCGCAGCATTGACGCATTCCTTTATTCTAGTCACCAGTTGACCAAAAAAACTTGTTGGAGATCAAGAGATTGGCCATTTCTGTATTGAGATGTGATCTGCTAGTTTGGTGTTATTTACTTGTGTTATAGTTCTGTACTGTTGTTTGTCAGGAGGGCAGTTTAAGTTTAACGAGATCTGGAGTGGTCTGTGGCTGTTGATCACGTCTAAGCGATGTAGTACCTCCACATTGGTGACTAATTGCAGGTCATCACACACAACATAATCGATGTCTGCTTATGTTTTCCAATCTGGGGAGTGTCACGTCCATCTTTTTCTTGCTGGTTTCTTATATAACGTATTTGTTACGAACAATTTCTGCGTCTCCGCAAATATAGCCGGCCGATTTCCCTGGTCGTTACGCTGGTCTTCGGAGAACGCACCTATAAATCGTTCCTTAGCCCATCTGGAGCCCACCCTGGCATTCAGATCGCCTAGGGCAACCTTCTTGTAGGCAGGGCGATGCAATAGTTGCTCAAGGTTCTTATAGAACAGCTTCACGACGTCCTCGTCGTAGCCGCTATGGGATCCGGGGCATTGTATGATGAGGAGGGGTTTCTTCTGTCCTGGGACTTGTCATTCTGACGTGGCAAGTCGGGAGGAGATGATTTGCACAAAGATTCCGTTTTTTACATGGTGGCTTGAGATGAAACCAACTCCCCCTATGTGTTTTTGGCCCTCTCCTGCTCCGATATGGATCTCATCGCCATGTTCGCACCAAGGGTGATACGAGTCGGAGTGGGCACACGTTCCAGATAGCCCAATGACGTAATATCTCATATTTTTCAAGCTATGCATGAGATGGTTCTGTTTGTGTGAATCGAATCCGCTTTGCAAGTTGCAGAAATGACGTAGAACGAATCTTTCGGGAGAATGGTCGTGGGTGGACCGATGTACTTATCGGTTCGGGTCATAGGCCTGTTCAGTTGGTTCATGGGCCATCGAAGTGTCGTCATGCGTTGTGTCTGGTCTGCCGAGTGGACCAGTTCGGCTTTGTTGACTATACATAGCGGAGGTGCCTGATGTCCTCTGTGCGGCTCGCTAGGCCTGGGGGAGGTGACCGATGTCTTCTGTGCGGCCCGCTAGGCCTGGCGGAGGTGCCTGATGTCCTCTGTGCGGCCCGCTAGGCATGGTTGTTTTGTGTTTGTCCATGATCGTTCTTGTTGTCCCGAACTGACGTGACTTTTGTCGTCCGGTGTATCTGTGATTTATTTTTTCCGCCCCTGGTACCTCTTTGTTTCTTTGTTTTGTTTGATCCTGTAATTGTTACACATGATCTGTTTCTGATAATGTTATATTCACGCAGTTTATTTAGGTAGTTGCTTGTCTGTGTTGTTGAAGGACACAAATTGAAGTTCAGAAGGGAAGTTTTGGAAAATTTAATTACGATCGCCGTAGCGCTCGCTTGTAGGCCTATGTTTATTCCGTGGGGCATGCCAGCGTTCGCCGGGGTATCTGTTTCACAGTTAATTTTGTGTCTGTCGTGTGACATAGATACGGTCTCCTGACCTATGCCCGTGGCATACTTGGATAATGGTTGGTAGTTAGGAGACTTTAAACTCTGTTTCACGAACTCTGGTAACTACAGAGCGTGGGATTTGTTTATTGTTACCTTAATATTTTCACAAATCACTAGATGTATTGTAATCCAAAGAGAAATGAACGGCAATTTAGATTCAGTCCAGGAAATAACAGATATAACACACAATTCAGGATCAAATCTGATCAGCGACTGGTGAAACGCTCGATCGGAAGTATATATATCACCAGAATGATATCGAAACAACCTTCTTCCTATGATGTTGTCGAAGGCGACCAAAGAGCGTTGTCCATGGGGCTGGGAACCCCATTACGTTAAAGCATCGGAAAAAACCGAATAGGGTATGATAAACATTGTGATAGAGCACTCGCTTTTCACGTTACTAATACGTTTAAGTCGACCCAGCTGTAAATGGGTACCTGGCATTCTCTGTTAGAGAAGGGTAGATAGCGAGGAAAGGAACTGGACACCATACCTCATAAACAAGTTGTGGCCTTGTACAATGAAGTCATTAACACTTCATTCCGGACAGCAATGTCTGCTAAATTACTGCCTTACCTGTACTATTTACCGAATGTGGATGTAATTAGCGTGTCCTTTGCAGAATGTCGCTTCTAATAACAGCCAACCTATTTGATTGCTTCAAGGTTCTTAGCTTGAACTGTAGGTTGATTACTTTCCGTACATGGAGGAGCGATTACAACGTGTTAAATACTCGTTGTCTGCCAAGCTGGACACGATGGGATTTGGACTCGTTGCGTTTGGATTGTGATGCAACCAATGAACTCTTAGGCAATACAAATACGATGAATGGGTAAACGATTGGCATACGTAGTTGTGTTCAATGAGTATATCGATATTTCATATAACTATGAAGTGATCAACAAAAACATGTGACGTTTCTAAGCGATAACATCGTTACCTAATTGAGGTAAATATCTTCAAACTTTGAAATGCTGTTAATTAACTCCTTACATCATCCCAGTGGCAACACATGGACAACCACACAAACACTAAAGATGAAGATTGTATTCTTCAAGCTAAATGCTACAGGAAAGTGATGAAAATACCACGAATGGCGAAAAAAAATAAAAATAAATAACAAACAAAGAAACTCCATAAAGATTAATGATCAGATAATTGAAGAATTGCACAATGATACCTACCTGTGAAGTCAGATCGATAGAAAATGAGGAACACATGACGATGTTAACGCCAACATTAACGAGGTCCGATTTGTTATCGGCTCTTTTCATCAAATGTGGAACTCGACAGCCTTCTCAATGGAGAATACGATTAGGCTGTTTAACGTGAATGTGAAGTTCCCCCTTCTACATGGCCCTGAGACATGGCATGGGACTAAGGGCATCACATCCAGAATGCAGACATTCATTAACACGGGTCTTCGTCGCATACTTCCTGTTAGATGGTTATAGCAAAACACAGATTTGCGGGGACGGACACGGCAACAACAAATACAGCAGAACATTGGAGAGAGAAAGTACAGATGGATAAAGCACACACTCAGACAGAAGCCGGACAGTATAACCAGACATGCTCTGGATTTGTACCCACAGGGAATTGGAGACAAGTGAGAAGGACAAGAAGCACCTGGTGACCAACGGTCTAGGAAGAATTAAGTTCAATCAGAGTCTGGGATCAAGATGCTGATCAGTGCATGAGCTGCAGTGGTCAGCGACCCATAGCTGACTGCTAGCGTCAGGACCAGCAAACCAGAGCTGAGCAGCGCACGAGCTGCAGTGGTCAGCGACCCATAGCTGACTGCTAGCGTCAGGGCCAGCGAACCAGAGCTGCCAAGACCATTCTACACCTCCACGCTGTGATCCTGGATAACAGGTTGCAACAGAGCAGACTGGCTAAGGAGAAGGGATCGAAGAGAGAATGCTAACCCGGTACTCAAAAAATGCTTGCTGAAGTCGGATGTGTTGGACCGAAATGTGCAAATATCGCAGTCAGGCTGTAAACTACGACACAACGCATTCCGTTCTCTGGACTACATTCTTCTACTTATGCCTATGTCAGGGTTTGGTAGCGGGAGATTGAGAACGAACGAAGCCAAGCCAAGCCAATCGGAGTCTCGTGAGAGAAACTCAATAATACGGACATTAATAGAAGAATATGGAAAGCATCTGTTGCGACCCTGTGCTCCAATTGGAACCAGCCGAAGAAATGATGCCTGCAATCCTGGCATTTATTGCGTCATAATATTTGTATCATGTCAGCTAACCTGACATTGTTTAAAATCATTTTCAGTTTTTTGTTTTGGACTAGGATGTTGGACCACGAACGATGCTCATTCCATTTTCCCACTTTATGGACGGACGACCGACGGTGTATAGCTAGCTGTACAACCACCAGAACCTCACTTAACTTAACGTTTTTATACTAGTTTAGAAGACTCATCAGAGTCTGTATACAACCAGTTACTTTGCATTACCCTGCTCTAAAAGCTATCCGTATCCAATCTATTCTTAAATGCATTAACTGCCCCTGCCTCCACTACCTCCCGGGGCAATGCATTCGAAGCATTCACCACTCTCTGACTCAAAAAAATATTTCCTAATATCCAATCTGGACCTCTCTTTAGTTAATTCGAATATGTGCCCTCTTGTTCTCGTTGGTGGTTGTATTTTGAAACAAAAACTTGCTATAGTCTAATTTAACTTTTCCTGTGATTATCTTATAAACATGTATTGTATTAAGTCACCTCGAATTCTTCTCTTTTCTAGACACTGTAGGGCAGTTTTCATGAGTTTTTTCTCATAACTGTAATTCTGGAATCCCACTTTCAGTTTTGTCGCTCTTCTTTGTATCCTTTCTAGAATGTTTACATCTTCTCTACGATATGGACTCCTCACATGTACACATTACTTCAATCTAGGTCTAACCAATGGTTTATACAGTTTGACAATCACTTCCTTACTCCTATGTTTAATATTTCTATTTATCATACCTAACATTGCATATGCCTTATTCACTGCTACCTGGACTTGCTCACTCACTTTACCTGTATGCTTTGTTATAACCTCTAGGTCCCTTTCCTTATGTATTATTCTAATATTGTTCTCGCCTATTCTGTAAATATGTTCTATAATGGATATTCGCATGTGGATGACTGTACATTTATCTATATTAAACTACCATTTGCTACCTCACAGACCAGTCTAGAATTTAATCTAAATACGACCTCAATATATCCACGTCTGCTATAGGGTAAGACACTCCTTCATAGTTCTGTCATCTTAACATTTTTCAATCATGGATCCTATTTCAGTCCAAATCGTTTATATATATATATCAAGAACAATATTGATCCTGAAACACTGTCCTGTGACACTTCACTTTTTACTTTACACCACTGAGAGTACTCCTTATTTATGCCCACTCTCTGCCTTCTTCCCGTTAACCAACGTTCAATCCATTTGGCAACTTCCCCACCTATTCCATGTGATTTTAACTCTTTAAATAATCTTTGATGAGGTACTCTATCAAAAACCTTTGCAAAATCTAAGATATATAACATCCACCGGGTCCCCTTTATCTATCATTTTAGTAACCTCCTCCATGAATTCCAATAGATTTGTTTAGCACGATCTCCCTCTAGTAAACCCATGCAGACTATTTCTGATTAGATTAAACCTGTCTAGATGCAGTACCATGTTTTCTTTGATTATTGATTCTAACAATTTACAAACTATGCTTGTAGAACTCATCGGTCTATCATATGCTGGATCAGATTTCTTTCCATTTTTTTAAAAAGGGGATCACATCTCATTCCACCATTCCACTTTATTGGCGTGCGATCGACGGTGTATAGTTGTAAAGCCAATGCCGCAAGGATAAAGAAAATAACAAACAGTAGAGGGATTCTTATCCAAGGTCGCATGAGCCTATTGTCAGAAATTACCGAAATTACATAGCATTTCCTTTGCAGAACGTTGCTTTTACACCTGTCAACCTTGATTGGCTGTTTCTTGGCAAGTGTGCAGTACAGTTGGTTGCCATTAGTTTCAGTACGCGCAGAAGCAGTAACATCGAGAAAAAGAAAACCTTGTCTGCCATTCTGGACGCGGGAGGGGGGGGGGGGGGGGGGGGGAGTAAGGATTGAGACAGGTCTCACAAAAAAAAAGAGAAATGCCTACCTATGCTGACGTACAGCCTCTGCCAATCAAGCCAGCCGTACCTTCTCGAGTGGTCCACTAGCTGGGTCCGGTGCTCCCCGTTTAAACTAACACGGCAATGGCGAACAGCGAGTATCCGGCGCTGACAAACCGGACTCCTGATGCCTGAAGAGATAAAATAGTAGGCTATGGGTGGGGGTAACCCAAACAGAAACCCTCGGGGGAGTGTGACCCCTCCGTCAGGTGCGGCAGATGCTGGGCCCACAGGCGCGTGGACATGACCCGATCCCCACCAAGGGCACACCCAGGGAGCTACCCTGGTTAAAAGAAAAGCAGCTGAAGCTCGGCAGACAGTGTTTGGATGATCCGGGACATGGATAGGAAGACTCCAAAACTTCCCCCACCGAAGACGGAACATGCCGGCTAGAATGGCGTGGGTACCCAGAAATGGAAAAGGACATGTACGCATATACGGTTAATGAGTATGCTCAGATATATCACAAGATACGGGGCTGCCTCCGTGGACTGCCACCAGGTGGAGGCAGCGCCGGATCCCAATCCTCGAAGGGATCCACCCCAAGCTACTGATGACAGCTCTGGGTATCGGTGTACCAGGATTAAGCAGAGTAAAGATACTGGACTACGCAACACTCTAAAGATTGCACAATGGAACGGAGAGGGGGTGATGGGGAAGAAGCTAGAACTGCACAAGTTCCTGTATGAGCACAAGATATATGTCATGTGCATACAGGAAACACATCTAAATGCAGATAGACGCTTTGGTATTATGGGATATGAAACACGAAGGTTGGACAGAGAGGGTCACAAAGGAGGTATCATCATATTAGTAAAAAACTCCACAGCCGCCACAGAAACCTCCAGCAGCATCAATAGGCTTGGACATCTGACAGTCAAAATACATTTCCTCCCAGAACCACTACAAAATACATTTCCTCCCAGAACCACTACAAAATACATTTCCTCCCAGAACCATTACAAAATACATTTCCTCCCAGAACCATTACAAAATACATTTCCTCACAGAACCACTACAAAATACATTTCCTCCCAGAACCACTACAAAATACATTTCCTCCCAGAACCAATACAAAATACATTTCCTCCCAGAACCACTACAAAATACATTTCCTCCCAGAACCACTACAAAGTACATTTCCTCCCAGAACCATTACAAAATACATTTCCTCACAGAACCACTACAAAATACATTTCCTCCCAGAACCACTACAAAATACATTTCCTCCCAGAACCATTACAAAATACATTTCCTCACAGAACCACTACAAAATACATTTCCTCCCAGAACCACTACAAAATACATTTCCTCCCAGAACCATTACAAAATACATTTCCTCCCAGAACCACTACAAAATACATTTCCTCCCAGAACCACTACAAAATACATTTCCTCCCAGAACCACTACAAAATACATTTCCTCCCAGAACCACTACAAAATACATTTCCTCCCAGAACCACTACAAAATATATTTCCTCCCAGAACCACTACAAAATACATTTCCTCCCAGAACAACTACAAAATACATTTCCTCCCAGAACCACTACAAAATACATTTCCTCCCAGAACCACTACAAAATACATTTCCTCCCAGAACAACTACAAAATACATTTCCTCCCAGAACCACTACAAAATACATTTCCTCCCAGAACCACTACAAAATACATTTCCTCCCAGAACCACTACAAAATACATTTCCTCCCAGAACCACTACAAAATACATTTCCTCCCAGAACAACTACAAAATACATTTCCTCCCAGAACCACTACAAAATACATTTTCTCCCAGAACCACTACAAAATACATTTCCTCCCAGAACCACTACAAAATACATTTCCTCCCAGAACAACTACAAAATACATTTCCTCCCAGAACCACTACAAAATACATTTCCTCCCAGAACCACTACAAAATACATTTCCTCCCAGAACCACTACAAAATACATTTCCTCCCAGAACCACTACAAAATACATTTCCTCCCAGAACCACTACAAAATACATTTCCTCCCAGAACCACTACAAATTACAAACTATTACTGTCCCAATAGCAAAAACCTGGAATTAGAGAGAATTCCACTAGCCGATAAAAATCATATAGTTCTCGGGGACTTCAACAGCCACTCTCCAAGTTGGGGCTACAACACCATGGATACAAGAGGAGAGGATGTGGAGGATTGGATGGTAGAAAATCTTCTCATTCTAATATACGAACCAGACACAGAGCTAACCTTTTACTCAAGATGCTGGAGAACACAGAGCACGCCTGACCTGGCAATGGCAACTGAGAACATCCAGAGGCGCACAAAAAGAGAGGTAATGAGGCAGCTTGGAGGAAGTGATCACAAACCAGACATGATCACAATTGCAGATTTAGAACTACCCATAAACAGAAAGAATACAGCCAGCTGGAATTATAAAAGAGCAGACTGGAACCTCTACAAGCACTTAACTGAAGACAAATTTAAAACACCCTTCACATCAATCAATGTAAGACGAAACGCTGCAACACTTACAAACATCATCACAGAGGCAGCGGAAAAATCAACACCACGAGGCAGAAGACAGAATTATAAACCTTTCTGGACCAGGGAGCTACAAGAACTGCATGACAGGGCTACTAAAGCAAGAACCACTATGGAGCAAGATCCATCGGACTTTAACATCACAGAACACAACAAACAGCAAGCTATATACAAGAAGAAAAAACTCGCGTGCGTTAGAAAAGGTTAGCAGGACAAAACCGCATCCCTCGTGTTGGAGAAAGACATCCCAAAACTTTGGAGTCTGGTGAGGAGAACACCATCAGCCATGCAAAAACGGTACTTGAAGAGAGTGGTGAGACATATACAGGAAAACAAGCAGCCAATCTCCTTGCCGCGGGTTTTGCAGAAGACACCAAAATAAACATGCCCAAGGTAAGAGTTAGAGAGGTGGAAAATGAACCAAAAAATAGAAGGAAATGGAAAGAAAACAATGAGGATGAAATAAACAAGCTTTTCAGTATCCAAGAATTGAATTGGGCAATAGGAAAACTTAAGATAAAAAAGGCCCCTGGGCCCAACTCAATAACAAAGGAAAAGATTTCACACGTGGGACCAATAGGCAGACTTCGATTCCTGGACCTGATAAACCAATCGTGGACTCAAGAATTGTTCCATAAAGAATGGAAAGAGGCAGAAATAATCCCAATCCTCAAGAAGGGAAAACCAAAAGAAAACAAAACAAGCTACCGTCAAATCAGCCTCCTTAGCTGTCTGGGAAAGACAATGGAAAGCCTAGCAAACAATAGGATGCTAACTTTCCTTGAGAAAAACAAAATCCTGGACGAGTGCCAGTCTGGCTATTGAAATTACAGGAGTACCGACGACCAGACCGCTTATCTGACCCAGGAAATCGAAGATGCCTTTCAGAGAAAAGGCAAACTATTGGCCACCTTCTTTGACCTGACTAAAGCTTTTGACAAAGTCTGGAAGAAAGGACTAATGCTAAAATTAGCGGGCTGGCTGCGGAATAAGGGGGAAAATGCTTGCCTGGATCAAAGACTACCTCCACTCACGATGTGCGAGAGTCAGACTGGAAGAACACAGGAGCAAAATGGTCAAACTGCATGAGGGGGTTCCCCAGGGAGGATCACTATCCCCTACCTTGTTTATCCACTTCATTAATTATCTGCCAAAACAGTTCAGACCACACATCCACAAGGCACTCCATGCGGATAACCTGGCCATATGGACACAGGCAGAAAACATTGGAACCGCAAAAGCAAGAATGCAGGAAGCAATTAATGCAGTAAAGAAATGGGCAAACTCACGGGTTGTCACAATAAACAAAAGCAAGACCCTCTCAACACTCTTCTCGCTCTCTACAAAGCCAGAGCAGGTCAACTTATATTTAGAAAATAGTCTACTTCCTAGAGAAAATAATCCTACATACCTAGGAATGAGATATGACAAAAAATTAACATGGGGCCCACACATAGAGGATACTCAAAAGAAGGCCACACTCAGACTGAGGCTGATGAAAAAACTGGCAGGGACAAACTGGGGCGCAGATGCAAACACAGTCAGACAGGTCTACACTGGATATGTACGGCCAACACTGGAATATGGCATGGGTGCCTATGCAACAGTAGCAAATACCAACCTACAGAAACTAGACAAGGCACAGAATCCCGGACTCAGAATTATTACGGGAGGTTTGCGAAGCACCCCAATTAGGGAACTCGAAGCGGTAGCAGACCTCCAGAGCCTCGGTGATCACAGAGAAGGAAAAATACTAAACCTTACAGAAAAATTCAAGCGTATGAATAAACATCCAGTGCAGGGAAAAGTCAATGAATTAACAAACAACCGCATAAAAAGAACAAGCTTCAATCATCTATCAAAAGCCCTTACAGCCAGGAACAGTGACATCATATCAAAATGTGCAACGACATGGGAAATGATACAAGTATATGAAAATACAGACCAACAGCCCAACTTCACAGTGAAAGCGAAAATACCAGGTATCGATAGAAAGGTGGACGAATCAGACATTGCATTGAGAGAAAAAAAACCTAAAGCATATTGGAGACGCCTATCCTCAACCCATGTGGACGCACGTCTACACAGATGGATCATCAGAGGAAGCATTGAGGAAAGGAGGGGCGGGACTCGTCATATTTCTACAGGATGGAACCGTTATAGAAAAAGCAAGTGCTGCCGGGGAGCCCTCGACAAATCTAAGAACAGAGCAACAGGCAATAATTGAAGCAGTCAAATTATTGGATGAAAAGGGGTTAAAGGATAACAGAATAGTGTTTTTGTGCGACTGCATGGAAATTTTGCAGGCCACACAAAGAGAACCACGAAATAGTATGGAAAGGGAACTGATATGCCAGCAAAACAAACTCTCAGACCACAATAAAATCACCCTCCAGTGGATTCCAGCTTACTGCGGCATACCTGGGAATGAATAGGCGGACAGGCTAGCCAGGGAGGGAAGACGAGAACAATTCACCCACCCAGTGTCACTGTCAGAAATCAAGGCAAACACCCCAAAAAAAAATATAAACAACAGTGGATAGAGAGAACAAACAGTAAATACCCACTGGACCCAATCAATAGACTGAATAGGAAACAGTATACCACAATGTTTCGCCTGAGAACAGGTCATTGCATACTAAATGCACACATGCATAAAATGAAAGCAGCACAGACTGCACAATGTACATGTCAGAGAGGACCCCAGACTCCAGAACACATCCTGCAAACATGTCCACTGCACCAAAACTCCCGTGAAAAGACCTGGCCCGAGGAGAGAAACATACAAGAATAACTGTGGGGAACCATTGAGGACCTGCGACTGACGTGTCACTTCATGGAGGCAGCCCATCTAGTGGCATAAAACGAGCATACAAAACCGTGGGGAACCATTGAGGACCTGCGACTGACGTGTCATTTCATAGAGGCAGCCCATCTAGTGGCATAAAACGAGCATACGAAACCGTGGGGAACCATTGAGGACCTGCGACTGACGTGTCACTTCATGGAGGCAGCCCACCTGGCGGCATAAAACGAGCATACGAAACCGTGGGGAACCATTGAGGACCTGCGACTGACGTGTCACTTCATGGAGGCAGCCCACCTGGCGGCATAAAACGAGCATACGAAACCGTGGGGAACCATTGAAGACCTGCGACTGACGTGTCACTTCATGGAGGCAGCCCATCTAGTGGCATAAAACGAGCATACGAAACCGTGGGGAACCATTGAGGACCTGCGACTGACGTGTCACTTCATGGAGGCAGCCCATCTAGTGGCATAAAACGAGCATACGAAACAGAACGCAAAGAAGAAGAAGAGGAAAGACGCGCGGGATTCGAACCATGTGCGTTGGGATTGTGAACTGGACGTTTAAATAACCTATATATATTTCAAAAAGCACACACACACACACAAGTAAAAACAAACACACACAAAAAACATCCTCACATTTAAACAATGCTCATGCAACATGGCTCAAGTGTTCTAAAAATAGGAGTAGTTACTCAGCTTCCCCGTTACAACCACTTAACTACATACTCACGACAACCCTGACCATTAGATTTCGTGAATGATAACTTCTATGTTTTTATTCCTCTTCTTCGTTCATCCTCAGATCAAGGTCTCGGTTTCTCTTGTAAAGGACACCGTTGTTTGTAAGGATGTATTATCTCCACACAGCTTTTGTTTCATATCTGTCTCGCGAGGCCAGTATTGTTCTCTCTCATCCTGCATACGCATGCAGGTTTGTAGGATGTGTTCCACGGTCATGGTATGCTCCCCATATGGACACCTGTCATCTGTCCAAATCCTCATTTTGTTGTAAAGTCTATTATGCCCAGTTCTCAGTCTGAAGATGATGACTTGCTCCTCTCTAGTTAAATCAAAGTGTTTGTCATTTTTTCAGAAGTCATGGTATTACTAAGTCCATTTCCCTTTTCAGTTGGCTTGAATCATTGCCTTCAATATTACAGTGGATGGGATCCAATAACAGAGAAACGATAGAACAACAGAATATACTCTATGACTAACAGAGAAACGATAGAACAACAGAATATACTGTATGACTAACAGAGAAACGATAGAACAACAGAATATACTGTATGACTAACAGAGAAACGATAGAACAACAGAATATACTGTATGACTAACAGAGAAACGATAGAACAACAGAATATACTGTATGACTAACAGAGAAACGATAGAACAACAGAATATACTGTATGACTAACAGAGAAACGATAGAACAACAAGATATACTGTATGACTAACAGAGAAACGATAGAACAACAGAATATACTCTATGACTAACAGAGAAACGATAGAACAACAGAATATACTGTATGACTAACAGAGAAACGATAGAACAACAGAATATACTGTATGACTAACAGAGAAACGATAGAACAACAGAATATACTGTATGACTAACAGAGAAACGATAGAACAACAGAATATACTGTATGACTAACAGAGAAACGATAGAACAACAGAATATACTGTATGACTAACAGAGAAACGATAGAACAACAAGATATACTGTATGACTAACAGAGAAACGATAGAACAACAGAATATACTGTATGACTAACAGAGAAACGATAGAACAACAGAATATACTGTATGACTAACAGAGAAACTATAGAACAACAGCATATACATTCAACAGCTTGTTTATTCCATTCACGATATAAATGCTGACATGATGGCGCCCACAAATAGCAGGCGCAGATCGGATATTGATATTTAAAGGATAATACAACTGCAGTCGTTATACGAGCCGAATTTACATCACCGAAATCAGCGTCAAACCTCAAGCCATGACATCGTATGTAACAGAATTTACATCACCGAAATCAGCGTCAAACCTCAAGCTATGACATCGTATGTAACAGAATTTACATCACCGAAATCAGCGTCAAACCTCAAGCCATGACATCGTATGTAACAGAATTTATATCACCGAAATCACCGTCAAACCTCAAGCCATGACATCGTAGATAACCGAATTTACATCACCGAAATCAGCGTCAAACCTCATACCATGACATCGTAGATAACCCTAATTTACATCACCGAAATCAGCGTCAAACCTCATACCATGACATCGTAGATAACCGAATTTACATCACCGAAATCAGCGTCAAACCTCATGCCATGACATCGTAGATACTGAGTTCAGAAAACACAGATGGTCATGTATTGCGCATGCCTAACAACAGATGGATACGAAAAGGGGACACAATGGAGACCTCCCAACGTTAAGCATCCACTTGTGCGTCCACCAAGGAGTTGGAGAGATAGCCTGAAGGAAGCCCGTGGCCAGACACGATACTTCAAGACAATAGACCGAACTTAAGTCTGGCATCAGGGGACGGCGTGGCCTAGTGGTTAAGTGGCACGGCTCACAACCAGAAGGTGCTGGGTTCGATCCTCATCACAGCACCGGCCGTTACCCCGGGGAAGCAAACCCTTAGAAAATGCAGGAGGAAGCAGACCCTTACATAAAATGCATGCTGAAGTCGGATGCACTGGGCCGACAGGCGCAAAATAAAAACCACAGTGTAACGCACACACGCCTTGGGGAATAGATAAATAAGGCGAGCGCAAAAAAAAAAAAAGTCTGGCATCGTCCACTCGCTCTGCCTGTTTGAACACCAGAATTACAGATTGCAGTCACGTGTCACTGTCTTATGGCTTGATCCTACCACGATTGTTACTTCTAAACATGAAGCTGGTACAAGAGTGTTAAGTATGACGGTATCATAGTCAGAAGGACAACCCCAGTATATGTCGAGATTATTTTGTATGAAGGGTAACATTAAAAACAAAAACATAGCTTGCGAACCACGCAGCGAAGATGATACAGTCCACGTCTTATCAATCTTCCAAGTGCACACCAACAATGGGAATCTCAGACGCGCTAGAACGTACCTTCTTTCCTCCAATGACTTTCTTCTTCTTCTTATCCGTTCATAGTGGCATGCTAAATCTGCAGTCCCGTCGACAGGATGAAGTGCAGTCTTTTCTAGGTCTGGACGGCAGCACCGTAACTTCTGACTTAGCTCTGCTACAGTCTTTTCTAGGTCTGGACGGCAGCATCGTAACTTCTGATTTAGCTCTGTTCCTTTTTGTCCGGTTTAGTGCAGTATGTTATTGGTGTCTGGGCAGTTTTGTAGGACATGTTCAGTGGTCTGGATTCCAGTTGCACAAGATCATTCGTTTGGATAGGATATCCTGAACCGGTAGATGTTGCCTCGTAGTAAACAGTGCCCTGTTCTCGGGCGAAAAAGGTGGTTCATTGATATCGTTGAAGTTGATAGAGTGGGTCAGGCCTATCGTTGACATACATCTCTTTCTCACATAGGCAGTTGTAGTGGCTGTGAACTGTAGTTTTGACATCTCGGCGTGCCACTGTAAGAAGTAGTTACTCCATTTTGCTACCAGGTCTTGGCAGTCCAGCATCTGTTTCATTACCTGTAATCCTACAGTGGGAGGGTAACCCCTGGTTAGCAAACGTTGAGGTTATTTGGGTAAAATTTAGCTCAGTTCATTTTTCTGGGAGCATGTGCTTATTTCTGGTGTTGAGTAATGATTCAAGTAGGTATCTGCATTCAGTGAAGAAGACAATCGCCTTTGGTTGCTGCTCATTGGGTTTGGTAAGAATTCCAATGCATGGAGACGTGCAATGGATTCTGCCCTAAAATTAGAAATTTTCCCCTTTGTGAAAGCCTTGTGGGCTATCCGTCAATTATTGTGCTATATTTTGCAAAATTTGCTGATGGTACAAAACTATGCAGTAGTGTCTCATCTAAAGCAGAAGTGGATATAATGAGGTCGGATTTAGATAAAATTCGAGAATGGTCTGTAATCTGGAAAATGGAGTTTAATGTAGATAAATGTACAGTCATGCACATGGGTAGATCCAATATGGAACATAATTACAGAATGGGAGAGAACAGTATTAGAAAGATAGATAAAGAAAGGGACTTAGGGGTTATAATAGATCATACATGTAAGGTGAGGGAGCAAGTTCAGGTAGCAGTAAAACAGGCAAATGCAATGTTAGGGATGATAAAAAGAAATATTAAACATAGGAGCAAGGAGGTGATAGTCAAACTGTATAAAGCATTAGTTAGACCTAGATTGGAGTACTGTGTACAGGTGTGGAGTCCTTATCAGAGAGGGGATATAGACATGCTGGAGAGAATACAAAAAAGAGCGACAAAGCTGATAGTGGGATTCCAGAATTACAGTTATGAGGAAAGATTAAAAAGAACCGGCCTACAGTGTCTAGAAGAGAGAACAATTCGTGGTGACTTATAACAGGTGTATAAGATGATCATAGGAATGGATAAGGTAGACTATAACAAGTTTTTTAAAGTACAACCACCAACAAGGACAAGAGGGCACAGCTACAAGTTGACTAAGGAGAGGTCCAGATTAGATATTAGGAAGTATTTATTTAGCCAGAGAGTAGTGAATGCTTGGAATGCATTGCCAAGTGAGGTGGTGGAGGCTGCATTTAAGAATAGATTGGATGCGTACAGCTTCTAGAGCAAGATGATGTAATTGGAACTGGTTGTATACAGACTCTGCAGAGTCTTCTAAACCAGTATAAAAACGTTAAGTTATAGATACCTCATACTCCATTCTTTACTGCTTCCTCTGTGGATACATTTGTGTAAACGCGTGTCCAATCCTTCTGATTGTATTTTCCTTCAGTCATTCCTTTAGCCAAGGCTTTTAGTTGAAGAGGAGTAGGGCTATGTTTTAAAAAAAGATGATTGATACATTGTCATGGCCCGAGCCCACTCCTCCAAGTTAAACATTTCCATTTCTGAGTGTTAGTTGTGGAGGTGGTCTTCAAATCATCGCTGCTGATGTTTAGTGGTGTGACGGTGTGCAACTATCGTCACAGCAAAATTCCTATTAGCGCTACATACCATCTTTTTCTGGATGTCCAGACATCTTTGATGGCTCATACGCACTGATATAACCAAAAGGCATGGTCCTTCAATAAAAAAGAAGGTTAAACAATAATAACTAACATAAGTGAGAAAAACACAGCACTCATTGTTTGTAATATTTATTATCTTATATGATTATCGCGTTGGAACGAACAGATAATGATGTCAAATTAAGAATCCAGAAAGCAAGAGCTGCTTTTATATTACCCTGGAGACATTATGGAAATCTAGGGAAATCAGAAACGTGACGAACATTACAATTGTAAACCTTAGCGACACGTCGGCGCTACTTTATGATTCAAAGGCGTGTATGAGGGGTAGGGATGGAGGGGGCGAGCGGCGTTAACTAGCAGTTCAGATATTCGTAAACCGTTTCCTAAAACGTAGGTAGCTTTGATATGTAATGACAAGATCTGAGACGGCGTGAGCTAGTTGTTAAGTGACACGGCTCACAACTCGAAGGTGCTGGGTTCGATCCCCATCACAGCACCGGCCGTTACCCTGGGGAAGCAAACCCTTAGAAAAGACAGACCCTTACATAAAATAAATGCCGAAGTCGAATGCACTGGACCGACAGGGGCAAAATAAAAACATAGTGCAACTCACAACGCCTTGAAGAATAGAGAAATAGAGCGAACGCAAAAAACAAAAACAAAACAAGATTACTAATATCGACATGTGGCATACAGCTGGTTGACTGAAAATGACATGACGTCAAGAGACGGAGATAAAGATGGATAGGAATACCTCGAATACGGGTACTGATATCATTATCAGACAGTCCATGTTCTGGAACCCATAAAGTAATAGACCTTAGAGGCAAACCTAAGTACACTTAAAACAGGAAGTGGATGCAAACCGGAAGGTGGAATATGTTGGTTTTTGGTAGACATGTTTACGACTATTTATTTAAGATCTATGTTTTGTGCGGATTTTAAGAGTTTTAAATTAATCAACTCATTAATATAATTTGAAGACGCAGACCAGTTACGACCCCAGACCCAGTTCCCGCTATGATCGTAGCATGTTCTAGAACATCCAACTGGGAAAATCTTCGCGACTTTCAGTTGGTAGAGAACAAAACAAAAGTAAAGAAAACGGACCAATTTCAGTCTACAACGATGAAACCACGTATATTGACATCTGTACTCTTTTACCCCACGCGGCAAAATCGTATGTAGAACTATTTTTACAAGTAACAAAAACATATAAATATAAATATAATATAATTATATTTATATTCAACTTCGTCGATACTTATTGGCAGGGGAGTTAGAATAAGAAATGGTGAACGGCGTGGGCTAGTGGTGAAGGGACACGGCTCATAATCCGAAGGTGCTGGGTTCCCATCACAGCACCGGCCGTTACCCTGGGGAAGCAAACCCTTAGAAAATGCAATAGAAAGCAGACCCTTACATAAAATGCATGCCGAAGTCGGATGCACTGGGGCAAAATAAAAACCATAGTGCAACGCACATCGGCTTAGCGAATAAAGAAATAGGGTGATCACAAAACAAAAGAAAGAAATGATACGATTATACAAGTTGTGAAAACAACTTCTTGTGGTTAAATACAATGTGGCCCGACAAACCATTCACAAAATAAAAAAAACCCAGAACTTTAAAGCTCTTGGGAGTCATATCTGAAATAATTGTCTGCACATAATATTCTGTACTATAAACTTCAACTTGCTGTGTGTCGTATAAGGAAATAATTTCAAGGTTAATGATAGTTTTCCAATGTTAGTGGTCATATATTTTTTCATGTCACCCTCTGCATAGGAAGATATAAATGTATATTTGTTCGGTTATCTCATGGGAATTCTACCTGGTAAACTACCACCGCATAAATATAATAAATGAAGATTTGTTTAAAAAGCATGAGGAAGTCTACGTGGCAAATGGATAGATATAATGATAATTGAAAAACGACAGCAGCACGAGCTCATAACGAATGACCAAACACACTTGGCCGAAAAGAAAGGTACTTTTAGTTCTCAAATCCGTCTAACGGCCACGAGAGTAAACAAGTCCGATTTCAGAGCCCGATCACAGTAAAGGAACCAACATAATCTTGAGTTATCCACCTTGTTTTTATGAAAGCGTTTTCATTATCCGCCACAAATGTACAAATTTGAAAACATGCCTGTTCACGCGTATCTTTTGCACATGAACTGGAAATCTTGTACACAAGATAGCAATCCTTAAAACAGTGATCGGCAAATTATGATTCGCAGAATAGGATTTGACCAGTCACTTCAAGTTACCCGGCCTGTAGTCCCAAAACCGAATATCATATTCCTTAATCAACAATGATTTATACATCTTGAACATAAATCTTGTGAATATAGAAGAATTTCATATGTATGATCAATTAACAATATATATATATATATACATACATATATATATATATATATATATATATATATATATATATATATATATATATATATATATATATATATATATATATATATATAGACGAGGTAGCTTAAAAAAGTTCCCGGAATTAGTCAATTGTTCATATATTACTTGAAACTGGTTGTATATAGACTCTGCAGAGTCTTCTAAACCAGTATAAAGAAGTTAAGTTAAGCTAAGTTAAGTAAAGAAATAAGTTACAATATAATTATCTACACTACATTTCCTTCAAAGTAGTTCCCTTCGACAACTACACACTTTTGCCAACGTGCATGCAGCTGCTGGATACATTCGTGGAACCCATTATTTGACACCTCTCTCAGCTGTCTTGTCGCATTGGTGATAAAGTCCTCAGCATCCTTGAATCACTATCTTTTCAGTACCGATTTCAGCTGAGGAACAAGAAAAAATTCAGCCGGTGCTAGGTCGGGAGAATATGGAGGATGTTTCAAGGTAATAGCACGGTCCTGTGCGAGGTACTGCTTCACCAATAGGGATCGATGTGCTGGCGCATTGTCATGCAACATAATACAACTGTTCTCAATTTCCTGGTCGTTTTCTTCTGATTTAATCTTTTAGACGACGGAGGATATCAACGTGCATTTCCTTGTTAACCGTTCGGCCTTCAGGAATGAAATCATGGCAGACAATACCGTGGGAATAAAAACAAAACTTCTAGCATAACTTTTCCGTTGCTCTTGTCCAAACGAAATTGCTGTGTCCTGGGATCTCAATTCACAGAGCAAACGTTTTGTCTGAGGTTCGTACCAAAGAAAAAACTACAAAAAAACACTAGGTCTTATCTCCTGTGATTATGTTGTTGAGAAAATTGTTATCTTGATCAGCAATTGTGATTTGGCCTCCTGCCAGGGTCAATCTCGTTTCTTTCTGTTCAGAAGATACCATTTTGGGAACCATGTGCTGACAAACACGATGCATGTACAGTTCATTGTGGAGAATACTGTGGAAACTTCCAACTAATATTCAAACTTCTGGGGCTATTTTCTCAACACTATGTCTTCTGTCAGCCCACACAACGTTTCGAACACGCTCGATGTTTTGATTGTTGATCGAGGTTTACGGTCGTCCACTACGTGCATCATCATCGACACTAACACGACCTTCACGGAAACGCTTGTGCCACTCAAATACTTGCGATTTCTTCATTGCGGTATCACCATCTGCTTTATTACGTAATGTTTGTGTCTCTCAGGGTGACTTCTCAAGTAAAACACTGAATTTGACACGTGTACGTTGTTCAATCAAGGACATTTTCAACTCCGACGGTGCAACGAGCACAATGTCCACAAAATGCAATAGCTTCTGATCGAGAGTATATGTGAAGGTCACGTCTGCCATGTCATTTCGTTAAGGTCACTACCAACTTGTAAATATATATTCTCCATAATATCATCTTCCATTAAAACACGAGTCAACTATTCCAGAAGCTTTTTTGAAGCTACCTTATATAATACATTATATATATATATATATATATATATATATATATATATATATATATATACACACACACGCGCACGCGCGCAAACACAGACATATAAATACACACACACACACACACACACACACACACAGATAAACACAGATACAGACACACACATACACATACAATAAATTAATGTTATTAAGATGTCATCGTTTTATTATTACCACATTATTTTTGTAAATTGAATATTGATTAATGAGGACTGCTGTTTACTCGTTGACATTGACTAGAAACCCCCTGTGCAGGAGAAGGTCACCGAGCGCAGTCGTAGAGGGCACAGTATTACTGTAACAAATATGTGGCTATAGTAGTCTAGAAGTGATATTGGCAAAGATACAATCACATGTCTGAACACAGAGCTGCGATTTAAGGATGATAAGCAAATCAATTTAAAGGGAGGTCAATGCTATGTGTTTAACGATAATTTGTGGTGGAAATTTCGCGTAGGGCACATAACTCTCTAATTGTCGCCCCAGAATACGACATACAATAGAAATATAGACCAGAATAATAAAATGAGTACACATTTGATACTGACACTATCTTTATTAAAAATGCCAGTTGTTGTAGTACATCACAACAGGAACACATCTCTTATACGGACTTAACCACGGCAACCAGCCCGTACAATGACTTATACATCATGACGTAATCAAATGGCCAGTCTCAAGTTGGAAGAGACGTACTTTCTCCGACAGAAATGTACACTGTGAAAGCAAATAAAGAAATATCCAGTTCCATTGATTTAATCTTCCATTTTCTCTCTCCCAAAATCTCTTGGTTTTCCACTCTTATTTTGATCACCAATGAATTCCAGACCTGTTACTGTATTGAAGAAGTTAAGGTAGTCCCACTGCTGTCGGAGATGAAGTGTTTGAGACTTCATTGTATGAGGTCACATCTTGTTTATGAGGTGGGGTGGTAAGGTCTTTTGCTCAATGCCTTTCGTTACCTAACAGTAAAGCAAGTAGCCATTTACAGCTGGGTCGACTGGAGCGTAATGGTAACGGGAGTTGAAAAACGAAGGTCTACAACAACGCTAATCAGACGCTACTTTCTGCTATGGTGTGCTTCATCCCCTCGATATTCTTATTCTAATCTGGAGGCTAATGACTCGTCTCTATTGTCCACGTCTCATTCGTAACTCTATGTCTCTTATTCAATCAATCAATCAATCAATCAATCAATCAATCAATCAATCAATCAATCAATCAATCAATCAATCAATCAATCAATCAATCAATCAATCAATCAATCAATCAATCAATCAATCAATCAATCAATCAATCAATCAATCAATCAATCAATCAATCAATCAATCAATCAATCAATCAATCAATCAATCAATCAATCAATCAATCAATCAATCAATCAATCAATCAATCCAATCAACCAATCAACCAATCAAAGCTTATCTCTCTTCTTCTCTGGCCATTGATCACATCTCGCCAACATACACGGTCTAGTATTTTTCGGTTTTTCTGAAAATGTGTTTTTTGTCGTTTTTCCGTTTCTGAATACACAGCAACAGCCTGTAAAACGCTGCCCAAGTTAAAATAGTTAACACAGCAATAAATGAGACGGGTAGGTTAGTATCAGGGTGCCTAAAACCCACATCCATCGATAAAATATACCCCATAATTGGCATAGCACCACACGAGATCCGAAAAAGTGTTGCAGCAGAAATCGAAAGAGAAATACAAGACAAGGACACAAGACACCCAATGTTTGAACATCAGGTATAGAGCACATGATTCAAAGCCAGATATAGCTTTCCAAAATCAACACAGCCCATACAGATAAACCATGAAGGTCGCTGCATCGAGAAATGGCATAAATCGATGCAGGTCCCAGGGATGGCATGAATTGATGCAGGCCCCAGAGATGGCACACATTGATGCAGGCCCCAGAAATGGCACGAATTGATGCAGGCCCCAGAGATTGCACACATTGATGCAGGCCCCAGAGATGGCACGAATTGATGCAGGCCCCAGAGATGGCATGAATTGATGCAGGCCCCAGAGATGGCACGAATTGATGCAGGCCCCCAGAGATGCCACGAATTTATGCAGGCTCCAGAGATGGCACAAATTGATGCAGGCCCCAGAGATGGCACAAATTGATACAGGCCCCAGAGATGGAACGAATTGATGCAGGCCCCAGAGAAGGCACGAATTGATGCAGGCCCCAGAGATGGCACAAATTGATGCGGGCTACAGATATAGCACGAATTGATGCAGGCCCCAGAGATGGCACGAATTGATGCAGGCCCCAGAGATGGCACAAATTGATGCAGGCCCCAGAGATGGCACGAATTGATGCAGGCCCCAGAGATGGCACAAATTGATTCAGGCCCCAGAGATGGCACGAATTGATGCAGGCCCCAGAGATGGCACAAATTGATGCAGGCCCCAGAATTGGCACAAATTGATGCAGGCCCCAGAGATGGCACAAATTGATGCAGGCCCCAGAGATGGCTCGAGTTGATGCAGGCCCCAGAGATGGCTCGAGTTGATGCAGGCCCCAGAGATGGCATGAATTGATGCAGGCCCCAGAGATGGCATGAATTGATGTAGGCCCCAGAGATGGCACGAATTGATGCAGGCCCCAGAGATGACACAAATTGATGCAGGCCCCAGAGATGGCACGAATTGATGCAGGCCCCAGAGATGGCATGAATTGATGCAGGCCCCAGAGAAGGCATGAATTGATACAGGCCCCAGAGATGGCATGAATTGATGCAGGCCCCAGAGATGGCACGAATTTATGCAGGCCCCAGAGATGGCACAAATTGATGCAGGCCCCAGAGATGGCACAAATTGATGCAGGCCCCAGAGATGGCACGAATTGATGCAGGCCACAGAGATGGCACAAATTGATGCAGGCCCCAGAGATGGCACGAATTGATGCATGCCCCAGAGATGGCACAAATTGATGCAGGCCTCAGAGATGGCACAAATTGATGCAGGCCCCAGAGATGGCACAAATTGATGCAGGCCCCAGAGATGGCACAAATTGATGCAGGCCCCAGAGATGGCACAAATTGATGCAGGCCCCAGAGATGGAACGAATTGATGCAGGCCCCAGAGATGGAACGAATTGATGCAGGCCCCAGAGAAGGCACGAATTTATGCAGGCCCCAGAGATGGCATGAATTGATGCAGGCCCCAGAGATGGCATGAATTGATACAGGCCCCAGAGATGGCATGAATTGATGCAGGCCCCAGAGATGGCACGAATTGATGCAGGCCCCAGAGATGGCACAAATTGATGCAGGCCCCAGAGATGGCACAAATTGATGCAGGCCCCAGAGATGGCACAAATTGATGCAGGCCCCAGAGATGGCACGAATTGATGCAGGCCCCAGAGATGGCACGAATTGATGCAGGCCACAGAGATGGCACAAATTGATGCAGGCCCCAGAGATGGCACGAATTGATGCATGCCCCAGAGATGGCACAAATTGATGCAGGCCTCAGAGATGGCACAAATTGATGCAGGCCCCAGAGATGGCACAAATTGATGCAGGCCCCAGAGATGGCACAAATTGATGCAGGCCCCAGAGATGGCACAAATTGATGCAGGCCCCAGAGATGGAACGAATTGATGCAGGCCCCAGAGATGGAACGAATTGATGCAGGCCCCAGAGAAGGCACGAATTGATGCAGGCCCCAGAGATAGTACGAATTGATGCAGGCCCCAGAGATGGAACTTCAGGAAGACCCTACCCCAGGACATCATCTACGATACACGACATGGAAGTCGCTGAACAGACTCCTAACTGGTGTATCAAGGTGCGAGAGGAATATGAAACGATGGGGATAGACAGATGATGACACATGTGATTGTTGTGCAATACAGGACCCAGATCACCTGATGACCAGCCACAACCTCTAGGAAACATGCAATAGATCCGACATGCTGGAGACAAATGACAAGGCAATCCATACCGCTGGATACTGGATGCGTGAAGCGTTACGAGGTGCTTATACACGGACAATAAGGACACGGCCCTGTGCCCCTCTCCGGGTGTAACCACTTAATCATAGCTTCTCTTCTCCGTGTATTGTTTGGTCTACCTCTTTCTCTTCCCTTGATAATTCCACGAGAGAGCCTGCCCGGATATGATGGACGCTGTTTTCCTCTGTGTATGTCCTGTATCGTATTGCTCACGGCTACATAATTCGAAATAGACGACGGAGGTGTCTGCCGGAAGGAACATATTAGACGCGATAGTCATTGTCTTACCATGTTTCAGAATAAAAAGAAAAGAGAAGAATGAAGCCACGGCGAACACATGGTAAAGAGTGGCAGTAACCGGTCTCATGGCAGTTCTTCTTCGTTGTTCGTTCTCAAACTCCAGCAACCAAGCCCTCAACGTTCTCAAACTCCGGCAACCAAGCCCTGAACGTTCTCAAACTCCGGCAACCAAGCCCTCAACGTTCTCAAACTCCGGCAACCAAGCCCTCAACGTTCTCAAACTCCGGCAACCAAGCCCTGAACGTTCTCAAACTCCGGCAACCAAGCCCTGAACGTTCTCAAACTCTGGCAACCAAGCCCTGAACGTTCTCAAACTCCGGCAACCAAGCCCTCAACGTTCTCAAACTCCGGCAACCAAGCCCTCAACGTTCTCAAACTCCGGCAACCAAGCCCTGAACGTTCTCAAACTCCGGCAGCCAAGCCCTGAACGCTCTCAAACTCCGGCAACCAAGCCCTGAACGTTCTCAAACTCCGGCAACCAAGCCCTCAACGTTCTCAAACTCCGGCAACCAAGCCCTCAACGTTCTCAAACTCCGGCAACCAAGCCCTCAACGTTCTCAAACTCCGGCAACCAAGCCCTCAACGTTCTCAAACTCCGGCAACCAAGCCCTCAACGTTCTCAAACTCCAGCTACCAAGCCCTGAACGTTCTCAAACTCCCGCTACCAAGCCCTAAACGTTCTCAAACTCCGGCAACCAAGCCCTGAACGTTCTCAAACTCCAGCTACCAAGCCCTGAACGTTCTCAAACTCCAGCTACCAAGCCCTCAACGTTCTCAAACTCCGGCTACCAAGCCCTGAACGTTCTCAAACTCCAGCTACCAAGCCCTGAAAATTGCTTTGCAAGTAGCAGTATGTTGTCTGGAGAAAGGAATGCGCTGTGTCGTAGATTACAGCTTGATCGCGATATTTGCACCTTTCGGTCCGAAACATCTGACGTAGCAGACATTTTTGAGTTCCGAATTAGCCTCCCCTCTTCGATCCTTTCATCCTATCCAGTCTGTCCTGTTGTAGCCTGTTATCCAGAATCACCGCGAGGAGGCATATAAGGGTCTTATCAACTCCAGTACCTGACTGACGCTAGCAGTCAGCTTTGGGTAGCTGACCGTTGCAGCTCATCCACTGCTCAGCATCTTGATCCCGCTCGTGGCAATGATGTCTCATGGGTATAGCTCAAGCCACGGTCCAAAATAGAAGTAGACGGATAACAATAATTGTTGCCCTAAATGAAAGAGGAATTAACGGACTAAATCGATTGTTTAATGTATACACAGTCTTTTCGTCTGTGTTTGTTTAGTTATTGTTTTACAAAGTGAATTGCCGTATGACATCTTATTAATTCTCGATTGTTCGTTTGTAAAGAGTTCGCTTTGGTGATTTGATCAGCTGATTGTACTACGTTGTAAGTTAATGAATCTCGCTAACGGTAGTAGAAGTCAAGGATCCAAGGTTCAAATAATAGGGGAACTTTAATATGGTAATCCTTCTCATTTTGTGTCAAATCTGATCAATACATTACATTCTATTATGACGTAAATAAATCAATAGTTGAGATCGGGAAACAGCTGTGGTTTATTTATTTTCCGTCTGTAAGCGCCACCGAATTTACATAGTCATAGAGTGAGAGAGATGGAGAGAGAGAGGGAGAGAGAGAGCTCTTTGTTTGAAATCAATAAAGCGAGATAATTTTTGTACGAAACGAAACGTGTTTTTGTCCTCTAGCGTAGTCAAAACACGCTAACGATATAAACTTTTGTTGTCGTTGTTGTTAGTGCTGTGTTCTAGTAGATTGTTCTTCAACTAGGGTAATAGAGGTCTGGGGTTCTTCTTCTTCTTCTTCTGCGTACACAGTCAGACAGCAACCATTATTTTTTCGAAAAAAGCGGCGGTCGTCCTGAGACTCTCGCCACTACCATAGAGCTTGTCTTGCAGTTCCACTGGCAATGGCCACATCTGCTCTCTCTGATCCCCGTAAGTCGGGCAGTTCTGCAGCAGATGTTCAGTTGTCATTTTACCAGTACCGCACGGGCATTCGTCGGTACACCCTATCTTCAATTTGTTGAATAGGTGGTACCTCAGTCTATTGTGGCCAGTGCGAAGTCTGAAGACAACGACCTGCTCTCTTCGGTTCAACTGGTAATAGGCATCGATTTTGGTGTAACCAGTATGTTCGGTTTCCCATTTGGTAATGTACCTGGCTTTGATAAGCCGTTTTGACTCTTCGTACGTCATACTGGTATCTGTTTGTGGTAGCCTTGCACCTTCTTTTGCCAGTCTGTCTGCCTCCTCGTTGCCTTGGATGTTGCAGTGTGACGGAACCCACTGTACCACTACCCTTTTTGGTGCGGACAGCTGGCACAGTTTGCAGAGTGCTGCTCTTAAGTCATTAAGCTCAGTGTTTTTCTGGCTTTTTAGCGCTATGACTACGGCGAGAGCATCTGTCAGCAAGACTATGTGGCTCTCATTTTCACTGTGTGTTGCCATTTCTTCCACTGCCGCCCTCAGTGCCTCTGCCTCCGCTCTGAAATTGCTTGTGTACTTACCAGTAGCGAATGACAGTGTTATTTTTCTGCCATTTGGTAGGTTCAGGAATGCTCCTGCCCCTCCGTTCTGTGTAGTGTTTGTTACAGAACCGTCGGTGTATGCATGGGTCCAGTCCATGCTTGGGTAGCTTTTCGTTATGAAGCTTAGGGTAGTGTCTCTCCTTTCTTTTTCGGTCTGGCAGTTTTTGTTTGCAATACCTAGTATATTTTCTACCACCTCTGGAAATATATCCTGCCTCCAAGTAGGTTTTCGTACAGTAGTGATGGGTTTTGGTGTTGTTAGTGCGTTTATGGGATCTTCGTGCATCTTTGCTTTGGCTATTTCTGCAAAGTTTCTCCGCTTTAGTTTCCCAGTTCCCAAATTGTTTAGCCTCTGGTACATTGGATGGTCCGTCAGTCTTCGGAGTTTCTCTGACTGCAGCTGGGCTCTGCAGTCTCTTCTGTCGGTCATGGATTGCAGTTTTGTAATCTTTTCAAGTTCTACAATTGGCGTTGACTTCATGCCACCTGTTATGATTCTCATAGCTTGGTTTTGAAGTTTGTTAACTTTATCGAAGTTCGCCTTCGCTGCTGTTGTCCATGCCGCGATGCCATACTCGAGAACTGGTCTCACTCTTCCAGTGTACAGTTTCTTTAGTATGCCTTCGTCTGCTCCCCAGCTTGTGCCAGCAAGTTTCCTCATGATCGCCATTCTTTCTCTGGCTTTCATTCGGTTTCTCTCAATCTGACTTTTCCATGTCATGCGCCGATCAAATGTGACTCCCAGATAGGTTGGGTTGTCGTTTGGCTGCAGGATTTTGCCATTTAGGCTTAATTTGGTACTTTGGGGTTTTAATGAGAGCGAGAATATTGTGCACGTGGTTTTCTCCTCGTTTATTTTGACCAGCCATGAGTTCGCCCACTCTTCCAGCGATGTTAGGGCCGTTTGCATCCGATTTCTTGCTATGGTGAGATTCTTTTCAGAAGTCCACATAGCCAGATCGTCTGCAAACATTGAGCTATGGACTCTTCTTGGTATATTCTCTGTAATATCGTTTATATATACCAGGAAGAGTGTGGGGGACAGTACTCCCCCTTGGGGTACTCCCTGCTCGAGTGTCACCTTTTTGCTCATCTGCCCTTGTACTTGGACTCTGGCCGTTCTTTGTTTGAGGTAGTGGTTGATCCACTTGTACATCTTCCCACAAACATCACTTCTTCTTAACTTGACTCTAAGTCCGTCCTTCCGGTCTGGGGTTCAAATCCTAGACGACCCTATAAATATTTTGCATTCTCATTTGTAATTTAAAATCTGATTTCAACTTTCATCATGCATCATTTTTATTATGACGTATTATAAGATAACCTCAGGAAAACATAAAATATTAAATAGAAAAGAAATAAAACGCAAAATACATTCTTCTCTTCTGGTGTAAGATCGAGTGGCGGGTTGGCGGGAGAAGAGGTGGTTGTTGTAAGGAAAGAGATGAGCAAGTTGAAGAAAAAGGGTGGGGGAGGGGGGTCGGCAATGGGCGGAGCGCAATGGTGATAGTAGCCAGAAGGAATTCTCTTTAATTCTTATTCTGCTGTTGTTTCCTTCATATTGTAGAGTTGGACGCGGGAAAATGTTCTAACCGTCTGCTTGTATTACATTGACTTTGAAATCAAGAGGTTTCAGTGAGGAAAAACGCCGGCAACAATAAATCTGTCTACACGAATAACAGTGTCAGTTTAATATTTATTTGGTTATTTTCTTTCTCTTTCTCGTTAACCTGACCTTAACCTAACCTAACTTAACGATTTTATACTGGTTTAGAAGACTTATCAGAGTCTGTAGATAGCCAGTCACATTTGTATTACCCCATTTTAAAAGCTATTCCCATCCAATCTATTCTTAAATGCATTAACTGTCTCTGCCTCAACCACCTCCTGGGGTAATGCATTCCAAGCATTCACCACTCTCTGACTAAACAAATATTTCCTAATATATAACCGGACCTCCCTTTAGTTAATTTGTAAGTGTGACCTCTTGCTCTCGTTGGTGGTTGTATTTTGAAAAAAAAACTTGTTATAGTCTAATTTAACCTTTCCTGTGATTATCTTATAAACCTGTCAGCTCAAGTCACCTCGAATTCTTCCGTTTTCTAGATAGGCCGGTTTTTCTGAATCGTTTCCTCATATCTGTAATTCTGGAATCCCACTATAAGCTTTGTCGCTCTTCTTTGTATCCTTTCCAGCATGTTTATATTTCCTATACGATAAGGACGTATCACCTCTACACAGTACACCAATCTGGGTCTAAGTAATGCTTTATGCAGTTTGACAATCACTTCCCTACTCCTATGTTTAATATTTCTTTCCCGGTTAGAAAGTCTCATGATTGGTGGCCGAGCTTGTCATCCAAACAGTTGTTATCTTCCGTGGACACATACCTTCAGCTGCACACGCCTTCTGCTTTTTGTTTGATTAAAGCTTTGCCTTTCTGGGGAATAGACGGAAAAGGCAAATGCAAAAAAAAAAAAAATTATCCCCAAAATATTAAGGTTTCTATTTGACTCAAGCATGAGGATCAATTTTGTTATTGAAATTATTGGTCCGAATGCCAATTCGAATTTCACGGTGAATCTCAAAGTCTTTTATTGGAGAGTAAAGAACAGACCCACTGAACGATACGGTGTGTGCCATAGCATTCGATTACGGAGAGAGTATACCTGGGGCTGGTAACATAGGAAAACTGTCAATAAAGAAAGAGAGGGTGAGTTTGGGGCTGGTAACAGGGGGCTCTGAAGACTGTCATTACAGAAGGGGAGGGCGAGTTTGGGGCTGGTAATAGGGGGCTCTGGAGACTATCATTACAGAAAGGGAAGACGAGTTTGGGCCTGGTAATAGGGGGCTCTGGAGACTATCATTACAGAAGGAGAGGGCGAGTTTGGGGCTGGTAATAGGGGGCTCTGGAGACTATCATTACAGAAGGGGAGGGCGAGTTTGGGGCTGGTAACAGGGGGCTCTGGAGACTATCATTACAGAAAGGGAAGACGAGTTTGGGCCTGGTAACAGGGGGCTCTGGAGACTATCATTACAGAAGGGGAGAGAGTGAGTTTGGGGCTGGTAACAGGGGGCTCTGAAGACTGTCATTACAGAAGGGGAGAGAGTGAGTTTGGGGCTGGTAATAGGGGGCTCTGGAGACTATCATTACAGAAGGGGAGAGAGTGAGTTTGGGGCTGGTAATAGGGGGCTCTGGAGACTATCATTACAGAAGGGGAGAGAGTGAGTTTGGGGCTGGTAACAGGGGGCTCTGGAGACTATCATTACAGAAGGAGAGGGCGAGTTTGGGGCTGGTAACAGGGGGCTCTGGAGACTATCGTTACAGAAGGGGAGGGCGAGTTTGGGGCTGGTAACAGAGGGCTTTAAAACATATCATTACAAACGGAAGTTGTGAGCCTGCGATTAGAAACAGAGTACTGTTGAAAATATCGGTACATAAGTACACAGTTGATTTGGCTCATGCTTCCTGCGAGGAAGCCAACTGCAGTGGTAGCCTTGTGCTCATATTGAAACGTGAAAGGAATGACCAACATAATTTAATATTTTGCTAAAATTATAAGACAAGTGGTTCGAAAAAGAAACACGAGAGTCCAATAGATAAACCACATTAAAGACATGGCACATGACACGGAATTTGGTAGCGGCAAGTCAGAAAAAGTTCCCGCTATTTTCTTAGAAGTAATCCAATAGAATTGCTTAAATTCTTCACCAAGTCGGGCACAGCATCATCAAAGAAGCAGGGGCGATAGAACACACTAAAGCAATAATCCAAAACGAGAGCAACTTTCAGGCTCCATCGCACATTTAGAACTTACTAGTAATCACAGAGACCGTGTCAAACAAATTACCGTTTTTAATTATGAAGTCACGGACCCTTTAGGCCTTTGAAACTTGCCTGATCGCACGGACGGTAAATTTCAAAGAATCTCTCAATTTACATTAACAGCTGTTTTCAGTAAATTCCACACCAGCTGTGAACAGACAGCTGCAAATACTGACGTACTGATGATCACTACTTCTGGAAATATAATCAGTGACTTTTCTTGACCATTAAAAATATTAATGTTATTATATCCTCCACTATAGATGGCAGGTACTGTAGGGACTGCTCGTTTCGTGGTGAAAGGTGAAGATGCAACAGTACACACATGTGCAGAGAAGAACTGCTTTGAATGAGCGGAAGGAATGATTGTACTTCAGCTTGGAGATCGGAAAAGTGGCATGGAGACATGATGGATAAAGGAAGGGAATCCACGGTCATTAATAAATGGATTTATTGATCTTGTCAAGGAAGTTTCATTTCTTGGTTGATTGATTAAGTGTTGAGATTTCAGTTATTGGTTGCCGATCTAGTGAGGGGCTTTCATTTATTGGTTGACTGATCTAGTGTTGAGATTTCATGTATTGATTGCCTGATCTAGTGTTCTTCTTCTTCTTCTTCTTCTTCTTATTCTTCTTCTTCTTCGTACGCTGTCAAACGTCAACCTGTATTTTTTCGAAAAAAGCAGCGGTCATCCTGAGGCTGTCGACACTGCCATTGAGCTTGTCTAGTGTTGCCACTGGTGATGGCCACGTGTGCTTTCATTGGTTCTCGTATGTCGGACAGTTTTGCAGCAGATGTTCAGTGGTCATTTTCCCGGTACCACAAGTGCATTCGTCAGTGCCACCTATCTTCATTTCATTGAATAGATGGTACCTCAGTCTGTTGTGGCCTGTGCGGAGTCTGAAGACCACGACCTGCTCTCTTCTGTTTAACTGGTAATTAGCATAATTTTTTGTGTAGCCAGTATGTTCTGTTTCCCATTTGGCCATGTATCTGGCTCTAATAAGCCTTTTGGACTCTTCGTAGGTCACACTAGAATCTGGTTGTGGTAGTCTTGCACCTTCTTTTGCCAGTCTGTCTGCCTCCTCGTTGCCTTGGATGTTACAGTGGGATGGAACCCACTGTACCACTACTCTTTTTGGTGCGGACTGCTGGCATAGTTGACAGAGTACTGCTCTTAAATCATTAAGTTCAGTATTTTTCTGGCTTTTTAGTGCTGTGACTACGGCCAGGGCATCTATAAACAGGAATATCTGGCTTTCATTTCTTTTGCCTGTCAGCATTGCTTCTACTGCAGCCCTCAGTGCCTCTGCCTCCGCTCTTAAATTGCTTGAATATCTTCCAGTTGCCACTGACAGTTATTTTTCTACCATTTGGTAGGCCCAGGAATACCCCTATCCCTTCGTTCTGTGTGGTGTTTGTTACAGAACCGTCGGTGTTTGCATGGGTCCAGTCCATGCTTGGGTAGTTTTTCGTTATGTACCTCAAGGTTATGTCTCTTCTTTCATTTTCAGTCTGGCTGTTCTTGTTTCCAATACCTGGTATATTTTCTACCACCTCCGGAATGAAATGCTGCTTTCAGGTAGGTTTGCGTACAGTAGGGATGGGCTTTGGTGTTGTTAATGTGTTCATAGGGTCTTCGCTCATCTTTGCTTTGGCTATTTCTGCAAAGTGTCTTCGCTTTAGTTTCCCATTTCCAAATCTATTTAGTCTCTGATGCATTGGATGGTCTGTCATTCTTCTGAGTTTCTCTGCTTGCTGCTGGGCTCTGCGGTCTCTTCTGTCGATCATGGATTGCAGATTTGTAATCTTTTCAAGTTCTACAATTGGCGTTGACTTCATGCCTCCTGTTATAACTCTCATGGCTTGGTTTTGAAGTTTGCTAATTTATCAAAGTTCGCCTTTGCTACTGTTGTCCATGCCGCAATGCCATACTCTAGAACTGGTCTCACTCTTCCAGTGTACCGTTTCTTTAGTATACTTTCGTCTGCTCGCCAGCCTGTGCCAGCAAGTTTCATCATGATTGCCATTCTTTTTCTGGCTCTCATTCGGTTTCTCTCGATCTGACTTTTCCATGTCAAGTGCCCATCAAATGTGACTCCCAGGTAGTTTGGCTTGTCGTTTTGCCGCATATATTTGCCATTAAGACTTATTTTGGTGTTCTGGGGTTTATTTGAAAGCGAGAATATCGTACATGTTGTTTTTCCTCATTTATTTTGACCAGCCATGAGTTCGTCCACTCCTCCAACGATGTTAGGGCTTGCTGCATCTGATTGCTTGCTATGATGAGATTTTTTTTCAGAGGTCCACATAGCCAGATCGTCTGCAAACATGGAGCTGTGGACTCTTCTTGGTATATTCTCTGAGATGTTGTTTATATACACCAGGAAAAGTGTGGGTGACAGTACTCCCCCTTTGGGTACTCCCTGCTCAAGTGTCACCTTTTTGCTCATCTGCCCTTGTACTTGAACTCTGGCTGTTCTGTTTTCGAGGTAGTGGCTGATCCATCTGTACATTTTCCCACAAACTTCACTTCTTCGAATCTTGACTTTAAGTCCCTCTTTCCACACCTTGTCAAATGCCTTCTCTAAATCCACCCAAACCGATACTGTGTGTTTTTTCTCCTGGTAAGCATCCTCTATTTCCTGCCTGAGCTATGAGAGTGATCTGGTCCTCAGTGGATCTGTGCTGTCTAAAACCTGCTTGCTGTGGAATTAGTATGTGTTTTTCTTCCAGATGCCACATCAGTGTGGTGTTTATCATACGCTCCATCAGTTTTCCTATACAGCTCAGTAGACTGATAGGCCTGTATTCATTTGGATCTGTTCTATCTTTTTATTTCTTTATTACTGGTATAAGTACAGCGTCTTTCCATGCCTGTCGTACAATTCCCCTTTTCCAGCTTTGGTTAAGGACTGACAGTAACTTCCTCTTTGCTGTTTAGCCCAACCCCATCAGCATTTCGTTTGTTACCCCATCTTTTCCGGGCGATTTCTTTTTCTTTAAAGTTCTCATGGCCTCATTCATTTCATTCAAAGTTAGTTTTGCCATCATGTGCTCCTCTGGTGCCATCTTGATGTCGTGGCTCTTTTGTTCTTCACTAATGTCTGTATGTCTGTCTGTAGGGACATCCAATGTGGTTTGCTCTGGCATAATGTTCTATAAAGGCTTTTGCTGCTTTTTTTTCCAGTAAGCATGTTGATCTAGTGTTCAGATTTCATATATTGGTTGACTGATCTAGTGAGGGACTTGCACGACGGGTATCAAAAGTAAAATATGAAACTGAAACCAAGTGGATGGGGCAGAGTGTTGTTCGGGGTGTAGATTGAGCGCAAGCTTGGTTTACAATCCGTACATACCAGGTTGAAAGTCACCCTTTGTCCAGTTTGACTGGATTTGCCTGGGATTTTTCTCAGTATGACCCCTTCACGAACAGAAAGGATTTGAACAACTTCTATACTGCAAAAACTGTCATAGTGAAACACATTACATACAGATACATAATACACACACACACCCACTGGCCAATGCGTCCACACTACAAACAGACACACACACACACACACGCACCCACTGGCCAATGCGTCCACACTACAAACAGACACACACACGCACCAACTGACTAATGCGCCCACACTACAAACAGATACACACACGCACCCACTGGCCAATGCGTATACACTACAAACAGATACACTAACGCATCCATTCACTAGCTGATGGACAATATGTCCGAATATAGGCAAAAATAAAAAGGTATTGGGTGGTAGTGGCGTGCCTTCGTCAGAAGAATCAAGGCAGTGTGCGTTGCACTATGGTTTTATTTTGTGCCTGTCGGCTCAATGCAGCCGACTTCGGCATGGATGTTATGTAAGGGTCTGCTTCCTCCTGCATTTTGTAAGGGTTTGCTTCCTCAGGATGACAGCCGGTGCTGTGTTGGGGAGCTAACCAAGCACCCTCGAATTGTGAGCCGTGTCACTCAACCACTACCCCACGCCGTTTCCGTGACCTTAATATGACACATTTTGTTCATGCATAAATATTTCGGTTTCTTTTTTACTTCTGGTATTAACATGTGCGCATAAATCGATAATTTACCGATCAATCGTTCAATCATCAATACATTTATGCCCCCTGCCCTCTGAGGTGCTTACGGTAGTTACCTTTTGGTCCAATTATATTTCGCCTCCCTAACATTTTCTTTTTGTATGATTTCCCTACTAGAGTTCCGTGGTTATGTTTCTTCTGTGTGTGTTCTTTTATTGCCTTCTCTTTATCAGCGAATATGGGCTCGATGTTGCCAGGTCTGTGGTCTAACTTAAATCATTGACTTGCTTTTTACATCGATTTACAAGGTCCTGGTCAGGGCGCGTCTCGTGCCAATGAAAGAGCTGATATGTTATCTTCGAAAACACATTCAGCGGGAATTACTGAAATGCGTTCAAAACTCTGTAATGCGTGAGCTTTTTTCTATTGGAGGTCAAATAAAATGTAAATATCTTGAAGCAGTTATAGATCATAAGGACGGCATGAAAGAAGTTTTAGCCGTACGAAAGGCAGCAAATTGATAGAATCTGACATTCAGTGAACAGACGATTCCTTAGCCAAAGAGAAATAAGCGGCAAAGCAGAAATGGATATATACCGGTCTACGCGAGTACCAGTGTTGGCGTGCGGATGTGAAGTCCCGGCGGGTAGTGACCTCAGCCCAAGGGGAGCCAACTGTATTCGTTAGAGGTGATGTACTTGGGAAAGGTTGTCCAAGTGGCATGGGCGGAGACATAGAGGTGGGGGCACGATCTCGAAGCCAAACACCTACAAGTCCCAGGGGTGCGGTCCTAACTGTGGTGGTATGATCATGTTTGTAGAATAGGAGAGGAGTGTATGCCGCTGCAGTCATGGGAGGTCAAGAGCCAAAGATTCAGACTCACAGGACGTCCAAAAGTACGATGCTAAGACACCATACCACAATCCCAGAGAGACCCGGGACTGGTCTGGGGCCGGGCCAGGCAAGGGACGGTGGGTGGAACAGTCTGGTATTTACTCTGGCAAACCTATACATCTCAGAGAAGAAGCAAAGTGACTAAGTGAGAAAGCAAGTAGGTAAGGTAGAATATCACCCTAGAATGGACAACGTTTGACGACTGCAGACACTTAACTTAACGTCTTTACACTGGTTTAGAAGACTCTGCAGAGTTTGTATACAACCAGTTTCTTGGATGGTGGTTCAACCGATTGTGCCAGTCCATCTTAATACTCTTAAACACTAGAGCTAAGGAGACATGCAGCCAGTTAGGCGCCATGTAAATGCTGCTTTTAACAAACCACCTGGGGAAAGGTACAAATAATTTGTGGGTTGATTTTTAGGTAGAATTTCGAATTTTGTCTGGGCAGGGGCAGTTAAGCCTGTACTTTTCGATTTCTGACTGCCGAGGGATTTTTAACGTGATCTCACTACTCAGAGATCAGTGGAATTCTTACAAGAAGATCCACGTGAAAAAGATCTCGGTCTCCACCAAGATTCGAGCCTGCGACCTCCGGCATCGGAGCCGGACACCTTTCCTCAAACGTTTATTTATTTCTCAGTTGCATAAATCTTCTAGACGGACCTCAGAAATAGGAAAGTATCTGTGCAGATTGTTAAACGTGTTTTTTTTTGTATAAAGGAAAAGAAAACTGGAATCATCCACCAGCGCCTGTTGGACGATAGATAACTCTGTAATTAATGATCGAGACATTCTCAGACGAAACAAACATACCGACAACGACCACATAAGTAAGCACTGCTGAAGCACCCGGAGATCATCAAATCGGAAAAGCCATAGAGATGTCAGTATTTTGCTTATAAATATATTAATAATAATAATAATAATAGTTGTCAATCGCTAGCTTAGATGGCGCCAGCGTGGAAAGTGCTGCAAGATGTAACGTCACATGACCATAGAGTCAAATCCTGGCATGGCAGACTCTGCGTTAAGTGGGACACACATGTGAGGAGTCTGCTGTGGAGGTCGTTGTCCGTTCTGTTCTATCGTGTAGCTCGCTTTCTCTGAGCCTCGGCTATGATGTTTCAATCTGCGATCTTCTTCTTTTTCGTAGTTTGTTCTCTAACTCCGACTACCGAGCCAAAAGAAGAGTTTTGTAAGTGGCAGGGTGTTGTCTGGGGAACGGCATGCATTGTTTTGTAGTTTACAGCTTGACTGAGATATTTGCACTTTTCGGGCCGACATATCCGACTTCAGCAGGCATTTTTGAGTACCAGGTTAACCTTCCTTCTTCGATCCCTTCTCCTTAGTCAGTCTGCACTGCTGCAGCCTGTTATCCAGGATCACCGCGTGGATGTGTAGAAGGGTCATTCGGCTCTAGTTCGCTGGCCCTGACGTTAGCAGTCAGCTTTGTGTCCTTGGCTGCTTCAGCTCATGCGCTGCTCAGGATCTTCATCCCGCTCTGCGATCTGAACACCATGAGTGATGTTAGTGCTCTATGTGGAGCGGTTCTGTGCAATCATGTCTCAGAAGGTGACATCGATGTTGAAGCTTTTTAGAGACATTTTATGGAGTCTCAGATACCTCCCTTCTTTTCATCTGACGATTGACCGCCTATTCTGGGTTCACCGTATAGCAACTGCTTGTGGGGGTGCTTACTGGATAAGCAAACAGCATGTCCCGTTAATTTTATCCCATTGTTTCACAATCCTGAAAAGTTTCACAATTCTGGAGTTTTAAAATTAAACGTTTGTTCAGTAAGCGAAGGGAGAGGGCGGGGTTGTATGTTTGTCTTTGTATGTGTGTTTGTATGTGTGTTTGTATGTGTGTTTGTATTTATGTTTGTATTTATGTTTGTATGTGTATATGTGTTTAAATGTGTTTGTATGTGTGTTTATATGTGTGTTTATATGTGTGTTTATATCTGTGTATGCATGTGTTTGTATGTGTGTTTATGTGTGTGTTTATATGTGTGTTTATATGTGTGTCTGTATGTGTGTATGTGTGTTTATGTGTGTTTATATGTGTGTTTGTATGTGTGTTTGTATGTATGTGTATATGGAAAAAGCATCTGGTTAAACAAAACTGTAAGAGGAAGTAAGCGCTATGTGGTGACATTTAGAGGATAAGATGGAGAAGGTAACGTTTGAGTTGAAGAGTAGTACTTTGTATATTTCTCAGGGCAAAGGCCTCTGTTGTTGTCCTCTGTTGTTGTCACGCTCCAATCGACCCAGTTATAAATGATAACTGACGTACTGTTAGTGAAGGAAAGGCAACTACGACAGGGAACTGTGTGATAAATATCTTCAGCGTTGAGAGATAGGGAAACAGTCAGACAGAGAGAGAGACAGAGAGAGAGAGAGAGAGATAGAGGAAGGGAGAGAGAAAGGGAGATAAGGATAGCGAAACAGTCAGACATATATATATATATATATATATATATATATATATATATGAGAAGATAGAGAGAGAGAGAGAGAGAGAGAGAGAGAGAGAGAGGAAGAGAGGGAGAGAGAGAGACAGGGACAGAGAGGGGGAGTGAGAAGATGGGCATGTACATTTGTATAGGGTAATATACAAGGACAAGATAGCACACAGATCACAGAAACCACTGGGTGAGGTATGACACTGATGCATGCCGGTACTACCCGTGTAATATTCTAGACAAGGCCTACGAGTCGTCGGGACAGCGGCAACATTTCATAATGGGTTCAATTTTGTCTTTAGGTCACCATAGAAGAGAGGTAAGGAGATGACTAAAGCTGAGGTAAAGGGTGACTATAGCTGAGGTAAGGGGTGACTTTGGCTGAGGTAAGGGGTGACTGTAGCTGAGGTAAGGGGAGACTATAGCTGAGGTAAAGGGTGACTATACCTGAGGTATGGGATGACTATGGCTGAGGTAAAGGGTGACTATGGCTGAGGTAAGAGTTGAATATAGCTGAATTAAGGCGTGACTATAACTGATGTAAAGGGTGACTATACCTGAGGTAAGGGGTGACTATAGATGAGAGTTAATGTGTAACTATGTCTGAGGCAAGGGGTGGCTATGGCTGAGGTAAGGGTTGACTATGGCTGAGAGGTAAGGGGTGTTTATGGCCGAGAAGAAAAGGATGTGGCTATATCACTCCTCCGACTCCAGAATTGACGTAAACATTGAATACATAAGAAACAATAAAAATAACCTACTAGTTATTTATTGTTATAATTTTAGTTATCAAATTGTCTGTGTAGGCTCTTATAGATTTTCTTTTCTTTAATTACAAAAAAACAAAAACAAAAGTCGGTACGTGGCTGATGGATAAAATTAATTGAAACTTGGAAGTGTTTTCAGGGCCGGGTCAAATCGACCCGCCGACTTCACTTTGGAAATGTATGACGTAGATAGTCAACATGGCTGCTGAAAAAAAATAAACAACTGTAGTTGGAAATGCAACTAAGAAACATAGAAAAGACGTAGACATGAAATAGAAACAAAAAACAAGAGTATTTATATAATTCAGACGAAGACGTGAAATTTGTTAAATACATGGATGTGTGCCTGCTAGGCAATTACACAGTTCTCAAGGACAAACGTAATTATGTCATCAAACATGCAAGGTAAAGTTGCCGTTGCTTTGATGATCAGAGCCATTGAAAGGTGTGATGTCAGGTGTAGTGTTCCTGTAGGGCACACCTATAGCCGTGTATGTATATCAAACGTGTTGGTTTCGGGTTTTACTGCAGGCACGCATATCCAGGTTAGCGCCCTTTTGGACATGCGCAATAAGTCTCGTTAGGCAATACTAGATCTGCTAGGGGCAGTCACCGAATTAATGAATAGTCATTCACAATAACATCGGCATTTATCCATCTCGTTCCCTTTGGAGCATACGGTCGCAACAGATGCTCACCATCTTTTCATATTATGTGCTGTCATCTGAGTACCGCTTATTTGACCTCTGAACCGGCTTCTTCTTCCACCATTTTAATGCCGGTGTTTCTTGGCCTTCTCTAACATCTCTTGCATGTGGGCTCCAAGCAAGCGCATGTCTAACTATACAGTACGGCTTCTTTCTGAGAGTGTGCCCTATCTATCTCGACTTTCTCCCAAAATTCGTGATGTTTTGGTGTTGCCGTATTTTCCCTACGAATTTGTGTTTGCCGTAATCTCTAACCAGCGAATGTGGTGTATGCTATGGCATTTGTTGATGAAAGTCTCCAGAGCGCTTTTCATAATGGTTTGTCGGCTCATGTACTGAATGATGGCGGGCTGTCCACAGCATTTCCTGTCATCAACTGGGCCAAACATGGCTGAGTGCTGACCCTAACGCTTTTTATGGTATTAGCTGTTACCCTGTCTGTTGCTACACGTGGCTGTGCCACTGTGATACATGAAAGATACAGAATGGATGTGAAGTTATTCAATATGAGGCGCCTGCGCCATTAACTCGAGCTCAGAACATGAAATGCAAACCACCATGGATACGTTTTCAACTGCATGTTTCAACTTTTGTCGCACTTTTAGTCCTATCACGAACCAAACACCACAGTACAGGTCCCACATCTACAAGGAGCTGATAGCTTGACCTATCTAGTAACCTTACCAATCAATTCTGAGGTCAACAGGAATCCTAAGGCAAGTGCTGTATTTGGAAGCTTTCGATCACATTTTTAGGACCGGCAGTGCATTTTTGTTGCCACAAGAATCAAGACCTATTGTCTATACGCACGCGAAACGTGGACAATCTATAGCAGACATGCCAGGGAACTCAACCCTTCCTATATGAATTATTACCGCAGCCTGCTAGTGATGAGCTGGAACGATAGAGTGCCGCTGTGATCTCCTCAGCCTGGCACTACCTTTAATTATCATGACCATGCTGCAGAAATTTCAGTTCAGATGGATTTGGCACGTTGTTTACTTGCCCGAAAATACCTTCTCCTCTCTCCAAGCATCAGCTGTACGGTAAGTTCAAAACAGGCAAACAAACGTTCGGGGGGGGGGGGGGGGGGGGGGGGAGAGGAAGACAGACTCCAAGAGTGTTCTGATTGATGTCGCCTACTGGATGCTGTTTGCGCCGAACGGCTCAACCTGCCGCCCTGCCATCTCACACGGTGCTCACAGTGCATTAAAGAGACTTTTGTGGAGGGCAGGAAAAACGAGCTGGTCGAAAGCACAGGCTGAATAACGGTCCAAGCACAGACATTAACCACGGCTGATAGTCTGTCGAGCTCCAATCGGACTGTGCAGTCACGTGCGGTCACATCTGAGTATACATGTCTGACACTGCCGTGATCTTCCCTTGTGATGGACAACAACCTGGATATGATACTCTTAATTACATGCCACATTTCTAAGCCATATAGCAGGACCGACTATACATTCTCGATCAACAGCATAAGCCATATAACAGGACCGACTATACATTCTCGATCCACAGCCTAAGCCATATAGCAGGACCGACTATACATTCTCGATCAACAACCTAAGCCATATAGCAGGACCAACTATACATTCGTGATTAACAACCTAATTTTATTCTCAACAGAGAATGCTGCCATGTTATATATATATATATGCTTTGCATATTTGGCGAAGGCAGTGAAAGCAAATCTGATCTGACTAATTATAACGTTAACAAATTGGAGTGTTCCTCAGTTTTTATCAATATTATTTTCCAGGTTGGTAAAATGTTCCACTTTTTCAAATAAATATCATGGCTTCGTTCGTTGTCAATCTCTCGCTACCAAGCCACGGAAAGGGCTTAGCAAGTAGCAGAAGGTAGTCCAAAAAACGGAATGCGTTGTGTTGTAGTTTACAGCTAGACTGCGATATTTGCACCTTTCGGTCCAGCATTTTTGAGTTCCGGGTTGCCCTCCCTCTTCGATCTTTTCTCCTTAGCCAGTCTGCTCTGTTGCAGTTATCCAGGATCACCGCGTGGAGGTGTAGAAGGGTCTCGACAGCTTTGGTTCGCTGGCCCTGACGCTAATGAAATACATATCTGACCTTTAATCTTTATGTGGCATCTTTTCTTAATAATTATATTAATTTCCATTGTTTTATTCATACTGATCATACCGTTGCTGTTTCAAATGATAGTTTGTACATAATTTCTCGTATTTATTTCTGCTAAGGTGATATTAAGCGTGTATTACCTGTAAAATCGAAGTGCTCCAGATGCTTATCAGATGTCCACTGTATTTCCCTTTCTCCAGCCTCTTTTGTTTTCCTCATAACCCAGCCCATAACCCAATCCCATAACCATGATAAAGATTGTTGGAGGTGTCTGCCACATAACCATGAGAACGACTGTTGGAGGTTTCTGCTACATAACCCAGCCCATAACCATGATAAAGATTGTTGGAGGTGCCTGTCACATAACCCAGCCCATAACCATGAGAAAGATTGTTTGAGGTGTCTGCTACATAACTCAGCCTATGACCATGAGAAAGGTTTTTAGAGGTGGCTGACGCATAACCCAGTTCATAACCATGAGAACGATTATTGAAGGTGTCGGCCACATAACCCAGCCCATTGTTGGAGGTGTCTGCCACATAACCCAGCCCATTACCCAACCCATTGTTGGAGGTGTCTGCCACATAACCCAGCCCATAACCCAATCCATTGTTGAAGGTGTTAACCACATAACCCAACCCATAACCCAGCCCATAACCATGAGAAAGATTGTTGGAAGTGTCTGCTATATAACCCAACCCATAACTTGCTACATAACCCAACCCATAACTTGCTACATAACCCAACCCATAACTTGCTACATAACCCAACCTATAACTTGCTACATAACCCAACCCATAACCTGCTACATAACCCAGTTCCTAACCATGAGAAAGATTGTTGGAGGTGTCTGCCACATAACACAGCCCATTTTTGGAGGTGTCTGCCACATAACCCAGCCCATTACCCAACCCATTGTTGAAGGTGTCTGCCACATAACCCAACCTATTGTTGAAGGTGTCTGCTACATAACCCAATCCCATAACTATGAGAATGATTGTTAGAGGTGTCTGCTACATAACCCAGCCCATAACCAAGCCGATTGTTGGAGGAGTCTGACCCCAGTTTGAATTGTAAATGGGCCTGAAAATGTGTCTTTATGGACGAAGTAACTGGGGAGGTGTTATAGGAAGAATCACGCTATGATGTTGTGTTCTCCACAAACGTCACGCAAGTGTATAAATTATCACTAGATTAACCTGGTGAGCGAATAAAATATTTAGCAGTCCACAGCCATGTGAATGATTACATCCTCATCCCCATCATCATCATCATCATCATCCCCACCCCCATCATCATCATCATCCCCACCACCATCATCATCACCATCCTCATCATCATCATCATCATCCCCACCATCCTCATCATCATCATCATCATCCCCACCATCATCATCATCATCATCCCCACCCCCATCATCAGCATCATCCCCACCACCATCATCATCATCCCCACCATCCTCATCATCATCATCCCCACCATCATTATCATCATCATCATCATCCCCACCCCCATCATCATCATCATCCCCACCCCCATCATCATCATCATCATCACCACCCCCATCATCATCATCATCCCCACCCCCATCATCATCATCATCCCCACCCCTATCATCATCATCATCCCCACCCCTATCATCATCATCATCCCCACCCCCATCATCATCCCCACCCCGATCATCATCATCATCCCCACCCCCATCATCATCATCATCCCCACCCCCATCATCATCATCATCCCCACCCCCATCATCATCATCCTCATCATCATCATCATCATCATCATCATCATCCCCACCACCATCATCATCATCCCCACCATCCTCATCATCATCATCCCCACCATCATTATCATCATCATCATCATCCCCACCCCCATCATCATCATCATCCCCACCCCCATCATCATCATCATCCCTACCACCATCATCATCATCATCCCTACCACCATCATCATCCCCACCCCCATCATCATCATCATCCCCACCCCCATCATCATCATCACCAGCACCATCCTCATCAACATCATCCTCACCACCTCCACCACCATCATCATCATCACCACCTCCATCATCACCATCATCATCAACACCACCACCATCATCATCAACACTATCATCATCATCATTATCATCATCATCATTATCATCATCATCACCACCACCATCAACACCAGCATCATCACCACCACCATCATCAACACCACCACCATCATCATCATCACCACCACCATCATCATCATCATCACCATCATCATCACCACCACCATCAACACCAGCATCATCACCACCACCATCATCAACACCATCATCATCATCACCACCATCATCATCATGACCATCATCACCATCATCATCAACATCACCATCATCATGACCATCATCACCATCATCATCAACATCACCATCATCAACACCATCATCATAAACACCCCCCCCCCCCCATCAGCATCATCACCACCATCATCATCACCACCACTACCATCATCATCATCCCCACCATCATCCCCATAATCATCACCACCACCATCATCACCATCCCCACCATCATCCCCATCATCACCATCATCATCATCATTATCATCATCATCACCACCACTATCAACACCATCATCACCACCACCCCCATCAACACCAGCATCATCACCACCACCATCATCAACACCATCATCATCATCACCATCATCATCACCATCATCATCATCACCATCATCATCACCACCACTACCATCATCATCCTCACTACCATCATCATCACCACCACCATCATCACCATCCGCACCATCATCCCCATCATCATCAACACCATCATCATCATTAGCATCATCATCATCATCATCAACACCAGCAACATCATCATCATTATCATCATTATCATCATTATCATCATTATCATCATTATCATCATTATCATCATCATCATCATCCCCATCATCACCACCACCACCATAATCATCATCACCATCATCATGTTCCCATTGAAACCTAAACCCACACCGGATGCTCCCCCATGTCACTATTCAGAAAATCCTGCTGCGATACGTGGTACTTACTTTCCCTTCGGTTGTTCTTCGTCAGGTGGCTTTTGACCATCCCACTTTTCCCGTGTGTACTAACCCAACGCAAGTCTGGCTATATTGCCAGGCTGATCTCTCAGAGGATTTTCTATCCATATTTCTCTGTCCCCAATCTCTCGATGTGTTGGTTGCTATGGTGTTGTTTACCATAAGGCCGTGTTTGTGATGACTTCTGACATCCAACACAAAATACATAAACTGCCAGTAGAGCTGAGTATCCTTCTCACGGCTGATGACACATACAAAAGGGAGATCAGTAAGATAATTGCAAAGGCAAAGAATACATTTAACAGCGTGAGGCATACACTTCTGGCAAAGATGGCGCCGTAACTGGCTGCGAGTCTACATTTCTCTACTGTTTTGGATCATTATGGATGCCGCAAGACCACGGATTTGCCTGGAATTCACACTAGTCGACGACTTACACTTATGTTCACGGATACGTGGAGTTGTTTTCCGTCTGGACTTGTTATTTCATTCTTTTTTTGTGATTTCTTCCATCCGTTTATCCTGGTCTGGACGCCGGCTGAATGGCGCTACGCTTAAACTAGTTATACCTGTGTCGTATCTCACGGGTTAGTTCTGCCGGTTCACCTTCACGAATTTGGCGTGTGGGAATTTTAGATGCTACTATGATGAACTGAATACAGCTGGGGAGAGATGCCAGACTCACTCACACGCTGAGTGTTGTCCATACGAACTCTTGGGGTTATCGAAAAGGCACGACAAACTGCGTTAGATGCCATCCCACCTTTCTACCCTGCGGGTTACATGTTTACGGAAAGGCTTCGGTGGTAACCCTGAGGCAAAATCTGCATCCTATGCTATCTCCAGTCGTCTCGATGAATGTCTTGCCACTGGCAAAAGGTAGCTTAGGCTCTGTGAGTGAGGTTGACAAAAGGCGCTGTTTCTTCCTCACTTTAATCCAAATCTCCGCGCAAGTCACCCATTTCAGCGGACACAGCAAGAGATACGACTGTCCACACGGCTGAACAAAGAGAGTCGTCTTCATCACTTGTGATGGACAAACTATCGAGGCATACACTTCTGTCCAAGCAGACATCTCAGAACTTGTAAATGAGAATCAATAAATGCTATGTGCATTCAGTTTGATTGTATGGAGTAGAAACCTCGACAGTGGCAAAGAAAATGGAAAATGAATTTAATTGTGGTTATTCTGAAGACTTGGACGAGTTTCTTTGAAGGATTAGAAAATAAATAGTGAGAATATGTAAGAATTCGACGTGGAAAGGTAATTCTGAAGGAAATAAAGAGCAGAAAAATAACATATTTTGGTCTGGTCAATCGAATTGACAGTCTGCTGAAAGTTATATTGGAGGGAAGAGCGGAGGGCAAGAGATCTAAAGGGCCACAGAGGTATAGATGGACAGACAACATCAATATGTGTTAGGGCCGCAGTTTTACTTAGCGTACCGCGACCTGGCACTATCAAGGAAGTAGAAAAGATGAACCCAAAACATATACAGGAACATTGTTACAAATTAAGTTCTCTTCTCTTCTTTTCTCTTCTCTTCTCTTCTTTTCTCTTCTCTTCTCTTCTTTTCTCTTCTCTTCTTCTCTTTTTCTCTTCTCTCTTCTCTTCTCTTTTTTTCTTCGCTTTTTCTCTCTCTCTCTCTCTCTCTCTGTTTGTGAGACTTCTCTTGTTCATGTTTGTGAGACTTCTCTTGTTCATGTTTGTGAGGCTTCTCTCGTTCATGTTTGTGAGACTTCTCTTGTTCATGTTTGTGAGACTTCTCTTGTTCATGTTTGTGAGACTTCTCTCGTTCATGTTTGTGAGACTTCTCTTGCCCATGTTTGTGAGACTTCCCTCGTTCATGTTTGTGAGAATTCTCTTGCCCATATTTGTGAGACTTCTCTTGCCCATGTTTGTGAGACTTCTCTTGCCCATGTTTGTGAGACTTATCTTGCCCATGTTTGTGAGACTTCTCTTGCCCATGTTTGTGAGACTTCTCTTGCCCATGTTTGTGAGACTTCTCTTGTTTATGTTTGTGAGACTTCTCTTGCCCATGTTTGTGAGACTTCTCTTGTTCATGTTTGTGAGACTTCTCTTGCCCATGTTTGTGAGACTTCTCTCTATGTTTGTGTTTGTGAGACTTCTCTCGTTCATGTTTGTGAGACTTCTCTTGCCCATGTTTGTGAGACTTCTCTTGTTCATGTTTGTGAGACTTCTCTTGCCCATGTTTGTGGGACTTCTCTCTATGTTTGTGTTTGTGAGACTTCTCTTGCCCATGTTTGTGAGACTTCTCTCTATGTTTGTGTTTGTGAGACTTCTCTCGGTTATGTTTGTGAGACTTCTCTTGCCCATGTTTGTGAGACTTCTCTTGTTCATGTTTGTGAGACTTCTCTTGCCCATGTTTGTGGGACTTCTCTCGTTCATGTTTGTGAGACTTCTCTTGTTCATGTTTGTGAGACTTCTCTCGTTCATGTTTGTGAGACTTCTCTTGTTCATGCTTGTGCTTATGAGAGTTTGTGCGTTCCTTTTTGTGCTAGTAGAGTTATATCGATCCTGTTTGTCTGAACGAGTTCGCAGAACCATATGGGAACATGTATATGTGTGTGGCGGCCTTGCAGTTCAACTTATGTATGTCGGCATGCTCTCTTAGATGGATAGTGCAAACAAACATGTTCAGTGTCTTCGAGAGATTTTAGTACAACATGCTAGATGTCATGAACTGTTCATGTTTCCTTTTCACACCCTTTATGGTAGTATCATGATGTGAACATATTCTTCCACCGTATTATCCCCAGCACAACGAAATGGACAGTTTCCAAGAAATGCATCGTTTACTTTGCTCTAAGGATGAACAAATTATAGATCTTCAGCGACAACTAGATGACAAGGAAGAGAAAATCATGCAGCTGAGAAGCAAGCTAGACAAGTTTCAGTCAGTGCTTCCTCAGACACAGAACAACTTCATAGCAGGACCCAGAAAACAAAGAGCGCAAGGCATCAGCGCAGAGTCCCAGTCTCTGAAAAGTTTGGAGGACTTCAGCAAGACAACCTTTAGAAGATATTCAAAAACTTACAAGTAAGTTCTCTTTGTGTTGACTTGTTGTTGCGATTAATACTTCATTCTGTTCGTTTTAATTGTGCACTAAACTTTAAACAAATAATGAAAGAACTGATGTTCCCAAACTCGTGACAGTGGTGAAACGGCCGCTCGTCGAATGCAGGTTGTATGGTTCGTGAATCTACACGTTGCGAGTCGTAACGAGTTTGGCGTCACAATAACATGATTGCTTACACAGCTGATCTTAGCCGAGTTGCTTATCCACCTTAATTATTTGTCTTTGGTATCTGCAAGGTCTCGCACTACATCCCGAGATATATTGAGAAAGGTGGACTTTGGTCTTCCTCGCTGCTGTGGAAATCAAGAGTATTCAACAGACTTACCAGTGTCATGATCGCAGTACCACTACCTCACGTCAGGTGAGGTAGCGGTCTTGGTCAGCGTTGCACCTGAAGTGAGGTAGGGTTCTTGGTCAGTATGCACAAACAAAATACTCAAACATCTGCGGGAACACAACATCCTCCAAAAAAACAACTCGTCCGCACAAAATAGAAGGACAAGGAAGCCAAAAAACAAAAGGGGAAAAAGAGGAGGAATAAGAAAATTTAGAAAAATCCACACGGTACTCGGCACTACAAAGACAGCCACAAATATCACACCGACACATACGATAAGGAGCACTCGTCAAACTCTCCCTCCTTGCGAGGCAGTGGAGTATAGGGTTCCCTCTCTGGATCCCACATGGACCTTGGTCAACACACCATCCGTCCAGGCAACACAGTTGCGCACAAAGTATGAGACTAAAGATAGGCCTAAAATAGGGTGCTATAGAGGATGTAGTCAAAGGGGAGAGTTTAGGTCAGAGAAGTGGGAATTAAGTAGTGGAAAACCAAACATTAAAATTATGCAGCAAAAACAAAAAGTGTAAAAACAACAAAATTGCAAACTAAAATGTTTTTATGCAAATGTGAGAAGCATAGTAAATAAAAGAGAAGAATTGGAACTGTATGTACAAGAAGAAAAACCAGATATAATAGGGTTAACAGAATCATGGGCATATGAGGACATTGCAGATGGTGAATTTGAAATAGAGGGATATACAATGTTAAGGAAGGATAGGGTAGTTGGAGACAAGGCTAAGGGGGGTGGTGTTTTATTATACTGTATAAATTCTGTTTATATAACTAGCAGAGAGGATTTATCATGTGGTAACAAAAATGGAAGTGTATGGGGTGAAATAGAAAGTGCGGGTGAAAAAACAGTGATTGGAGTATGCTATAGATGTGCATCAAGTCAAAAGGAGGAAGATGAGGAGCTGATTAGTAGCATAGTAAAGGCAAGTGATAGGAATTTATTATTAATGGGGGATTTCAACTTTCCAGAAATAAAATGGGATATGGCAGAAGCACTTGTAGAGTCAAAACCTTTTGTTAAGTGTATAACTGAAAATTTTTTAATTCAACATGTCGTAGCAGCCACCAGAGGCAAAAACATACTCGACCTAGTTTTTACTACAGAGGAAAATATGATTGAAAACGTTACCGTAGGGGAACTGTTTGGCTCAAGTGACCATCAAATCATCCGATGAGATCTTATTGCAGGGAAAGAAGTGAACATAAACACGCGAACATATGACTACTCTAAGACAGATGTTAAGAGGATGAAAGAGGCAGCGAACCACATAATCTGGGAAGATATTGTCAGAGGAACAGATGTTGAACAGGAGTGGGTGAGTTTTAAAGCAGTTCTCGAAACGCTAAAAGAGGAATGTGTTCCATATAGGGAAGTAAACCCCAAGCGTAAAATGTGGATCACTAAAATTGTAGTTAAATGTAGAAGAGCTAAAAATAAAGCATGGAAAAAATATATGGAGGCAGGTAAATCAAAAGAAACATATTTAAAATATTTGGACAAGCAGAACATATCTCAGAAAGCAAATAAAACAGCAAAAATAGACTTCATAAGAAACCTGCTCAGACGATCAAGACTGATAGTAAAAGCTTCTTCTCTTTTGTTAGAAATAAACAAAGATCAAAGGACAAAGTAGGCCCTCTCATAGACAGCACAGGAAAAAAAATAAGTGAAAATAGGGAGGCAGCAAATCTACTCAATCACTACTTTGGCACAGTGTACACAAAAGAGGACTGCTCCAAGATCCCAGAGCCTGTAGATATTTTTCAAAGAGACATGGATACAGCAGGATTAGGATCAATCTGTATTACAGAGGAAATGTTTTTAAAAAATTGGAGGGGTTGAAAGTGGATACATGTCCAGGTCAAGATGGTATTCATCCAAAATTGCTGTTTGAAATTAGAGACCAATTAGCAAAACCATTGGCTATATTATGTTCTCAATCACTTGCACAAGAGATTGTTCCACGGGATTGGAAAGATGCGGGAGTGATCCCCTTATTCAAAAAGGGCAAAAAGGCAGATCCAGCAAACTATAGACCTGTGAGCTTAACGAGCATAGTCTGTAAATTGTTAGAGTCAATAATCAAAGAAAACATTGTAATGCATTTAGACAAATTTAATCTAATTAGAAATAGCCAGCATGGGTTTACCAGAGGGAGATCATGCTTAACAAATCTATTAGAATTCATGGAGGAGGTTACCAAATGTTAGATAAAGGGGAGCCAGTGGATGTTATTTATCTGGATTTTGCAAAGGCTTTTGATAGAGTACCTCATCAAAGATTATTTCGAAAATTAAAATCACATGGAATAGGTGGGGAAGTTTCCAAATGGATTGAAAATTGGTTAACGGGAAGAAGGCAAAGGGTGGGTATAAATAAGGAGTTCTCTGAGTGGTGTGAAGTGAAAAGTGGAGTGCCACAGGGCTCGGTTACGGGACCAATTTTATTCTTGATATATATAAATGATTTGGACATAGGTATGGGATCCATTATTGCAAAATTTGCTGATGACACGAAACTATGCAGTAGTGTCTCATCTAAAGCAGAAGTAGATATATTGAGGTCGGATTTAGATAAAATTCGAGAATGGTCTGTAATCTGGCAAATGGAGTTTAATGTAGATAAATGTACAGTCATCCACATGGGTAGATCCAATATGGAACATAATTACAGAATGGGAGAGAACAATATTAGAAAGATAGATAAAGAAAGGGACTTAGGGGTTATTATAGATCATACATGTAAGGTGAGGGAGCAAGTTCAGGTAGCAGTAAAAAAAGGCAAATGCAATGTTAGAGATGATAAAAAGAAATATTAAACGTAGGAGCAAGGAAGTGATAGTCAAACTGTATAAAGCATTAGTTAAACCTAGATTGGGGTACTGTGTACAGGTGTGGAGTCCTTATCAGAGAGGGGATATAGACATGCTGGAGAGAATACAAAAAAGAGCGACAAAGCTGATAGTGGGATTCCAGAATTACAGTTATGAAGAAAGATTAAAAAGAACTGGCCTTCAGTGTCTAGAAGAGAGAACAATTCGTGGTGACTTAATACAAGTGTATAAGATGATCAGAGGAATGGATAAAGTGGACTATAACAAGTTTTTTAAAGTACAACCACCAACAAGGACAAGAGGGCACAGCTACAAGTTGACTAAGGAGAGGTCCAGATTAGATATTAGGAAGTATTTCTTTAGCCAGAGAGTAGTGAATGCTTGGAATGCATTGCCAAGTGAGGTGGTTGAGGCTGGGACGGTCAATGCATTTAAGAACAGATTGCATGCGTACAGCTTTTAGAGGAAGGTGTTGTAAATGGAACTGGTTGTATACAGACTCTGCAGAGTCTTCTAAACCAGTATAAAGACGTTAAGTTAAGTTAAGTTACACCTGAAGTGAGGTAGGGGTCTTGGTCAGTATGTTACTCATGAAGTGAGGTAGGGGTCTTGTCAGTATGTTTTTCCTGATCCTTAAGTGAGGTAGGGGTCTTGGTCAGTATGTTTAACTGATCCTGAAGTGAGGTAGGGGTCTTGGTCAATATGTTACACCTGGCTACGACGAGATTGGACGTGAGAGTCTTGTTCAGTATGTTACACCTGAAGTGAGGTAGGGTTCTTGGTCTGTATGTTACACCTGAAATGAGGTACGGGTCTTGGTCAGTATGTTACACCTAAATTGAGGTAGGATTCTTGGTCTGTATGTTACACCTGAAATGAGGTACTGGTCTTGGTCAGTATGTTACACCTGAACCTGAAGTGAGGTGACGGTCCTGGTCAGTATGTTACACCTGATCCTGGTGTGAGGTAGGGGTCTTGGTCAGTATGTTACACCTGATCCTGAAGTGAGGTAGGGGTCTTGGTCAGTATGTTACACCTGATCCTGAAGTGAGGTAGGGGTCTTGGTCAGTATGTTACACCTGATCCTGAAGTGAGGTAGGGGTCTTGGTCAGTATGTTACACCTGAACCTGAAGTGAGGTAGGGGTCTTGGTCAGTATGTTACACCTGATCCTGATGTGAGGAAGGGGTCTTGGTCAGTATGTTACACCTGATCCTGATGTGAGGTAGGGGTCCTGGTCAGCATGTTACACCTGACCCTAACGTAAGGTAGGGGTCCTGGTCAGCATGTTACACCTGACCCTAACGTAAGGTATTGGTCCTGGTCAGCATGTTACACCTGACCCTAACGTAAGGTAAGGGTCCTGGTCAGCATGTTACACTTGACCCTAACGTAAGGTAGGGGTCCTGGTCAGCATGTTACACCTGACCCAAACGTAAGGTAGGGGGCCTGGTCAGCCTGTTACACCTGACCCTAACGTAAGGTAGGGGTCCTGGTCAGCATATTACATCTGACCCTAATGCTAACATTAGTACTCATCACAATGTAATATAAAAGAACAGTCGTCTTGTACTGCGTCTTTCGGGACATCCAATGTGTCATATGTGGCACCGCAAACGTCTTCTGAGTTTGACACCGTTTGCTCAAACCAGTCATATCTAGTACATACATGTTCCAAGTTGACGTGTTTCATCTCTGTACCTCCCCAGTGTTAGTTAATGGTTCGTTACTTGCCCTTCGCAAGCTAGGCTGGCGACATTGTCAGATAGCTTCGTCTTGATGATATAACTTGCGCTGTATTTAGATTATAGTGAGGAAGAAACTGCGCTGGTCAAGGAAGAAACTGCGCTGGTCAAGGAAGAAACTGCGCTGGTCAAGGAAGAAACTGCGATAGTCAAGGAAAAAACCGCTGGTCAAGGAAGAAACTGCACTGGTCAAGGAAGAAACCGCTGGTCAAGAAAGAAACCGCTGGTCAAGGAAGAAACCGCTGGTCAAGGAAGAAACTGCGCTGGTCAATGAAAAAACTGCGCTGGACAAGGAAGAAACTGCGCTGGTCAAGGAAGAAACTTCTTTTTCTTCTATTCATTTAATTTCTTCTTCTTCTTCTTCCTCTTCTTCTTCATCCTGGTTCGCTCTCATATTGATCACGTTTATTCCCCACATAAACTGGCCCATCGCTCACAGCCACAAAAACGGACTAAACCTCGGATTCCTGCAGACACTCTCCACATGAAAACCTATATTTACCGTCACCAATTATTCTGTTTGTTTAATCATCGATTTAGTCATTTTTTGGAGTCTTCGCTCATAATTGCTAATGATTTTCTACGATTCCTGTACATGAAGCTAGCGAACAATAATCGGAAATATATACCAAAAGAACGGCGGTGCTGGAATGAAGATATTAATAGCGAATATACGGTTTGCACGAACAAAATTGATATTATTTTAGATGTACTCAAACAAGCTCACATGACACAGAATGGAGGGCTAACACTATAATTGCTGTGTGAAGCTGAATAAAACTAGCGTCATGGTGTACATAATCTGCCGCTGCTTCTAAGCGGAATATCGCGGTCTATGCCTGGTCGACTTGTCCTAGTGACCCAGATGTCAATTGCTTCAAGTGAGATTTTTAATTATAAAATTAAACTGCGACCATTTTTGAGACAACACGTGATGTATCTAGACCAGCGGTGCCCAACAACCAGAATAAAAGTTGTCTATGATATCTGGATTGACTTGATTTCATTCTATGCGCAACATCATACCCATCGTCAGCTTCTTTTTCTTCTTTCTCTTCATCTTCTTCTTCCTTTTTATCGTTAACACCACCACCACCTTAATCATCACCACCTTCATCATAATCGTTGTCATCACCGCAATCTTCTTTATCATCGTCATCGCCAGCTTCTTCTTCTTCTTCTTTACTATCGTTATCACCATCACTACCTTAATAATAATCACCATCGTCATCATCGTCATCATCGTTATCATCACCATCGTTATCTTTTTCTTCACCATTATCATTATTATTATTATCATAATCTTCTTTATATTTTACTTCTTCTTCTTCTTCATTATCCAGATCATCGTCAGCAGGATCATCCTCTACTTCCTTTTATTCTTTGCAATAATCATCATCCTCATCCCCGTTCGCAAAGATCAAACTTAAAACATCTTACACATCAGTGGAAGTGAAGCGTAGTTTCTCAATGATTAGACGTATACAATCTTACACATCAGTGGAAGTCAAGCGTAGTTTCTCAATGATTAGACGTATACAATCTTACACATCAGTGGAAGTGAAGCATAGTTTCTCAATGATTAGACGTATACAATCTTACACATCAGTGGAAGTGAAGCATAGTTTCTCAATGATTAGACGTATACAATCTTACACATCAACGGAAGTGAAGCATAGTTTCTCAACGATTAGACGTATACAATCTTACACATCAGTGGAAGTGAAGCATAGTTTCTCAATGATTACACTTATACAATCTTACACATCAACGGAAGTGAAGCGTAGTTTCTCAATGATTAGACGTATACAATCTTACACATCAACGGAAGTGAAGCATAGTTTCTCAACGATTAGACGTATACAATCTTATACATCAACGGAAGTGAAGCATAGTTTCTCAATGATTACACTTATACAATCTTACACATCAACGGAAGTGAAACATAGTTTCTCAATGATTAGACGTATGCAATCTTACACATCAACGGAAGTGAAGCATAGTTTCTCAATGATTACACGTATACAATCTTACACATCAGTGGAAGTGCCGAACATAGTTTTTTAATGATTACACTTATACAATCTTACACATCAGCGGAAGCACCGAAGATGGTTTCTCAATGATTAAACTTATACAATCTTACACATTTGAAATTAATCTAATGATAGATATCTTTTTTGTCCAACAAAACGTAAAAATAAAAAAAATTCTGTTGGTTTTTTTGGGATGATTGGTAAAGAATGTTTAGAGGTGTGGGGGAAAGGGAAAGGGGGAGGGAGGAAAGGGGGGCTGTAAATACTTGGTCTCGTCTAGTGTGTATTATTATCTGACACTGCCACGGACCACTATACACAAAAGGATTGCTGTGCGAGGACAGTCATTCTGCGGTTTAATCACTCTAAATAGAAGACTTCCCAACTCATGCACCACTCTAGGTTTGAAATATCATACGTAAATAAACATGCGCATCTCTCGAATTTTTCGAGGGATTCAAAGAGATGGCCGTACTGTGGTCTCATAGTCAAATGAGGGAGAACTTTATTGTCGTAGCACTAAGAGAAAAACAACAAACGTCTCAACAAGTTATAGTTAGCATCTTGTTTATTTAAAATTGAAATATATTTGCATGATTAATCTTCTTGTGGAATCAAAGCGTCACGCTTTTGGTCTTAAATTGTGTCGTCGCTTGCAACAGAGTGCATAAAGTAAAAACAAATAGAGTACAATAACGAACATACAACTGTAACATATTGCCTTTTTGGCCTACCCATAGCTTTTATTTGTGCACACCTGACGGAAAAGATTTAGATATCGCGTGATATGTAGGTCGGTGCATTCCGTTTCGTAATAAAACAGAGCCAGTAGCTCGTTATCTGCTCTGGTTAGTAATTTTACTAATCTGAGCCTAGGCAGACGAAATTAACCATGTATCCAGTCTTAAAAAATGTCCTGTACATACCCCATTAGAAAGGACACATTCCCAACGCATGATTCCCACCTTGTGGAAATGAAAATAACTAATATGCTGGCTTCTTTGTATTCAGGAGATATTGATAATGTCGACTTAGTGAAATAAATCAGTGACTATCTGTTAAATAATGACATTCAATCAGTAAATCTGCAATACGCAGACAGCAGACGTTTTGGAATCGAACACTGGTTCAGTGGTTATGGAAGTTTGGGAGTCAGGTTCATGAGTTTGTAGAACAAGTGAGCTATCGGTACCATCCGCATCCACACCCTTCCCCCACCTGATGACAGAGATTTTAACACATGACATATAAGTAGTCTGCCGGGGGTGTATCACGTATAGCCTTGCCAAGAGCTATTGTTGGACTGAGATTGAAATGAAGCTCTAGAACCTTTCCCAGGACTGAAGCCGCAGCTTGGATTGGGTCAGCGAACCAGAGCTGACTAGACTCTATTCCGCCTCTACGCTGGGGCCCTGGAAATAGACTGCAATAATAGAGTATGTACGACACAACGTCACAACCGCCTTTCCTGGACTAACGTCGAAGAAAAAGAAGATGAAGAAATAGAAGAAGATGAAGAAATAGAAGAAGAAGAAGAAGAAAATGAGCCCTTCCCTACTTAAAACATAATATATTTTTTTCTTCGTCGTTTTTCCTGAAGACGCTTTGTTACGTTGTTTCGTAGTTTTCAGCTAGGCTGCGTTATCCGCACCTGTCCGTCCGACACATCCGGTTTCAGGTAGTCCTGTTTGGCATCAGACTTACCTTTCCTCTTCGATCCCTAATCTTGTAACCAGCCTGCATGGGGGCAATCTGTTTCCAAGACCACCACGTAGAGGCGGAATACATCTTGATCAGCTCTTATTCGCTGGCTCTGTCTGACACGAGCAGTCAGTTATGAGTCTTTGACTGCCACATCTTTAGCTCCTTTACCAGTACCCGTCCTGGTACCAGTACCCTTCCATTGCTTTCTTTATATATATTCAACGCGACGCTTAGAATTATTTGACAAAAGAGAAGAACACAGCCAAAAATAAATATGAACAAAAACACATATTAGAAAAGAAGAAATCGAATAATTAAACAGAACTGACTTTACTTGAATCCTTCCAATGATGCCGGGAAGTGCAATGGGGAGCGGTTGTCTCCCACTTGGGACAGAAGTCTTGAAGTTATCTATCTGTTTGCCTAGTGGTCTTCCCATAGTTTTAAAACCCGATTTTCTACTGTTGTATGTTTTTAATGGCAGCAGGTCTGCGTTCATTCTCATGACATAGCCGAACCACTTTAATTTTTGTCTGTGCATGTACTCTATTATTTGAAAAATGTTGTTTTCACAGTTTTCTGATTTCGTTATTTTTCATTCTGTCTTTTCGGGTTGTATTGATGACTTTCCTCAGTCATCTTACTTCACAAGTTGTAATGTTCTTTTTATGTACCTTGGACAGGGGCCATGTTTGACAGTGATATCCATATTTTGTAACAAAACTGTGTTCATCAGTTCCGATGTTTGAGTAGAGGTGACAGTAGGTAGGTCACTGCATTTGCTTTTTGACATCTGGTTTAATTAGGGACGGCGTGGGCTAGTGGTTAAGTGACACGGCTCATACCCCGATGATGCTGGGTTCGATCCCCATAGCAGCACAGGCGGTTACCCCGGGGAAGAAAACCCTTAGCAAATGCAGGAGGAAGCAGACCCTTACATAAAATGAGTGCTGAAGTCGACGCACTGGGCCGACTGGCGGAAAATATGAACCCCAGTGCAACGCACACCGCCTTGGGGATTAGAGAAATAAGGCAAACGCAAAAAAAATTAATAAATCTGGTTTAATTTCTCTGTCCAATCGTCCGTTCTCGGTGAAGAAGGAAATGGTTGGGAAACGTTCAGTAGAACAGATCAGGTTAATCTTATTTCAGACACAGTGGCCAAATTAGCAGCAGTGAACAAGTTAACAGCAGCCAGCGACTCCTAGCTTAGCTTCTAGATCAGGGTCAGTGAACAACAGCTGACCAAGTCCCTGCTTCGCCCCCAAGTGTCGGTCCTGAAAACCGACTGTACCCGTGCAGCCAGGGTAAGAGAATAATAATAGAAGAGGGAAGGTAATCAACGGTTTCAAAATCGCCATGCGGAAACAGGATTTTTCGTGCTGAAATGCGCACTTTTCGCAGACTCGCTGTAAACTGCGACACAATCTCACAACTTCCTTTTTAATGACAAACACCAACGAAATAGAAAACAGTCATTGCTGTTAGGGATAATGTGTTATGGATATGGTTGTATTGTCTTAGTTCTTCCGTCTTCGTCGAACTACCTTTCTTAATTGTTCGCATGGTATCAATCTGAAGTTGGATAAATTGGAGCATACCTAGATTGGATCACTTTACCAGGAGATACATGCTATCCTATGGATCTTGACTCCTCCCAACTCATACTATACCATTCAAAATGGCGTGGGAGAAAAATATTATTTCTGAAAATATCAAACTATTCGTTTTTATTATGCTGAGATTCGGTAATTAGTCATTGAATTATTTTGAGTATGTATTTGCTTTTACGCTACTGCTGCGTGATAATAAATCAAATCTGCTGTCACAGACTAGAACAACAAGTTATCTAAAATCTAGATGATATAAGTTGCAAGTGTATCAGAACAACAAGCAATTTACAATCTAGATTATATAGGTCGTAAGTATTTAAGAACAACACGTAATCTATTAGCTAGATTATATAGGTCACGTATATCTGAAAAACAAGCCGTCTTCAAATTAGAAAATTTAGATCTTTTATATTTAAGAACAACAAGCAATCTACGAGCAATCTACAAGCTAGATTATATAGGTGGTAAGTATTTTAGAGCAGCAAGCAATCTATAAGTTAGAAGATATAGGTCGCGTGCACCAGAACAACAAGCAATCTAAAAGCTAGATGATATAGGTCGCAAGTATGTCAAAACAAAATTAATTACCATGACTAATTTGGCAGCGAAAGTTAGTGTTTGTTCAGGGTTGAAGGTCCTTGAACCATTGCGAGGTCTTCACACTGCCCGGCCGTTTGGCATAGTCGTCATGGGATTGTAGGGATAACCAGTCGTGTGGGCGTATGATAAGACAAGAGAAGTGTTCAACCATCAAGCTACTGACGTCATCAGCATTCATACACTTCGCATATTATGACAGAGACTAAGATATGAGTATACATTGAATGCAGCGATGTGGGATTTACAGAACATAACAGAAACCAAACACTGTTTAAAGTTATAGATGTACAAATGAAAACAATAAACTGACAGCATACATGAACATCCATCCATCCAATTGATACCTGTAGTTCCTTCTTCTTCGGCGTTCGTCCTGAAAAGGACGTTCTTAAGTAGTTTGCAGATAGGCTGCAATATCTGCTTCCAATAAGTTCACACGGCGACGGTTAAGCGTGGTGAGTGTGCTCTCAAGGTCTGCACTTCAAATGAGACCCAGTCATATTAGTGGATAGCAGGAACTCGCCTCTGGCTGCACATGTGGACATTTATAATGTGCTTGTGATCGTCGTAAAGAAAGGTCCAGATTTTGGGATCCGTACAGCCAAATGGGGACGACACAGACTAAACACATTCGAAGGTTGGCTTTTAGTTAAAGCATCTGCTGGTTCCAGAGAGGCGGCAGTCAGACCGACTTATCTAATGATGCCCAGGTATTTTTGTGCGTTGGAATTGTGTTCAGTAGCCAGGTAATTGAAATCCTTGAAGTTGTGTTTACTAGCCAGGTAAATGAAATCCTTGGAGTTGTTGTTTACTAGCAAAGTAAATGAAATCCTTCAAGTACTAGCTTCTTAATACAACTCCCCACAACCAAACATAATACTTTTCACCGAAGACACAGAAGAGGAGTGTCTACTATCTTCTTTAGTCTTCCTTAAATGGAGCCAAGATGCAGCCGTATATTAGCAGACATTAGTCAGCGAACCATAGCTGGCTGCTTGCATCAGGGTCAGCGAACCATAGCTGGCTGCTTACATCAGGGTCAGCGAACCATAGCTGGTTGCTTGCATCAGGGTCAGCGAACCATAGCTGGTTGCTTGCATCAGGGTCAGCGAACCATAGCTGACTAAAACCCTATTCTGTCTGAACGTGGCGGCCCTGAAAACAGGCAATAGTTCAGCCTGGCCAAGGAAAAGGGATCGCAGTGGGAAGATTAACCCGGTACTAAGCAAAGTCAGCTAAAGTTTGATGTGTCGGGCCGAATGGCGCATGTATGACAGGCTAGCTGTAAACTACGACAGAATTTCACCACGTTCTTTTCAGGACGAACGCCGAAGAAGTTTTTTTTTCAGTAATAAATGGTCACTTTCAAATGAAGCTACGTCAGTCACCCCAAACAAACATATTGTAAGGTAAGAAAGCAATGTGTAATTGACTTTACTTCCATATCGTTTCTTTAGATCTAAGACTATTGCACACTCATACATGATAATGTAATACTATTTTAGGATTATATATGTAGAAAGACTGTATGTAGATGAAATAATATTATTTTCGATCATCGATGATTTTCGGTCAACTCCGATGTAGACCGACATTATAGCGAGGTACGCCTGAACGCTAGATGTGTTATATTTCCTCGTATTTCACTTTACATCCAGGCCATGGAAACAACTTCCTCATTTAGTTGCGTATTATATTTGAGGTAGGGCGGTGTGCATGTTTCATATTTGTTATCTCCACAACACACGTTTTATCTATTAATGATGTTCCCTTCAAGGGAATTATAACACGCTATCTGATTTGTTACTGCCAGGATCTAGAGTGGGCGGTCATCTTAACTAATCTAGAGCTACACAAGAGAGATATACGTTCCTGGAGTCTCAACACATATAAATAAAACTCGCACCACAGCAGACACGGCTGTCAATGACTTTACAACACATATACATATCTTGATTTTTCATTAGATGAGAACCGCCGATTTCACTCTCATCACAATTAGTGCATCACTTTTTGAGTTATGAGTGTGTATGTGTTCAGCAAACGATTTACACACCTTATCTACAGGCAATGGTGTGTGCTCCCGGCATTTTGGAATTACTCGCCTGTCCTAGGCTGCCTGAAAACGGTACTAATCGCTGTACGTGACATCTCTTTTAACTGCATCTCTCCAAGTCAGGCCATCTTGGACTACATTTTTCTCAAATTGTTACGTTTATCTGACACTATTATCAGGGTTTGTTCTAAGAGATCTCGATCTTAATGACCCGTTACTCGGCGCAGCTGCGGGTTCCAACTTCATCTCCAGCGGACCCTGTCTTCGGCCACGGAAGTCCAGTGCATTGTAAATACTCCTCTAGAGGCCTATCTGATGTTGCAGCGAACGGAAAAGGATTCTGACCAACGCATTGTAGGTCTTCCCCTTGGTCTCTTCTTACCTCGGGGGTATCAGACTGCTGTCGCTGTGCTCCATCGACCATCGTTTTATCGCAACATGTGACCTGCCCATCTATGTTTTGCCTTGTTTCCATGGGAAATATATAAAAAGTAAAGTAAAGTAAAGTAACCCATAGCATTGCTGCCCAGGGGTGTAAGGTGTTAGCGATCTCACATTTAAAAGGCTTGGCTATATGAGGGCGGTAGCCATCTCCTCTCCATCGCAGCTTTTACTTCCCGGACTGAACCGGTACCCATTTAAGGCTAGGTAGACCTGGGAATGAACCCATGACCACTCAAATGCGAAGCCAGCACGCTAACCACTGCGCTACGCGGCTTGCCCTATAACTAATTATATAACTAAATTGAATAATAGCTCTTGGGAGGTCTTTTCAAGAAGACAGTGAAATCTTACATCCCGACATGCCCAACACCTTTATACCATGTTATAAACACCCTTCATTTAGACTGAACGTAAAGAAAAACGGTTGCATAATTTTTATTCTTCCATTCCCTTTCATTTCCCTTTCATTTCCCTTCACTGTGGAAGGCTAGATTGTAGACCGTGGATCTGAATAGAATAAGCAATCTCACGACTTTGTTATCAACCTGATTACATTATTCAATCCGTGCTGTTTAGTGGCCTGATAGATCAGATTAGCCAATAGGGGTTTGTTATTCGAATACCTGGAAGTTGATTAACCAATCCGGAGTGACCAAGTGAAAGTTGTTTGTTTTGCACACCAAAGCTGTTCACACTTGGAGTCGCTACACTTCTTCTCTGTCTACTTTTTATGTTTAGCCAGACTGCAGGTATTTCACGCTATTTGGTTTACATTGAAAAAAAAGACAGATTGAATGTGATCTGTTTAATAAAACGATGCCTTTGTAATATTGATGTAATGGTCTTCTTTTTTTGTTCCGAGGGAAAACGAGTTATTCACTGTTGTTTCCTGTATCCTGCTGAATTGTTTAAAAAGCTTTATTTAGAAGGCTATCTCACATTTAGCAGTCTTTGGATTGTGAGAATGTGTTATACAAAGTCATGCGTTGAAGAGACGTCTGCATTAAAGTGCTTCCACATAGTAGCCTTGGGGCACCACAGAGACCACACTTTAAAAAAAATAGACCGGCCTATGTAGAAAAATGTTTAAACCAGCCCAATCTGTATTTGCACAGTGAAACAGTTCTACGAGAAAACTATTTTCAATAATCAGATTGCCTGCTCTGTGTAGAGTATACTATCATCAGCATAAGTCTGAACGTTTTGTTGATGCCAGTTATTCCTGGATAGCGCTTACAGCCAGGACTGTTTGTTAATGCCAGTTACTCATAGACAGCGCTTACAGCCAGGACTGTTTGTTGATGCCAGTTACTCATAGACAGCGCTTACAGCCAGGACTGTTTGTTGATGCCAGTTACTCATAGACAGCGATTACAGCCAGGACTGTTTGTTGATGCCAGTTACTTATAGACAACGCTTACAGCCTGAACTGTCTGTTGATGCCAGTTACTCAAAGACAGCGCTAACAGCCAGGACTGTTTGTTGATGCCAGTTACTCATAGACAACGCTTACAGCCTGAACTGTCTGTTGATGCCAGTTGCTCATAGACAACGCTTACAGCCTGAACTGTCTGTTGATGCCAGTTGCTCATAGACAGCGCTTACAGCCAGGACTGTTTGTTGATGCCAGTTTCTCATAGACAACGCTTACAGCCTGAACTGTCTGTTGATGCCAGTTACTCAAAGACAGCGCTTACAGCCAGGACTGTTTGTTGATGCCAGTTACTATTAGACAGCGCTTATAGCCAGGACTGTTTGTTGATGACAGTTACTCCTGGATAGCGCTTGCAGCTTCAGCATGCATTTTATGTAAGGGTCTGCTTCCTCCTGCATTTTCTAAGGGTTTGCTTTCTCGGAGTAACGGCCGGTGCTGTGATGGGGATCGAACCCAGCACCTTCTGGTTGTGAGCCGTGTCACTTAACCACAAATAAGAAGAGGGAAAAGTGGAAGGTTAGGAACAGTGGTAGTATCACAGCAGATACTTTAGTCCGGGAGATTTAGAGATCTCACATCAAATTTATGTTTGTAGTATTTTAGCAACTACAGGGTCAAGCAGCCTTTTATGCCTCATCCCCATAAATCCTTCCGATGGGCATTAATCAGTATATCAGTTTTTAAAAAGGTTTGAGTGTATGTCTTCTGACATATGAGGAGCTGTGTTCAAAACTCGGTAAGGAAAATGTTTAACTTTTCTATCGGAGGTAACGATATCAATCTATTATGTTTAGTGATTGGGAAATACAGGCAAGCAACGTTTGTTCCTCATCCCCCCCCCCCCCCCCAAATCTATTATGTTCAGTGATTGGGGAATACAGGCAAGCAACGTTTGTTCCTCAGCCTCCCTCCCCCAAATCCTAACGATGGGTTTCTGCAATAGGAAGGGATAGTGACAAATACAAAGACATATTGACGTTACGACTAGGTGGTCTTCGTCTGCGGCTAAGAACAACTTAAATACGGAAAAAAAATTCGATGAAGCGATGACTAAGATATTGTGTGTGTACCTCAATTTTATAACTTGAAAGGATTACAAATCTGCAATCCATGACCGACAGAAGAGACTGCAGAGCCCAGCAGCAAGCAGAGAAACTAAAAAGACTGATAACCATCCAATGCATCAGAGACTAAATAGATTTGGGAAAGGGGAACTAAAGCAGAGAAACTTTGCAGAAATAGCCAAAGCAAAGATGAGCGAAGACCCTATGAACACCATAACAACACCAAAGCCCAACCCTACTGTACGCAAACCCACATGGAAGCAGTATATTATTCCGGAGGTGGTAGAAAATATACCAGGTATTGGAAACAATAACAGCCAGACGGAAAAAGAAAGAAGAGACATAGCCCTGAGGTACATAGCGGAAAACTACCTAAGCATGGACTGGACCCATGCATACACCGACAGTTCTGTAACAAACACAACACAGAATGGAGGGGGAGGGGTATTCCTGGAAAATTCTCAAGCAATTTCAGAGCGGATGCAGAGGCACTGAAGGCTGCAGTAAAAGCAATGCTGACAGGCAAAAGCAATGAAAGCCAGATAGTCCTGTTTACAGATGCCCTGACCGTGGTTACAGCACTAAAAAGCCAGAAAAATACTGAACTTAAAGATTTAAGAGCAGTACTCTGTCAACTATGCCAGCAGTCTGCACCAAGAAGAGTAGTGGTACAGTGTGCTCTATCGCACTGTAACATCCAAGGCAACGAGGAGGCAGACAGACTGGCAAAAGAAGGTGCAAGACTACCACAACCAGATTCTAGTGTGACCTACGAAGAGTCCAAAAGGTTTATTAGGGCCAGATACATGGCCAAATGGGAAACAGAACATACTGGCTACACAAAAAATGATGCCTACTACCAGTTGACAGAAAAGAGCAGGTCGTGGTCTTCAGACTCCGCACAGGCGACAACAGACTGAGGTACCATCTATTCAATAAACTGAGGATAGGTGGCACTGACGAATGCACCTGTGGTACATGGAAAATGACCTCTGAACACCTGCTGCAAAACTGCCCGATATACAAGGACCAGAGAAAGCACATGTGGCCATCACCAGTGCCAACACTAGACAAGCTCTATGGCAGTATCAACAGCCTCAGGATGACAGCTGCTTTCTTCGAACAAATTCAAGTTGACATCTGACAGCGTACGAAGAAGAGGAAGAAGAAGTGTGTATACCAGAAACATACAACAGGTTGGCCTGCAGAAACGTCCAAATGTGACCGGAAATAAAGCTAGGGAGATAACTTAGAACAGAAAAGGTGTAGTGTATTTGAACAAAACAGGAAATATAGGAGACAGGCGGGGGGCGGGGGAGGGAAGGGGGCACGGGAGTGTGGTGGATGGATGGGCAGCGAGATTGTTGTTGTTGTTGTTGTTTGAGAATGCTCACAATGAGTAGGTTGCTATTGTGTGCACTCTGAAAAGGACGTTAAGTTGCGGGTTTCAGTAGCTTTTCTTTCGTTTCGAGCGTGCTGATGAAGGTGGACTGGGGTCCTCCAGGCCGTTGTGCCCTGCTTGGTTTCATCTGCGTGTCACTCATTACTACGGGATCACGTCGATCCGTCACCTTGTTATCCAGGCTACTATGAAATCAGCCCGTTTCCGGTAAGGGCTAGGAGGAAGCCAATGTGAGGATCTTGTCCAGCATGTTTTGCCTGAACCTGACTAACATGTCTGATCAGTATATTTTGCCTGAACCTGACTAACATGTCTGATCAGTATATTTTGCCTGAACCTGACTAACATGTCTGATCAGTATATTTTGCCTGAACCTGACTAACACGTCTGATCAGTATATTTTGCCTGAACCTGACTAACATGTCTGATCAGTATATTTTGCCTGAACCTGACTAACATGTCTGATCAGTATATTTTGCCTGAACCTGACTAACATGTCTGATCAGTATATTTTGCCTGAACCTGACTAACATGTCTGATCAGTATATTTTGCCTGAACCTGACTAACATGTCTGATCAGTATATTTTGCCTGAACCTGACTAACACGTCTGATCAGTATATTTTGCCTGAACCTGACTAACATGTCTGATCAGTATATTTTGCTTGAACCTGACTAACATGTCTGATCAGTATATTTTGTCTGAACCTGACTGACATGTCTGATCAGTATATATTGCCTGAACCTGACTAACATGTCTGATCAGTATATTTTGCTTGAACCTGACTAACATGTCTGATCAGTATATTTTGCCTGAACCTGACTGACATGTCTGATCAGTATATATTGCCTGAACCTGACGAACATGTCTGATCAGTATATTTTGCCTGAACCTGACTAACATGTCTGATCAGTATATTTTGCCTGACCAGTCGTTAGTGTTCATTCCCAGGAAGCGAGATAAAAGCGAATAAAGGAAACTCGTAAAAATATATTTTAAATATTCAAGCTGTTTACCTGGAGACACACCGCGATAAAGAGTATACGGTTTTTCAAGTTCAAACCGATATCTATCGCACGAGGAGCAGTAAGTTTGACTGCCAGTCTCAGATTAAAAAAAAACAATTAGAAACCCTGTAAGGATCTGGGTGTGAACCATTACAATAGAACAGATTAGCATAGACTTAAATGAGGTCTGGAGGACAACTACGCGAGCCGAGGTCACAAACCTATTAACCAAGTACATGCCGTCTATTAACCCTCATTGGCGCATGCTCATTCTGGCACTAGTTTTCAACGTAGCTGAATCATTTCTCAACTTACTTACTTTTCCATCAACCTCGGTCGTATACGCCTTTCTTGAACTAAGCCTTTTGCGTCGGTTGTTTTAAGCGCGTGTTGCATGATTTCTCTTATGTCATTTACCCATATGTGACGCGATTATCCTCTTACCTTCTTTCATTTAAAGCGTGGAGTCGTGGTTGATCAGGTTGCATTCTCATGAAATGGCTGAAAAATGGAATCTTCTGTCTTGAAAAATATTCAATACACAGGTTAGTTCCTACAATATTTCAAAGTTTCTCAGTTCCAAAAGCATTTGTAATGCCATTAATCGTTCTGAGCACAATGGTATTTGTATAGTCCATTGCTCTCACATTAGTTCTTGTACTCTGTGGTCCTGACATATTGTTCAGTTTACTCCTTCGACTCCACCAAAGACATATTGTTCAGTTTACTCCTTCTACTCTACAAAAGACATATTGTTCAGTTTACTCCTTCTAGAACTCTACCAAAGACATATTGTTCAGTTTCCTCTACCAAAAGCTTTCGCTTGATCAATACATGTCATGTTGAAATGTTTATCAGACTCGATTGTTACTTAGCGATATTCTCTTAAGGTGAACAAGAGATCTATATATCCTTTTACCTTCTATCTATCTATCTATCTATCTATCTATCTATCTATCTATCTATCTATCTATCTATCTATCTATCTATCTATCTATCTATCTATCTATCTATCTATCTATCTATCTATCTATCTATCTATCTATCTATCTATCTATCTATCTATCTATCTATCTATCTATCTATCTATCTATCTATCTATCTATCTATCTATCTATCTATCTATCTATCTATCTATCTATCTATCTATCTATCTATCTATCTATCTATCTATCTATCTATCTATCTATCTATCTATCTATCTATCTATCTATCTATCTATCTATCTATCTATCTATCTATCTATCTATCTATCTATCTATCTATCTATCTATCTATCTATCTATCTATCTATCTATCTATCTATCTATCTATCTATCTATCTATCTATCTATCTATCTATCTATCTATCTATCTATCTATCTATCTATCTATCTATCTATCTATCTATCTATCTATCTATCTATCTATCTATCTGTCTTTCTGTCTTTCTGTCTGTCTGTCTGTCTGTCTGTCTGTCTGTCTGTCTGTCTGTCTGTCTGTCTGTCTGTCTGTCTGTCTGTCTGTCTGTCTGTCTGTCTGTCTGTCTGTCTGTCTGCCTGCCTGCCTGCCTGCCTGCCTGCCTGCCTGCCTGCCTGCCTGCCTGCCTGCCTGCCTGCCTGCCTGCCTGCCTGCCTGCCTGCCTGCCTGCCTGCCTGCCTGCCTGCCTGCCTGCCTGCCTGCCTGCCTGCCTGCCTGCCTGCCTGCCTGCCTGCCTGCCTGCCTGCCTGCCTGCCTGCCTGCCTGCCTGCCTGCCTGCCTGCCTGCCTGCCTGCCTGCCTGCCTGCCTGCCTGCCTGCCTGCCTGCCTGCCTGCCTGCCTGCCTGCCTGCCTGCCTGCCTGTCCATCCATCCATCTATATGTTCTTTGCCCGCCAAATACCACGCACAAGACAGAAACAAATGATCTCCAGTTTGAACGGTGCAGAGTTATAACAGGAGGCATGAAGTCAACGCCAATTGTAGAACTTGAAAAGATTACAAAACTGCAATCCAGGACCGACAGAAGAGACTGCAGAGCCCAGCAGCAAGCAGAGAAACTCAGAAGACTGACTGACCTCCCAATGCACCAGAGACTAAACAATTTCGGAAATGGGAAGCTAAAGCGATGAAACTTTGCCGAAATAGCCAAAGCAAAGATGCACGAAGACCCAATGAACACACTAACCACACCAAAGCCCATCCCTACTGTACGAAAAACTACCTGGAGGCAGCATATATTTCCAGAGGTGGTAGAAAATATACCAGGTATTGGAAACAAAAACTGCCAGTCTGAAAAAGACAGAAGAGATTCTACCCTGAGTTACATAACGGAAAACTACCCAAGCATGGACTGGACCCATGCATACACCGACGGCTCCGTAACAAATACAACACAGAACGGAGGGGCAGGAGCATTTCTGAACCTACCAAATGGCAGAAAAATAACAGTCATTCGCTACTGGAAAATACACAAGCAATTTCAGAGCGGAGGCAGAGGCACTGAGGGCGGCAGTGGAAGATATGGCGACAGGTAAGAGTAGTGAAAGCCACATAGTCCTGCTTACAGATGCAATGGCCGTAGTCACAGCACTTAAAAGCCAGAAAAATACTGAACTTAATGAATTAAGAGCAGTACTCTGTCAACTTGGCCAGCAGGCTGCACCAAAAATGGTAGTGGTGCAGTGGGTTCCATCTCACTGCAACATCCAAGGCAACGAGGAGGCAGACAGACTGGCAAAAGAAGGTGCAAAACTACCCCAACCAGATACTAGCATGACATACGAAGAGTCAAAACGGCTTATTAGAGCTTGATACATGACTAAATGGGAAACCGAACATACTGGCTACACCAAAAACGATGCCTATTACCAGTTGAACAGAAGAGAGCAGGTCGTGGTCTTCAGACTTCGCACTGGCTACAACAGACTGAGGTACCACCTATTCAACAAATTGAAGATAGGTGGCACCGACGAATGCTTGTGTGGTACCGGGAAAATGACCGCTGAGCATTTGCTGCAAAACTGCCCGACATACGAGGATCAGAGAGAGCAGATGTGGCTATCACCAGTGGCAACACAAGACAGGCTCTATGGCAGTGTCGACAACCTCAGGATGACGGCTGCTTTTTTGGAAAAAAATAATGGTTACTGTCTGACTGCGTACGAAGAAGAAGAAGAACGGTGTGACGCCACTGTTTTTAGATCTTGTATTGTGCTGAGGCCCATAGTTGAGCCTTGTCAGATGATTGTTTTGCTGTTTCCTTGGGTCCACCTATTTTCCGAACGCCCCCTGGTGTTCATTGCGAGTGCTTGCAATGGAAAACGGTTGTTGTTTATTCTAAGGACATGTCCGATGTATGTACGTCGTTTTTTTCAGGATGATTGTCGACATGTATAGTTAGTTTGGGTCTGTGTATGTTCCTGTCAAGTCATTACCTTACGCAATAGGAATCGACATAAGATATCGTATAGATGGGCAGCTGTTCAACCTAAGGAGGCTTCAAGCAAAAACTAAGGTCAAGACATACACCATCAGAGATCTGTTTGCTGACGATTGTTCGCTGAACGCTGCCACAGAGGCTGATCTGCAGAAAAGTGTGGACAATTTCTCCTTAGCGTGTTTCAACTTTGGTCTTACCATCAACACAGAGAAAACTGAAATCATATACCAACCAGCTCCTGGCAAAAACAGGTATACTGAGCCAATCATCAACATCAATGGTGAAAAACTGAAAGTTGTAAATAGATACCTTGGTAGTAAACTGTCTCAGAATGTAGTCATGGATAATGAGATGAACGTCAGAATCGACAAAGCCAGCGCCACATCTGGCAGACTGCACTCAAACGTCTGACCTCAAAGTGGCAAGACCTCCAGACGAAGATGAAGGTGTACAGCGCAGTGGTATCCCCTGTCTTGCTGTATGCAAGTAAAACATGAACTGCATACACGCGTCACGCAAAAATGCTGAATCATTTTCACACACTTGGTCTCAGGAGGGTGATGAATGTTAAATGGCAAGACAAAATCCCGGGTGATGCTATTCTTGACAGAGATGATATCCCTAGCATTGATAGCATCATGATGCACAGATTCTCTGGGCGGATCATGTGGTTCGTATGCTAGACTATCGTTTGCCAAAAATAAAAAAATAATCTGTGGCCAGATGGAGAAGGACAAATGCTCCCAAGGAGACCAAAGAAAGCTCTTAAAATACACACCAAAAACGTCTTTAAAAGCCTTTAGCATAAACCTCGAAACACGCGGAGATGTTGCAAAAGACCTTACAATCTGGCGCACATCTTTTCGCAGAGGAGAAGTGTCATACGAGGCTTCTAACAAGACTGAAGCAGAACAACGGAGAGGGGCCAGAAAAGCCCGTGAAATATCTCCGTTTATCATCATATTTCCATGCCGTCACTGCCTGCGAGTAAGCATATCCCAAATCGGACTCATAAACCATTTCCGCATCCATCCACAACCGGCAATGACAGAATTCTCGACTAGAAGGACTGGCTAAATGCAAAAAGAAAAGGTCCTCATCGCTCGTGATGGGGGAACAACAACAACCTTGCGGAATATAAAATGGTCAGGTCCGGTCAAGTCATACCGTAACCTGAGAGGTCGTTGGGCCACACATGAAGACATCCTCACAACACCACGCCGCCCTTCCCTGTCAGCGGCCGCTGCCTGTGCCTCTTCTGGTCGGAGATTGGTCCATTCTATTATGTTGTCCTCCCATCTCTTTTTTGCGACGGCCTCTTCGTCATCTATCTTGCACCTTTCCGTGGAGAATTGTATTTGCAAGATGATACAAAATGAGCTTTGCTTAACTGAGGTCTCTCCCCCCCCCCATTTTTTTTTTACACATTGATTTTCTATGATTTTGAATTCGTGAACCGAATTACACCTGCCAATAAACTTTTAACAGCCAAATAGGCGAAGGTTGTAAGAAGCGACGTTCTGTAAAGGGGTTGTAAGAAGCAACGTTCTGCAAAGGACATGCTACTTACTTTTTGATGTCTATGTATGTATCACAGTTTATTTGACTGTGTTTTTCTTCCAGATTGGTACTACTGTAGCCTCTTGCCAATAATCTGGTACTCTTCCATCTTTCCATTCTTTTGTAAATATTGTCTCTAACCCCTCTAGATTCTTATATAAAAGGATATCTAATTTAGGTTTATATTTTATAGCTGCCAATGACTTATCATCTAGATTAAAATGCCGTCCATCTGTTGGTTTTCAAGACCACATTGTCTGTGCTTGGTGGTTTTTTTTTTTTTCGTTCGCCTTATTTTCTCTAATCCCCAAGGCGGTGTGCGATGCACTGTAGTTTTTATTTTGCGCCTGTCGGCCCAGTGTATCCGACTTCAGCATGCATTTTATGTAATGGCCTGCTTCCTCCTGCATTTTCTAAGGGTTTGCTTCCCCGGGGTAACGGCCGGTGCTGTGATGGGGATCGAACCGAGCACTTTTGAGTTGTGAGCCGTCCCACTTAACCACTTGGGCCACGCCGTCCCCTTGTGCTTGGTTTGAAAGAAGAACTTTGAAATACACCCATAAATATGACAAGGAACAGGGAACACACGAGTGAATAACACTCAGCTCCATGTGGTCAAGAAGTAGAAGCGAAAGTACAACTAGGAAGTAGGACAAGAATGACATTATTTGAAATGTAGACATTATGAAGAATGAAGAGCATTTTACGGACACCAAAGCAAAGAAACTAAGAAATTCTCAACACAAATATACGAAAAAAACCCAGACATTTAAAAGTCGAAGATGGAAAGTATATTTTGATCATATATAGATACCGCGAGCTGGAACTCACAGAAAAAAGGGATAGATGACAACAAAGGTGAAAATGTAGACCGCTGTATACATTGACTTGCGTGGAGATGTTGGAAAGATATAATATATTCAAGACTTTTATTACGGTACAGAAGCTGTCAAATGTGTCGCAAGTTGACAGAAACCAGTAGCTCCTGTACTTCTTTTCCCTAGTGAGAGGCCTCTATGACACGGGTGTTAGGGCTTGGATAAAGCGTTACCCTGTCTTTACTTGTTTCGTGTATTTGTTATCTGAGTGCTTAACATGTAGTTATCTTTGCGTTTGTTATTGTTACTTTGTTTATTTTGAGATCCGTTACAGCCGACATTCAGTATGAGGCCTGTCGGCGTGTATCTCACCTTGCTAAGGGCATACGGCAGTTAAATAGCGTAGGCTCTTTTATGGATCAAGGAGAAGAAGCGTTTCAACTCATTATTCTAGAGATTGGGAAAGTAACAAATTACAGTTTTTTTTATGGAAATCGTTCAGATCCGTATGGAGCGGATACGCTATCAAGCCATCTTGTCACCATCTTCTAACCTCTACATGTACTACATGTCATCCTTATCCATTTGATGCATGCATCAGTCTCTCGTAGCGTGTATTTTGGTCCTCTATTTCTTTTAGCATGGGCATTCCAGAAGAGTGACTGTTGTTTTCATGTATGTCTTATCCAACTCCAGTTTACCATGTTCACCTCGTCTCTTATCAGTCTGGTTTGTCCTCAATAGTTTCACATTAGTGGTCTTATCATACCCTTGAAATTCTTATATTCTATGCCATTATCCATTTATAAAAGTCTTAACATTTCCGGTCGTCCGTGTGTTAGGGGTCCTGAAGGGTAGCAAAGAATAGCATCACTGTTTCCTGTCAGAGATAATGTAAGAGGCGAATGAGGAGTGGGCACGTACCGGTTATTCCGTCCTGTAGAAACTATTAGCCACACGAAAATGAAAAGACCTCTTCGCCCTAGGATAGAATAAGTGTGACTAAGTGAAGCCTGTTTATCTATAGTGTCTTTGTAGAACACTAATCCATAAGTTTAACACTTTTGTTTAAACAATGATAGGTGCAGTGGGATAAGTTTATCTGAAAATGATCCTTTGATAACAATATGGATGCGGTCAGTAACATGCTACAGGCCAGGTACCAAGCGAACGGTCAGTAACATGCTACAGACCAGGTACCAAGCGAACGGTCAGTAACATGCTACAGGCCAGGTACCAAGCGAACGGTCAGTAACATGCTACAGACCAGGTACCAAGCGAACGGTCAGTAACATGCTACAGGCCAGGTACCAAGCGAACGGTCAGTAACATGCTACAGACCAGGTACCAAGCGAACGCTCAGTAACATGCTACAGACCAGGTACCAAGCGAACGGTCAGTAACATGCTACAGACCAGGTACCAAGCGAACGGTCAGTAACATGCTACAGACCAGGTACCAAGCGAACGGTCAGTAACATGCTACAGGCCAGGTACCAAGCGAACGGTCAGTAACATGCTACAGACCAGGTACCAAGCGAACGGTCAGTAACATGCTACAGACCAGGTACCAAGCGAACGGTCAGTAACATGCTACAGACCAGGTACCAAGCGAACGGTCAGTAACATGCTACAGACAAGGTACCAAGCGAAATGCCAATGTGTGTATACCAGCAATTTTCCCACGAGAATGATTCCAATTTACCTATTCGTTCCAGGTAAAACATTTTAGTACAGCTACAGCTTTTTTCTTGATTGGATTTCTAAGTCTCAATAGCAAGGATTTAACATGAGGTAGCTATCCCCATGCACAACTCACTTTAGTCGCCTTTCACATGATAGGAAGGTTACAGTCATTACAGCCTGGGTACCACTAGGATCACACACACATACACGCATACTCACGTTCAGACACACACATACACGCACACTCACGTTCAGACACACATACACACACACACAAGCTTCCCCCCCCACACACACACACACAAGCTCCCACACACACACACACACACACACGCACTCACATTCAGACACACACACGCGCACACACACACACACACACATATACTCACATTCAGATACACACACGCGCCCGCTTGTATGCGTATAAACATATTAGACAGTAACTAAGATATTAGTCATGGGATCTGTGTCTAGTCTAGTCTAGACACATATTGATATACAAGCTAATCGATGCAATCGATTAGAAATAGTCGCAATGTCGTACTTCAGGCTTTCATTATACATGCCTGATTTATTTAGTAAAAAATTTGACTTATTTCAATAAGCACTTGACTTTTTTATATACACACTTGACTTTTTTAAATAACACACTTGACTGATTTAAATAACACACAAGGTTTATTTAAAAAACACAAGATTTATTTAAATAACACACTTGACTTTTTTAGATAACACACTTGACTTCTTTAAATAACACACTTGACTTATTGAAAAATACTTGCCTAATTGAAATACACAATTGACTTATTGAAATAAACACTTGACTTATTCAAATAGACACTTGACTTATTGAAATACACACTTGAGTTATTGAAATCAACCATTTCACTTACTTAAGCACCTACACTTGACGTCTATACATACTTGACGTATTATATGATATTTAATGTTGGGACTGCGGGTCTGGACATTATCGGCTAGGTTCCTGATCCCTGCAATGGGATCTCCTGTTTGAAGATAAACCAACTCCTATGGTAAGCTAACTATGACTTTAAATCGGTTTTCCCAAGCGGTTTCAGACTGCCATAAGACTGATTTGAATTGTAAATTTAAATTAGATTTGATAATTTCTGGTTGAATTGTAGATTACTAGGCAGAACCCAATCGTAAAGAGACTTGATATATCGTGAAACATAGGAGAAGGAACACGCTTAACACGGAGAAGATAGCGATACTGTACTTTTTTCTTTTTGTTCATTTTTTCGCTACAGCCGGAGTATGAGGTTCCTACAACACTTGGTCTTCTTAAGGAAGTATGATCCAAAGAGCTCTGTGCGCTATTTCTGTGGTGGGTTTTTGTTTGGTAGCAGTTTGTTTCACATGTTGAGGTAGCTAATCTCATGCAGAACTGTCTTTATTCGTCTTTATCTACATTGTGTGGGATGGTCCTATTCGTTTCTCTTCAGAAAGGGGTCTAGGGGAAAGAATGCATTTTGGATTTATATAATAAGCAGTGGATAGGGAGATTAATATCGATTTCTCTGGCCTTGTTCTGTTGTCGATTGTATTTGGTCGATTTTCTATCCGTGTTTGGTCCATTCCCGATTCTCTATCCGTGTTTGGTCCATTCCCTGTATTTTGTCGTTTCTCTGTCCGTGTTTGGTTGATTCCATGTATTTGATTGTTTCTCTGTCCGTGTTTGATCTATTCTCTTTCCGTGTTTGGTCGATTTTCTGTCGGTGTTTGATCGATTCTTTTTTCCGCGTTTGGTAAGAAAGCATACAACCAACTTAAGAGAACCAGAGTAGGTCTTTGAGAGGTCAAGCCAATGAAAAACTAAACAAAACAAACAAACTATACGTACACAGAAGAACGTACACAAACGAACGTACACATAAAACCGTCGTTTCTGTCAAGGGGATATACAATCTGGTCCCATCTTTACCGTGATTAAAACATTCTGGCTTTGGAGGCCACTGAATTCTGACTTACCGTGATTAACACATCCTACTCATAGCGGTATCTGAATTCGTAGTGTATCCGGCCTTATTGTTTTTGTTGTTCATCAATGGTTGTCGTTGTCATATTCTGTCCATAACGAAAACCTAGTGACTGTAACGTGGGTATTGCGGTGTTTCGGCCCCAGCACAATAACTGAGCAGTACCTGTTTATGTATTTACCGGACAGTCACGAAACAAGGGGGAAATGAATCATTTCATGACACCATTAGAAGTTGAGATGTTGGTGTGTTTAACAGAATTGGCATACCTGAACTCGAGGTAGATACTTGTTGTTGTCGTTAAATGCTCACAATGAGTATGATTATTAGTTAGTACCCCCTAACAATGACGTTTTCTGGGGGTTCCGTGGTGAAGTGGTTACGCCGTCGGCCTCGTGACTAGGTGGTGTGGGTTCGACACCGGACTCCGCAGTCTTTTTCACGGGTGCTTGATGCGGAGTCCCCTGCATCTCGTAGTCGCCTTTTAGTCGTCTTGTCCTTGACTTGCCATTGGTGTCGGGCGGCTCGAGACGAGAGAGTGAGGATACAAATTAGCGCAGTTAACCCTTGCTAAATATAGCGCTAGCAAAATTTATTATGTCATCATCGTCTACGATGCCTTTGCCTAACAATGCCGTCAAGTGGCGAGTTGTCGTAGCTTTCCTCACATCCCGAGCGTTCTAATGAAGGTAGGCCTGGGTCCTCTAATCGGTTCATACACTGATGGTTCCCGTGGCGTGAGATTATTCAGACTCCTGATCCATATCCTCGTGTGACACCTCGCTGCATGCTCCACATACGACTGATTCCGCTTCCTACAGTGTCAGGATTGAGGAGTGAAATAAATGGGTGGTTCTAGTGTTCACGAGTGAAAGTTATACACACTCATTTCTAAATCTGGTCAAATATCGAACTAGAATGCAAACAAGACAAACGCCAACGTTTCTACTTAAAGGCCTTCATCTGGAACATCACAACACAAATATAAGCTAACAAATCATAAAGTATGAGAAGAATACATACAATAAAAATATGAACACACGCAAGAGAAGGAAGAGATATTTTGCTTAATGCAACATGGAGGTGGGGGTGGAAGGGTTGGCGTCAGTGGTTAGATAGCGTGTGAACTTGTCAGTGGTTAGATAGGGAGTGGATTTGTCAGTGGTTAGATAGAAGGTGAACTTGTCAGTGGTTAGATAGGGAGTGAATTTGTCAGTGGTTAGATAGGAAGTGAACTTGTCAGTGGTTAGATAGGGAGTGAATTTGTCAGTGGTTAGATAGGGAGTGAATTTGTCAGTGGTTAGATAGAAGGTGAACTTGTCAGTGGTTAGATAGGGAGTGAATTTGTCAGTGGTTAGATAGAAGGTGAACTTGTCAGTGGTTAGATAGGGAGTGAATTTGTCAGTGGTTACATCGCTAGAATGAAGAACGTTATTTAATGTAAAGTTTTAAGGCAGTATCATAGCACTGAAAACGCTGTGAAAGAAGAAAGAAGAAATGAAGAAGAGCAAGGAAATATAAATGAATATAACCTCTACAGAGTCTTATAGACCAGTCTACGGACGTGACGTTAAGTTAGGAGAAAATGGACACTATGTGAAATAGAGGAAAGGTCAAGGTTATTTCATAACAAAAACTTCCGCTGGAGATCAAGTGCTAGAGACTTCATTGTATAAGGTGTTAACTCTTGTTACTGTGGATTTATTCCCTCGTTACCTTAATAGCTGAGTATACTGGAGCTTATGGTTACCGGAGATAGTACCGATATTTTTGCCACGAGTAACAAACGCTTTAATCATTCTGTCAACCAGAAGTCCGCGAAGAAGGAAGGAGACGACAATAAATTGCCCCAGTTTGTCCAAAGGGGATTGCTATCCCTTTCCTTGTCCTGTACAGAAACATGTCGGGACGCATATTCTTCTGTTTCTTGACTCCTGGAAGGTGGCTGACAAGAAACACATTAATGAAGCATACTTTGAAGCAGACATTAGGTTTTAGTTTATGCTGTCATTGTTATTCGTTTCAGCTTTTGCCTAGAGAATGAACTTTGTTTTATGACAGGGTCAGAACATAGTGAATCACTTATTTCTACTTCTTCTTCTGCGTTCGTTCTCAATCTCCCGCTACCAAACCATGAAAGGGCTTAAGTAGCAGAATGTAATCCAGAGAACGGAATGCGTTGTGTCATAGTTTACAGATTGACTGCGATATTTGCACCTTTCGGTCCAACACATCCAACTTCAGCCCGCATTTTTTGAGTACCGGGTTAGCATTCCCTCTTCGATTCCTTCTCCTTAGCCAGTCTGCCCTGCTGCAGCCTGTTGTCCAGGATCACCGAGTGGAGGTGTAGAAGGGTCTTGGCAGCTCTGGTTCGCTGGCCCTGACGCTAGCAGTCAGCTATGGGTCGCTGACCACTGCAGCTCATGCGCTGCTCAGCGTTTTGATCCCGAATCACTTAATTAAAGTGTATGCCTTCGTCTTTAGCTCTACCAATCAGACTTATGTTGATTGGATTATTTTTCAGTTTTTATTCAAGAACTCGTTTAGCTATAAATTCTTGCCTTACCCTGCCGTCTCCGGTCAAAGACGTACTTGATTATAGTGGTAATGTGTTTTCTGCCTGGCGTCACTTTTGTCTTGCTCCTATTAATAATAACAGCTGTCCATCTAAAGCGTTGACGACAACAGCAGTCAGACATGTTCTCTGGACGAAGTGGGGATCTTTTCTCAGGTATATCTGTCCTTGAGCTGTCGAGCAGACGTTCGCACATTCCACGAGCCGAGCGTGAGGTCCTTTAACTTGTTTCTATTATATTGTTTTATATTGTCCTTATCCATTTATAATTGAGCAGACGAGACCTACGTTCTGTCAGGAAAAGCATTATGATCGGACATATTAGTCAGGGTCTTATAACATATACTGACCAAAACCCATACTTTACTTTAACACAGGTCTCCATTGAAACCGGCTGTATTCATGGCCGCCTGGCTAACGAGGTGGCGGATCGACGTGATCCCCGTAGCAGTGAGCGATGCACAGATGAAGCCAGGTATTGCACAATCGCCTTGTGGACGGGGACCACCTTCATCAGCACGCTCGAGATGTAAGGAAAGCTACTACAACCCGTTATTTAACGCCGTTTTAAGAATACTTACTCATTATGAGCATTCAACAACAACAACAACAACAATAATTTAATTGCTGGCCTATCTTCTCCAGCTTCTCCCACTAGATACCACCTTCCCTGGATTATCTTCTCCAACTTCCCACACCAGACACCAACTGCCTTGGCCTATCTTCTCCAGCTTCCAACACGAGACACCAACTGCCTTGTCGAGAATATATCCTATTCGTCCTACCTTTCTCTATTTGGCTTTTATCTGTTTTACTTGGTAGTTGTAGTTTGCCGTATGACAATCGCAGCCTATATTCATCAACTCAAAACTTTCACTTCACCGTTTGAAAATAATAAGACCCCAGTCACCTTTCCAACATGTAAAAGGTGACTACATATGATAATGCTTGACGCTAGGAATCTCATTATGTTAAAAAAAAAAACCACGTTACCGTTATAATCAACCACAGCAAAAGCTCTTCGACAGGCTTAATATAAAAGGACAAGTTTCAGTTGAAAATGACGCTTCCAAAAGGTCAAAAGATGAATGAAGCAAACTTTGCTGTTGGATGCCAAGAATGAGTCAGATTACTTTTGTGTGGGAACTGATGAGGGAATTTGTCAAGTGGCAGGTTGTAGTAGCTTTCTTCACATCACAAGCGTGCTGATGAAGGTGGTCCTTTAGACGGTAGTGATATGCTTGGTTTAAATTGCGTGACGCTCATTACTAATACTTCTTCTTCTTCCTTCTTCCTCCCTCCTTCCCCCTTCTTTCTTCTTGTTCTTCTTCTTCTTTTTCTTCTTCTTCTGCGTTAATTCTGACAAAAGATGCGGTGACGAAACGACGTTGTATCGATCGAAGTATATAGCGAAGCTGCGGTATCCACCCGTTTCGGCCGAACACATCCAGTGTCAGTACGACATTTTTGTGACGGGTTTTCCTTCCCTCTTCGATCCTTTTTCTCTTAGACCAAGCCTACAAGAGGCAAGCCTGTTTCCAGGATAGCTACTTGGAGGAGGAATAGGGTCTTTGTCAGTTGTGATTCGCTGATCCTGAGGCATGCACCTAGCCATGAGACGTCGACTGCCAACAGCTCATTAACTGCATCTTCAGTTGTCAATCTTTCTCATTGACTGCATCTTCAGTTGTCAATCTTTCTCATTGACTGCATCTTCAGTTGTCCATCTTTCTCATTGACTGCATCTTCAGTTGTCAATCTTTTTCATTATGGCTTCTAAATGGCATTGTTATTCTCAAGCAATCTCTTATTCTTAATCAATCTCTTATTCTCAATCAATCTCATTCTTAATCAGGGGACGGCGTGGGCTAGTGGTTAAGTGACACGGCTCACAACCAAAGGTGCTAGGTTCGATCCCCATCACAGCACGGGCCGTTAAACCGGGGGAAGCAAACCCTTAGAAAATGCAGGAGGAAGCAGACCCTTACATAAAATGGACGCTGAAGTCGGATGCACTGGGCCGAGAGGCGCAGAATAAAAACTACAGTGCAACGTACACCGCCATGGGGAATATATATTTTTAGGCGAACGCCAAAAATACAACACAAAAACAAAACATTCTCAATCAATCTCTTATTCTCAATCAATCTCTTTTTCTCAATCAATCTCTTTTTCTCAATCAATCTCTTGTTCTCAATCAATCTCTTATTCTCAATCAATCTCTTATTCTCAATCAATTTCTATGTCATGATTGATTAAATAACATCACCAATCTTTCTTGTTTAATTGTTCTTCCTATTGATCATACGCGTTATCCGAAGCTCTGCTGGCTGGTGTTAACCACTGGTACAGTAGTTAGGCTTGGAAGTATACATGTTATTGGTTATCATCAACATCATTGGCCCTGCCGGTTGGCAATCATGGATCTCCACCTTCATTTATCAGGCGTGGCACTTATCAGTTCCGGACTTAATTGTCTCCCATGCTATTTTTTCAAGCTGTTCAAAATATTTGATCTTTCTTTCTTCCATGCGGTTCTGCCTCTTATCACCGCTTAATTTTTAATCTGTGAATAAATGTAGTGAACAAATTTGTTCCCATGTTCTGTTACATTTCATCTCTTCTTTCTTTCTTTTTGGTGTGGTTAATTTGTGTGATTTTGTTGGAAACTTCCCTCGATTGACTGTAGGCGCAGAAGAGGTCGTCCGCGCACAGTATGGCTCTAGCAGATAATAGCCTCCCCCTCCATGCTTGACCAGCCTGGAGCCGTGCCGCAGCAGTGGGTTCCAGATGTGGCGGCTCGACGTAATTAGCCTCAGACGCCAAAGCGAACTTAATATTATTATTACCCGTAGTGGGCAGTTATTATTTTTTAAATGAACCCACGAGTGCAACTGTGTAATTGCTCTTCTACCTTAACCGTTCTTTCCAAGAGGCGATCAGTTTGTGTGCGGTTTTTTTCTAATCGCTTTTCGAAAGCATATCCTTTCATATACGTTATCTGTATGGGACGTGGCATGATCCAGGTCTGACACTGATAGCAGATAACTGGTATCGATATTGATTGATCACATATGTAGCTTCTTTCAGGCAAGACTGACTATAGGATGATCAGCCCTTAAAGCAAGAACTCACTACTGAGGTTTAGTTTGTCCTTTCATGGACGGCTTTGTATTTTCACCTCGCCGTGTTGCAAGGGCTTCGTTTTGCCCATACTTTTATGGACGGCTTTCACCTCACCTTGTCGCAGGAGCTTCGTTTTGTCCATACTTTTATGGACGGCGTTGTGCCATCTCCGAGAAGATTCGGTTCGTCCACACTGAGGTGGCTCTTCAGAGTGCACCCGTACTTGGTTCAGTCTGTAGCCTTGTCTTCCCAAGATGCTAGTATGCCCAGTATCTTCATGCGCCGTTTACACAACGTCTTTGAGCCTAAGCTGTGGTCGGCCAACTGCTTTTTTGTATCATCAGCCAACTGTCCATAGACAGTATCTTTGAGAATGCGATCATCTTCAAGTCGTCGTAGTGGTCGCTGTCTAATGAGAGTGTACATGCTTGGGAGACCGGTGCGAGAATGTACCTCACCGTTTTTCTCTCTTCTACAATGAATCGCATGATATAGATTGCAGGCGCCGTAGATGGAAGGTACTACTCCTTTGCTTACGCGTGGCACAGTTTGCCCAAGTTTCACTACCATTTAGGAGCGTGCTATTTGATGCATGCATCCCGGTTTAGGTTGTTGAGAACCGGGTTTTTCCAAACGTGAGACGGCCAACTATCGTAATCGATTTGCCAATTCGATTGTCAATTTCAACATCTAGAAAGCTGTCGATATATATATATATATATACATAGAGAGAGAGAGAGACAGAGAGAGAGAGAGAGAGAGAGAAAGAGAGAAAGAAAGAGCGAGAGAGAGAGAAAGAGAGCTTATCGTTGACGATCGGATCCCAGGTACGTGAACTGATGCGCAACTCTTAATTCATAATTATCAAGGCTGTCTTTTGGTGTAGCATCTACCACCTGTTCCATCACATGTATTTTGCTTACACCAAAAATCTTTGCATTCGTGAGAAACGATGTACCAAGTTCTGAAGTTCCAGACGACTGTGAATGACAATTGCAGCATCATCAGCAGTGACCTTTCTGATCTTGGTTTTTGTATTGGACCTCGGAAGTTTAAATAGACAACCCTCTAATCTAGTGCGATGACTTCCTTCCCTTGCGTTTCCACGCGCCTGTTTCAATAACGTGCAAAGGGAAACCAGAATAGGGTTAGAGCATCTGCAAATACCAGATATTCTCATCGGTTTGGACGGCTCCTCCCGTAAGATCGAACGACTTCTCCCATCAGATTGGACGGCTCCTCCCATCAAATTGGACAGCTTCTCCCATCAGATTGGACGGCTTCTCCCATCAGATTGGACAGCTTCTCTCATCAGGTTAAACGGCTTCTCCCATCAGATTGGACGGCTTCTTTCATGACCTCCTGAGACGATGTTGGCTGCAACCATTTTGTAGGGCAGCCTATTTGCCACGTATCGCATGGTTAGCGAGCTGGCTTCGCATCTGAGGGATCCAGGATTCATTCAATTTTTTTTCAGACCGCAATCGCCCCGGCTCAACCACGCCTTATATGGGTACAAGTTCAGTCTGGGAAGTAAAAACGGCGAAGGAGAGGAGATTGCTACATCCTTCATATATCCGAGCCTTTGTAGTGTGAGATCGCTAACACCTCGCACCCCCGCTGCAGTAATGCCATGGGTTACATTATTTTACATTTTTGAATGATCATTTTGAAGAATCCTTCCTTGCTAACCAAATGAAATGCCTTTGTCGGGTTACCGAAGATCACATATAAGGGCTTATTGTGCTCCTGAGTAGTTGACGGAGAGGTAATATCTTGTCATATGTTTATCTCCCAGATCGAAAATACTCTGACTCCGGATACACACGCTCAGCCAATTTGTGTGGCCGCCTGAAGATGATCCTATAAAATACTATCGACACCACTAAACCAGCCACTTCAATCGAATTTATTTGTATTCGATGTTGCAATCTGCACAGATCTTATAGTTAGTTAGTCGTCGGATCATCTTCATCGAACTCGAGACAAGTCCATACGCGCTCAGAAATCATCCTCTTTATGTCTGCCAGAACATGATGACTGACCGTTCCTGTCATGTGGTGGTTAACCAAACCTTTTTGGATCCCCGTGTGGTGTTCCTTCCTCGCCCCCCCTCGTTTCACACCAAATTCTACCAGTCGCGTCAAGGATGTATAGTCTGGATCATCTTCCGAAATCTTCCTTCCAGCCGATTTCCCTAACGGCGAATAGGATATCGATCAGGACTATTGCCCGGCACAATGCTCTACTCGCCAACCTATTAGCTGTACTCGCTAATCTATCAGCTGTACTCGCCAACCTATCAGCTCTACTCGCCAACCTATTAGCTGTACTCGCCAATCTATCAGCTGTACTCGCCAATCTATCAGCTGTACTCGCCAACCTATCAGTTCTACTCGCCAACCTATTAGATCTACTCGCCAATATATCAGCTGTACTCGCCAACCTATTAGCTGTACTCGCCAACCTATTAGCTGTACTCGCCAACCTATTAGCTGTACTCGCCAATCTATCAGCTGTATACGCCAACATATCAGCTATCTCGTACCCTTCGACACCTGCATGTCCTGGACCGAGTATGAAGGTGACTCTCTGCAACCTTGACCACCCTACCGACTTCCAACCATTGGTGTCGCGCAACCTGATTCCACCTTCATGAGCAACCTCACTGAACCGCTGAATGTGTGCCACGCATTGACTCAAACAAAACGATCGCCTTCGTAACAGCCATGCTCTCTCCATGGTCAGACTGCTTGCGATCAACGCAAAAGCTTCACACTTCTCCTTGATCGTTTATACACCCCTCTGATACAGGAAGGCCCATCCGCTTCTCAACCCACGGATGACGGATCATTCTGTGTAGATAATGACGTCATCCTCAGTGGAATTGTCCCTGTCTTCTCATATGGTTTTAGAGACCAATCCTGGCACGGCAGACTTTGCCGTACACGCGACACATGCAAGTAGTCGGTTTGGAGTAAATGTTTGTTCTGCTCTTTCGGGCGATAATGACCTCTTACTAGCCACGTGTACTTCATCAAATACAACACCAGCCCTCATAGTCTTCCAGGCACCAGGCCATGCAAAAATACACGTGGCTGTGTTACCTACCCTCATGTAATCCTTTCTCGCCCCATCACGTTTCCTAAAGCATAATTCTTCATCAAAGAGGGATTCACATGCAATTCCCGTAACCTCATCTATTCAATCATCTGCCGCCAGTGTGGTATGACATACATTGGGGAAACTGGAATGGAACTGCGGGAGCATTTCCGCCAACACCTCAACGATATCCGAAACCGCACTGGTTCCCCAATTGCCAGCCACTTCAATGGTCCTGAGCACCGGGATAAGGCTGACGTTAGTATTACTGGTCTAGTTTCTTGCTTCTATAACGATCGTCATCGATTCGCCTTTGAGAATAGACTTATCTCCACAGCATGGGTTGTCTCCAACCGCATGGCATTAATATCTTCCATACTTTTTCTTAAAACCTCAAACTGGTCCGCATCTATTTGTCTTCCTTTGCCGCCCCCCCCCCATTTCTTCTATCAGTTCTCCCCCCCCCCCCGCCTATAGTAATATCACGCCCTCCCTGCTTATATCACCCTCTCTTTGTTCTTCTATCTGGATCGCTACTTGGCCGTTTCCATATTTGGCCACCATTGTATTATCCGGTGCATTCCCCTCCACTTCTTACGCTCTCCTGGCCACCTTGTGTTTGACCGGTCTCCTTCATTTTCAGTCAAGCATCTGGCCCAACCGGTCGCTTAGACAGACCTAGTCTACTATCAGATAAGTTTACCATTTTTTCCTTATATGTTGATTTGTTAGCTCAGTATTGTTGTCCCTGATGAAGGCATATTGGTCGTAACGTAGGTTTTGTTTGTGTTCCCGTCACAGTGCGGTATCTGACCATACCCATTTTCAAATTTTGATTAAACGCAACCTTAATAAACTTTTACATTTTATTTCATGTTTTTTTCCCTTCATCAAACACAACAGTTGCAAAAGTCCACACATAGTGTCTGATAAGATCAAGTAGATATCTGGCCATCACTAGGTGCTCTGTCAGGTTTCGATCTATCAATGGCTATATTAAGATCTTCTAGATGTCCAGCGTCTCCATACTGGGATAGCTTTTGATAGTGACGAGGGCTCTGAGAGTAATGACACTGTTACATGAGTAAAACTAAGAACAGTGCTCGATCCATCACTCCATCTGCTTTCTTTTTTTAGTTAACGATATTTATTATTTGTCTTCTATCTTTATTGAGATGTTAGTTATTTTACTGAAATAAACTGCTTACTATCTTATGAAATTATTGATGAGATTGGATTTGTAATTTTTATTCATTGTAATTTTTTGTGTTTATTTCCAATGGCATCGGATTTAAGCGAAATATTATCGCCCTTCTCCATATTAGTAAACTTATTTTGTTTGTCTTGTTAAACTTTTTTGTTTGTTTTGTTAAACTTTTTTGTTTGTTTTGTTAAACTTTTTTGTTTGTTTTGTTCTCTTTTTTTGTTTATTTTGTTCAAATATTTTGTTTGTATTGTTATCTGGCGCTGGTCTCTCGGTGGCTCGATTGACTCGCATCCAGTGTTCGTACAGCGATCTCAGTCCCGCCAGGCGGAGTGAGAGCGCGGGTTTGCCTACCAAGCACGCCCGCCTCTCCCCGACACTCTAGCAGGACCAATTTGGTGGAGTCGTACCGCTGGTAAGGGTGCGTTACTGTAGTCCGTATCGAGAAGCTTTGTCAGTCCGTGTGGTTCATGGAAGGCTAGCGCGTATAGCCAATCTCGACAGTTCGTCTTGCTTGTGGTTTTTCTCTCGCAATGAGCTTTGGACCGGCACATGGAAAGCAGGAATCGTGCCTAAAGACCTTGTCCTCACCCGAGCAACCTGTCGGAGAAGGGCAGGCCTGCAGGCAAAAATCGTCTCCAGTCCGAGTGAAAATCATCGCCGTGGCCGTTTGGATCCGTTCTGCACAGAGCGCTGCCATCCCTCCCCAAGCGAGCCCGGTTGGTCGGTTAGTGTGTATACGAACCCCTGCCAGTCGGTCCTAGGTAGATGGAATGAGGGACGGAACAACCATCTGTCCGTCAGTCGGTCCCTGCGGCCGTCCTAGTGAGGCTTTTTACACATTCATCCATCGCCGACCGGTGTGTGTGGCTCGTCCGTCTGCGACATATATCTGGTTGATCCTGCCAGTAGTCATATGCTTGTCTCAAAGATCAAACCATGCATGTCTAAGTTCCCACTGTCTCGCGGTGAAACCGCGAATGGCTCATTAAATCAGTCGAGGTTCCCTAGATGACACGATCCTACTTGGATAACTGTGGCAATTCTAGAGCTAATACATGCTTACCAAGCTCCGACCCTCGCGGAAAGAGCGCTTTTATTAGTTAAAAACTAATCGTCGTTTCCCCTCGCCCGGTTGCGGCGTCCCCACTGGTGACTCTGGATAACTTTGTGCTGATCGCATGGCCTCATGTGCCGGCGACGCATCTTTCAAATGTCTGCCCTATCAAATGTCGATGGTACTTGACATGCCTACCATGTTTGTAACGGGTTACGGGGAATCAGGGTTCGATTCCGGAGAGGGAGCATGAGAAACGGCTACCACATCCAAGGAAGGCAGCAGGCACGCAACGTACCCACTCCCGGCACGGGGAGGTAGTGACGAAAAATAACAAAACGGGACTCTTTCGAGGCCCCGTAATTGGTATGAGTACACTTTAAACCCTTTAACGAGGATCTGTTGGAGGGCAAGTCTGGTGCCAGCAGCCGCGGTAATTCCAGCTCCTATAGCGTATATTAAAGTTGTTGCAGTTAAAAAGCTCGTAGTTGGATCCCAGGCGCAGGCGGGTGGTCCAGCTCGCGCTGGTTCACTGCCCGTTGTCTCCTGCCCTACCGTGTGCCGGCTCTCACCCGCGGTTGCTCTTCGCTGAGCGTCCCGGGTGGCCGGCACGTTTACTCTGAAAAAAATTAGAGTGTTCAAAGCAGGCATCGGCTGCCTGAATAATGGTGCATGGAATAATGGAATAGGACCTCGGTTTTACTTTGTTGGTGTTCGGAACTGGAGGTAATGATAAACAGGGACAAACGGGGACATTCGTATTGCGGCGTTAAAGGTGAAATTCTTGGATCGCCGCAAGACGAGCTACTGCGAAAGCATTTGTCAAGAATGTTTTAATTAATCAAGAACGAAAGTCAGAGGCGCGAAGACGATCAGATACCGTCGTAGTTCTGACCATAAACGATGTCGACTAGCGATGCGCAGGAGTTGCTTAGATGACTCTGCGGGCAGCTTTCGGGAAACCAAAGTGTTTGGGTGCCGGGGGAAGTATGGTTGCAAAGCTAAAACTTAAAGGAATTGACAGAAGGGCACCACCATGAGTAGAGCCTGCGGCTTAATTTGACTCAACACGCCAACACTGTAATGATTGACATGCCGAGAGCACTTTCGTTGGGTCTAATAGGGAACGTGTGCTGGAATTAGACCCTCGGAAGACAGGTCAGTTTTATCCTACTAATGACAGGGCGTTGCTACGGTAATCCTACTCAATTCGAGAGGAATCGCAGGTTTCAGACGCTTGGTCATCGACGGACTAATAGCTCTATATCGATTCGTTGGGTCTAATAGGGAACGGGTGCTGGTATTAGACCCTAGTAAGACAGGTCAGTTTTACCCTACTAATGACAAGTCGTTGCTACGGTAATCCTGCTCAATTCGAGAGGAATCGCTGATCTCAGGCTAGATTGATAAGCCAATTGTGCGAGGCTACCATCTGAGGGATTACGGCCGAACGCCTCTAAGCCGGAATCCCGCCCTGAATCTCAGCAGCACTGCGACGGGAGGCTACGATATGGTTGGGACCTGGGGCTCGCGTCTCAGCCCGACTCGGTCGAGCCGCAGAAAGAGGTCTCTGTCGTCTCGCCGATCAAAGCGGGCGGGTAGCTGCTCGATATTCACCCCATACGGCGTTGAGGTGTGAAACCACTAGTAGAAGACTTAGTTCTCGGTCGCGGTGTCGTAAGCAGTAGTGCAGCCACCTCACTGCGAGCTGTTGAGACCCAGCTCTTGATCATGAGATATGTCCGCACACCAGGCGAACAACATCTCCGTGCCATGACCAGGCTTGTCCCCTGGTTAAATGCACTCCTGCCTCGCTCTTTACCTCTGTCTGCTATCAGTCATCCCAATGGACGCAGAAGAGATGCAGGCCAGCGGACATTGCACCTCTGCCCTATTGTGACAACCTCCCAGGTGGCGGTAAATGCTAGGCGTACCATCACTGCAGAGGAGAAAATAAAGGGAGCAAGGAGATACCCCACTCACATGCATATGCTACGTTTCTGGTAGGACGTGACGATCCTGGGAGACAGACACACTGGACTGCCTCTCTTCCGAGATACTTGAAAAACTAGTACATACAGTCCATATCATATCATATCATCACCACACCCTATAGACACAAGTGGGGAAGACTCGATAGTCCTGCAAGACAACTTCCCTAAGAGAGACAAATTTGACCACAAACAACTGCTGCCTTGCAGATAGGCTGGAGTCAGCCAAAGGCTAAGGAGGGCATCCCTACAGAAACGCATGTTTAAATCGGATGCACTGGGCCACAGGCTCAACAAAACAGTGCAACGTTTATCGCTGTAACCAGCGTACGAAGAAGAGAAGAAGAAATATGATGCACAAAAAAAAAGAACATAGAAAATGACAAATCTAAAACCAATCAGGAATGGAGAAAAAAATTGTAACAAACAATAACAAAATGTAGAAATGCTTAACAAATACTAAGCTAAAGCCACCACAAGAACAGAACAAAGAAGATCTAGAGGGAAAAAAAATAATGTTATTTGTGAATGAGTACACAACCAAGGGAAAGAATAATGCCCTACGAAAATTAAAGACTAAAAAACTCAAGAAACACAAAATTACTAATGAAATGTTATTAAACTTCATCCTAAGAGCAAAGTCTGCTCTTCTGAACTTTGTCAACAAAACATTGTGAGAAAGCCCACTCCTAAAAGCTAGGCTCACTACAAACATCAAACCAATTCTGAAGAAAAAGAAAGCAGCTGATGACCTAAGAAACTATATACCAGTCTCGCTGACCTCAACAATTGGGAACACTGCTGAAAGAAACATGGACCACAGACTGTGCAGGTGGCTGGAAACCAACCAAATAATTACTTATAGGTCATGCAGGCATCGGAAAATGACGGAAAAACTGCCGACCAACTTTTCCATTTCGTGCAGATCAACTTTAAATGATTTCAAGACGGCAAACACACCACAGCAGTATTTATTTACGCGCAGCACGAACGCGAAAAATATGGAAGAAATGACATTTTAATAAATTGATACTAATGGACACAAATTGATCAAGTGACCTTTGTATTAGAGACTTTAACAAAGATAAAGCAGCACAATAACAATAGATAGCCCCACATCAACCCCCCAAAAAACAAAACATTCTTGCCTCGATGGTACTCACCGACAGACTGTCACTAGCCCATCTCTGGATGTTGCTCTTACACTTGTAGCGCCTAATTTCTTCTGATTTAAATAAGCTCGCATGTGCACGTGAACCTCCTCTCACCTTTTGTATTCTTATTTTGATACATTTATCTGTACCAGATACTTTGCCTATATTGCTACAAAGATATACGAATGATTTCACATCTTAAAGGAACTTGTGTTTCATCACAATTTGATTGTATTAAGTTATACGAATGATTTCACATCTTGTAGGAACTTGTCTCTCATCACAATATGATTGTGTTTAGTTGCATTGATTCTAATTATCTTAATTCCTTTTCTGTGTATTTTTAGTCGCATTTTTTTCGACCCCTCATCAAGTGCACCAATTTTATTTGGCACTTGACTATGGATTTGCAAACAAAAGAGTCGTCATCGACAAAGTCCAGATCATTAAGTTGTTTTGTCAAATCCACTAAACTCCATGTTTGTTGGTTGGTGTTGTCGTCTTCATAATCCAGTCAAACGTCAGCAGAAAGAAAAATAGTGATAAGAGACGTCCTGGTCGCACACCAGTTATTATCTTTAAACTATGTTCATGTGCAAATTGATACCCGACTTGCAATTGCCGAAAGCAAAGCAACGAAGAATGGAATTAGTCATCCCTTGTCCCTAAACGGTGAGGCATCGTACAGTGACGTCTGTAACACGCCATCCCTGACGACAATGTCTGATATGTAACATTCTTTACCATTTTCTGCAATTAACAAGTATTGCGCGCAATTTTTCTTTATATCTCGATAAAGTCAGTGACCTCCAATCAAGGTCGCTACTTGATAACTCTTCATTATCGTAATAACTACACGTGTGTGGTAATATGATATCTGTGTCTGTCGGTAACACATTTTGTGGTGGAGACGTCACGACTGGGTCATAATACGGCAGCAATCTGGTACAAAATTTGCTATTTCCAACTCCCTCTTTGTCCAAGCAGCTCATCTTCTGTCCTGGAATTTTGTTGTCTTTTTCCTAGAAGCTAATACTTTATACAGGCCAGAAGCCGCGCTGGAGTAGATACAAATATGAGCGTACACGTATAGTGGTTACCGAGCTGAGACACAGACAAATATGAGCGTACACGTATAGCGGTTACCGAGTTGAGACACAGACAAATGTGAGCGTTCACGTATAACGGTTACCGAGCTGAGACACAGACAAATATGAACGTACACGTATAGTGGTTACCGAGCTGAGACACAGACAAATATGAGCGTACACGTATAGTGGTTACCGAGCTGAGACTCACACAAATATGAGCGTACACGTATAGTGGTTACCGAGCTGAGACTCAGACAAATATGAGCGTACACGTATAGTGGTTACCGAGCTGAGACACAGACAAATATGAGCGTACACGTATAGCGGTTACCAAGCTGAGACACAGACAAATATGAGCGTACACTTATAACGGTTACCGAGATGAGACACATACACATATGAGCGTACACATATAACGGTTACCGAGCTGAGACACAAGCAAATATGAGCGTACACGTATAGCGGTTGCCGAGATGAGACACAGACAAATATGAGCGTACACGTATAGTGGTTATCGAGCTGAGACACAGACAAATATGAGCGTACACGTATAACGGTTACCGAGCTGAGACACAGACAAATATGAGCGTACACGTATAGCGGTTACCGAGCTGAGACACAGACAAATATGAGGACACGTATAGTGGTTACCGAGCTGAGACACAGACAAACTATTATAGGTGTGCTCCAGTTTTACTGTTGGCGACCCATATCTATCTATCTATCTATCTATCTATCTATCTATCTATCTATCTATCTATCTATCTATCTATCTATCTATCTATCTATCTATCTATCTATCTATCTATCTATCTATCTATCTATCTATCTATCTATCTATCTATCTATCTATCTATCTATCTATCTATCTATCTATCTATCTATCTGTCTATCTGTCTATCTATCTATCTGTCTATCTGTCTATCTGTCTATCTGTCTATCTGTCTATCTATCTATCTATCTATCTATCTATCTATCTATCTATCTATCTATCTATCTATCATTAACCCATCTTAATCTCTGCATTGATTACTCCATCAATCTTTCGGTATATTCACCTTCCGATCTATTCATTCTTCTACCCATCTATCTATCCATCCATTACTCTATACATCCACATATCCATCATTCCGACCTTTAATCCACACATCTACCGCGATCCATTCACCCTTCCATTCGTTTTTCTGGACATTCATTCATTGTTTGATCCATCAGTGCATGTTATTGGCTATCTAGGTTTCATCTATCTATCCATTTTTACAGCCATTCATTTTTATTTCTATCCATTTCCCCATCCTTCCATTTTAACATCAAGTGATATCCACCTAAGTACCGGTTCATATCCGTTTATGTCTCTTTTTGATTGTACTTATCTCTCCTCTGTATAGCTGATATTTTTCTTATCTGCTAAACCCGATGAACACCTACACGTCGTATTGTAGCTTTCTTATCTGTTATTCGTCTTACTTCAGCATGTGATGACAATTTAATCCTCTATTCCATTAGTCTGTTTTTATTCTTTCTCGTATATACTTTCAAGTAATTCTTCTTTAAAAAACAATATTTACTTCCAGTTTCTCCTCATTGTAGCTCTCCTGTAATGTTGAGAGAGATAGTCTATAATTGGACTGTCAAAACCTAAGTGATTTGGTAGCTGTGTTTGGCTTTTTGTTTCCCAGCCTAGATGAGAGTTTTGCGGTTGGTGGAATCTGAGATGTGTTTCCTGGAATCTATTATGTTTGAGTGACTGACATCTCGGTCTGAGTTCACGGCGTTTGGTTCATCTGGAATTTTGTTGAATAATAGGAAGGAAGTGAAATACAGAGAGTAATGGTTGATGGCGAACTGAGACAGGTGAGGGAAATAGGGCATTTGGATTGATTAGATCGTTTGTGGCCGGAAGGCAAAGTAGGGTGGGGACTGGTGGTAGGGAGGGAGGTGACTGGTGGTAAGGAAGGAGGTTGGTGGTAAGGAGGGAGGTGACTGGTGGTAAGGAGGGAGGTTGGTGGTAAGGGGGGAGGTGACTGGTGGTAGGGAGGGAGGTGACGGGTGATAGGGAGGGAGGTGACTGGTGGTAGGGAGGGAGTTCACTGGTGGTAAGGAGGGAGGTGACTGGTGGTAAGGAGGGAGGTGACTGGTGGTAAGGAGGGAGGTGACTGATGGTAGGGAGGGAGGTGACTGAGGGTAGAGGAGGAGGTGACTGGTGGTAGGGAGGGAGGTGAAAGGTGGTAGGGAGGAAGGTGAAAGGTGGTAGCGAGGGAGGTGACTGGTGGTAGGGAGAGAGTTGACTGGTGGTAGGGAGGGAGTTTACTGATAGTAGAGGCGGAGGTGACTGGTGGTAGGGAGGGAGGTGACTGATAGCAGGGAGTAAGGTGACTTATAACAGGGAAGCAGTTGACTGATAGCATTGAGGTCGACTGATAGCATAGGTGAGGGTGACTGATAGCAGGGACGGAAGTGACTGATATCAGGAAGGGAGGTGACTGATAACAGGGATGGAGGTGACTGATAGCAGGGAGGGAGGTGACTGATAGCAGTGAGTGAGGTGACTGATAGAAGGGAGTGAGGTGACTGATAGAACAACGGAGGTGACTGATAGCAGTGAGTGAGGTGACTGATAGAAGGGAGTGAGGTGACTGATAGAACAACGGAGGTGACTGATAGAAAGGAGTGAGGTGACTGATAGAAGGGAGTGAGTTATGGGACTGATAGAAGAGAGTGATGCGTGATGTTGTTATTTGTGTCGGTTGACATGAAAGGAAACGTTTGGATAGTCCCATTAAAGAGCTTCACATCGAAAGATGTCTTTCACTGGACCCAATACGGGAACGAAAGAACATGCGACTAAAAATTACATGAATACGAAAACAAAGAAGTGGAAACCAAATCAATTAAGACCTACAAGGGGGCTCGTCTCAATCCTCTGGCCGAGTAGCAAATGTCATAGATACATTTTTCAGTATTTATTCCTTTTCAATATAACCAACAGCAGAAGTGACACAGGTCATAGATATCTGCTTGATCTTGAAAATAGAACATCCTATTTTCCGAATGATACCATTCATCCCATGCCAGTATTACTTCTCCATCCCATATCAGTATTACTTCTTCATCCCATGCCAGTATTACTTCTTTATCCCATGCCAGTATTACTTCTTCATCCCATGCCAGTATTACTTCTTCATCCCATGCCAGTATTACTTCTTCATCCCATGCCAGTATTACTTCTTCATCCCATGCCAGTATTACTTCTTCATCCCATGCCAGTATTACTTCTTCATCCCATATCAGTATTACTTCTTCATCACATGCCAGTATTACTTCTTTATCCCATGCCAGTATTACTTCTTCATCCCATATCAGAATTACTTCTTCATCCCATTCCAGTATTACTTATTCATCCCCTATCAGTATTACTTCTTCATCCCATTTCAGTATAACTTCTTCATCCCCTATCAGTATTACTTCTTCATCCCATGCCAGTATTACTTCTTCCTCACATAATGCTTGTGAATGCCCCCAATGAGTCTCTCATGTAGCATGTTATTTGTAGAACGTCGCTCCCATCACAGTCTGTCTGAAAGAAACTCGTTCCCTTGCCAAAACACCAGCTTCCGCCACTGTCATACTCAGGCACTCTTGGATATCTTGGTGCCATCGTCTTCTTGGTCTACCCCTTCCTCTTTTGCCTGGCACCATACCTTCCTTCACCTGCCTCTCAAGACCGTTGTGTCTCTTGATGTGACCAAAGTATTTGCATTTTCTAGCCAAAATGGAATTGATAAACCAGTTCTCCTCTATGCTCAACTCTTGACGAATGTCTACATTTGTTCTTTTCTCTGTCCAGGGTATTCTGATGATCTTTCTGTAACATTTTGACTCGAAGGATTCGATTCTTTGTCTAGAAGTGTTGGTATTCGTCTATGCTTCACAGCCATAAGCTGCCACAGGAAAAACACAGGCTCTCAAGACTTACTTTTATCGTTTTTTTGGTGCCCTGCCATAATTTCTTCAGGCTGTTCAGTCTCTGCATTGCCATAGCTAGTCTTCTTCTGATTTCTTTCGAGCAGTCACCATTTTTGTCGATTCTGGAGCCCAAATATTCAAAACGTGTAACCTGATCTATTTCCTTACCACCCACTGTAAATTTATGCTGACATTGTATTTTATCGGTGGTCATTATCTTTGTTTTGTTTATGTTTATGAACAGATTTTGATCTTTACTATGTCCATTAACGGCTGAAAGTAGCTGCTCTGGCCCTTTCGCACTTTTTGATAGTATCACTGTGTCATCTGCGTATCGTAACTCTAGAATCTCGTACCCCCCAATCGTAAATTGGTCGAAACTTTCAATGTTCTCATCTTCTCGTACATTTCTCATTATACATTCCGCATATATGTTGTACAGATAAGGTGAGAGGATACATCCCTGTCGGACTCCCTTTTTGTACTGCAAACCAATCTGATGTTTGCCCAGATACTCGGACAGCGGCTTGTTGATCTTGGTATAATGTTTCAATGAGATGTATATGCAAAGGAACCCCATTCCCTTCAGGATTCTCCACAGATTTTGATATTTTACCGTGTCGAAGGCCTTAGTGTAATCAATGAAACATGTGTACAGGTCTACATTAAACTCTCTACATTTTTTTCCATAGATATTCCTTAAATTGAATATGTCGTCCCGGGTCCCTCTGTCTTTCCTAAAACCTGCCTGGACTACGTGAATTTCAGATTCAAACCTTTTCTCTATCCATCTTAATCGGATTCGCAAGAGTATCTTGCTAGCATGGCTGATCAGTGCGATAGTTCGGTAGTTCGTGCACAGCTTCAGGTTGCCTTTTTTGGGGAGGGGAATATAAATTGATTTCTTCCATGCTTCTGGCCACTCTGAACTGTGCCATATCTGTTTACACAGCTTGTGATAGACTCGAGCACATGCGTCTCCTCCTGCTTGTATTAGCTCTGCTGGGATATCATCGCATCCTGGGGACTTCCCCTTTTTCAGGCTTTTAATTGCAGAGCGTACTTCTTCCAATGTTGGTTCAGGTTCTCTCTCATCCTTTGGTAGGATTGTAACTGAGCGCTTTGTGCTGTCTCCATACATGGTTCTGCAGTACTCTCTCCATCTATTCAGTATGTCTTTGGTCTCTGTTAATGTGTTATCCTCTTCGTCATTTATGACATGTGGAATGGGACGGAATTCCCTTGTCAGTGTTCTTATTGCTTTGAATGCATCTCTTTCTTTGCCTTGTTGTTGTAGGTTTTCTATATCCTTACATGTTTCTACTATATATCTTCTTTTATATTTTCTTATTTCTCTTCTAACTTTTCTTGCGCAGTTTTTATATGCTGTGTTGGTCCCCTTACTTCCCATTTGTTTTAATTGTTGCCTTTCTGCAATGAGTTTCTGTTTCCTATGTTATATAGCTCTGTGTCTTGTGCAATTTCTTTGGAATCATTTCTTTTGCTGTCGAGATCAAAATCTCCCTTGCGTACAATGTCAACTCCTCAGATGTCATCTCTTCCTGTATAGCAAGCAACGCCTCAAATTTGTTTTCTACTTTGATGTTGTATTCAGTAGGTATTTCTGATACATCGAAGCGTATTGGCTGGCAACCTTTGTTGATCCTGCGTAGTCTTGTTTGGAACACTGCAAACAGTAATTCGTGGTCCGTATCGCAGTCTTCTCCTGGCAGTGTTTTTGTCGCCAGCACATTTGATCTCCATCTTTGTTGCACTAGGATGTAGTCTATTTGGTTTCTGCTGTTGCCATCAGGAAAGGTCCACGTGTTCAGTCTTCGTGGATGTTGTTTGAAGAAGCTGTTAGCAATGGAGAGGTTGTTTTCCGTGCAGAATTCAACCAGTCTTTCTCCTCGCACATTTCTGTGTCCCAAACCAAAAGGTCCTCGAACACTTCTCTCCTCTTCGGCTCTTTCCTCTCCGACTTTCGCATTGAAATCTCCAATGATGACCAAGATGTCTCTTTTTTCAACTTTTTCTATCGCTTCTTGCAAGGTGTTATAAAAATCATCCATTTCACAATCGTCTGCTGCTGATGTTGGTGCATACACTTGAATTATTGTTAAAGTTCTAGTCTTTTTCTTTAGTCTGATTACAATTATGCGGTCGTTGACTGGATTGTAACCGACCCCAATGAGTATGTGACTCTTTTGTGCGCCCTGAAATGGACATTAAGTGGCGGGTTGCAGTAGCTTTCCTTATATCTCGAGCGTGCTGATGAAGGTGGACCGGGGGTGTCCCTTTTTTTCATGTTACTAATGGGGTTGTTTGCCTTTGGTTGAATGTTTGTTTTGCATTTTGAATGCTTAGCTATTATTTATGGTTTTAAGAGTTCAACTCCATAAGTGACTAAACCTGTAATAGGTCTATCATATCTGGGTTCTTGGCACTCTCATTTTATGGAAGCGAGACTTGGAGCACTTACACTAAGTAGGAGCCACTGCTAAACATCTTCCATATAAGATGTATACGGCGGCTATTGGGAACTGAGTAGCAAGAGATTCACAAAATGTGATTTTAAAGTGAGCAAACACTACATTCTCAGCATGTACTCAATGGTTGGGGCGTGTTTACCGCATTAACGATGGGAGACCGCCAAAGGACATCCTCTACGGACAATTGGCCACTGGAGCTAGAAAATTCAGCCGTCCCACACTGAGATTCAAGGAAGTATGCAAGAGGGCCATGACATCTTTCGACAACCCACTTGATAGCTGGGAAACGATTACTTAGGATCGAGTCGTTTGAAGTCAATCAATTGGAAGGGCATAGTAGCTGTCGATGCTCATATACATTGGGTCAGCCAAGTACAACTAGTTCATGACATAATGTGTCAGGTAAGTTTAACTAGTTCATGACATTATGTGTCAGGTAAGTTTAACTAGTTCATGACATTATGTGTCGGGTAAGTTGAACTAGTTCATGACATTATGTGTCGGGTAAGTTGAACTAGTTCATGACATTATGTGTCGGGTAAGTTGAACTAGTTCATGACATTATGTGTCGGGTAAATTGAATTAGTTCATGAAAATAGGTGTCGGGTAAGTTGATCTAGTTCATGACATTAGGTGTCGGATAAGTTGAATTAGTTCATGACATTAGGTGTCAGGTAAGCTGAATTAGTACATGTGTCGGGTAAGTTGAATTAGTGCATGTGTCGGATAATTTGAATTAATTCATGACATTAGGTGTCGGATAAGTTGAAATAGTTCATGACATTAGGTGTCAGGTAAGCTGAATTAGTACATGTGTCGGGTAAGTTGAATTAGTGCATGTGTCGGATAATTTGAATTAATTCATGACAATAGGTGTCGGATAAGTTGAATTAGTTCATGATATTAGGTATCAGGTAAGTTGAATTAGTACATGTGTCGGATAAGTTGAATTAGTTCATGACATTAGGTGTCGGGTAAGTTGAATTAGTTCATGACATTAGGTGTCGGGTAATTTGAATTAGTACATCTGTCGGATAAGTTGAATTAGTTAATGACATTAGGTGTCGGGTAAGTTGAACTAGTTCGTGACATTAGGTGTCGGGTAAGTTGAATTAGTACATGATATTAGGTGTCGGGTAAATTGAATTAATACATGGCATTAGGTGTCGTGTAAGATGAATTAGTTCATGACATTAGGAGTCTGGTAAGTTGAACTAGTTCATGACATTAGGAGTCTGGTAAGTTGAACTAGTTCATGACATAAGGTGTCTGGTAAGTTTAACTAGTTCATGACATTATGTGTCGGGTAAGTTGAACTAGTTCATGACATTATGTGTCGGGTAAATTGAATTCATTCATGAAATCAGGTGTCGGGTAAGTTGATTTAGTTCATGACATTATGTGTCGGGTAAGTTGAATTAGTGCATGTGTCGGATAAGTTGAATTATTTCATGACATTAGGTGTCGGGTAAGTTTTGAGTTTAACTAGTTCATGACACTAGGTGTTAGGTAAGTTGAATTAGTTCATGACATTAGGTGTCGGATAAGTTGAATTAGTTAATGACATTAGGTGTCGGGTAAGTTGAACTAGTTCATGACATAATGTGTCAGGTAAGTTTAACTAGTTCATGACATTAGATGTCGGGTAAGTTTAACTAGTTCATGACGTTATGTGTCAGGTAAGTTTAACTAGTTCATGACATTATGTGTCAGGTAAGTTTAACTAGTTCAGGACATTAGATGTCGAGTAAGTTTAACTAGTTCATGACATTATGTGTCGGGTAAATTGAATTAGTTCATGAAATTAGGTGTCGGGTAAGTTGAATTAGTGCATGTGTCGCATAAGTTGAATTATTTCATGACATTAGGTATCGGATAAGTTGAATTAGTTCATGACATTAGGTGTCAGGTAAGTTGAATTAGTACATGTGTCGGATAAGTTGAATTAGTTCATGACATTAGGTGTCGGATAAGTTGAATTAGTTCATGACATTAGGTGTCGGGTAAGTTGAACTAGTTCATGACATTAGGTGTCTGGTAAGTTGAACTAGTTCATGACTTTAGGTGTCTGGTAAGTTGAACTAGTTCATGACATTAGGTGTCTGGTAAGTTGAACTAGTTCATGACTTTAGGTGTCTGGTAAGTTTAACTATTTACATTTGCCAGATATTTTTACTGTAGCTGGATTTGGCCAATTTTAGAATCCATTTTGTTAATTTTTGTAAATGCATTTAAAAAACCCCACCTGCAACCCATGTGTTTAAAACGAGTTTTAATTTCCATAAACTAAACAAGCAGCTAGATGGAAACTCAAGTTTTAAACCACATAAAATATCACATGAAAATGAAACGAGAGAAGGCCAATTTCCTGATCCTGGGCAGACTTGTGTTTTGACACATAGCTTGATAGAAAACAGCTTTCCGGTCTACATGCAAGCGGGCGGTGAAATCAAGTAGTTGTTCTTGTGATATGCCTTCATCTTGGGTGGTCCAAATGATAGGTGTTGTATTCCATGTTCTTAACACTGTTGCGTCCCGACACAGCCTTGTTAAGGTGCACGAACATTATTACAGTGGTTGATGGATCGATGGATTGACTTAGTAATTGATAGATGGATTGATGATTGATTGACGAATTGATTGATTGATAGATACATTTTGTATATGGATTGATGGATGACTTGATGGATAGATAAACTGATGTATTGATTGATTCATGGATTTATTGATTGATTGATTAATTGATGGATTGATTTCTGGATTTATTGATTGATACATTGATTAATGGATTGATTGATTGATTGATAGATTGATTGATAGTTGATGGATCGATTGATTGATGTATTGATTGATTTATAGATTGATGAATTGACGGATTGATTGAAGATGGACCTGCGTCCTCCAGGTGGTTGTGCTATGCTTGGCTTCATTTGCGTGTCTCTCGCTACTACGGGAATCGCGTCGATCCCTCACTTTGTTATCCAGGCTGCCATGAAAACAGCCCGTTTTCAAGGAGGGCTTCGAGGAAGCCAAGGTGAAGGTTTTGGAAAGTATATTTTGCCTGACCCTAACTAACATGTCTGATCAGTATGTTTTGCTTGACAAGATGTTAGTCTACCTCTCCTTGAATATATATATAGATAGATAGATAGATAGATAGATAGATAGATAGATAGATAGATAGATAGATAGATAGATAGATAGATAGATAGATAGATCCTGCCGAAGACGGATGTGTCGGACTGAAAGGTGCAAATATCGCAGTCAAGCTGTAAACTAGCGACACAACGCATTTCGTTCTCCAGACTACATCCTGCTACTTGCAAAGCTCTGTTCAGAGCTTGGCAGCGGGAGATTGAGAACGAACGCAGAAGAAGAAGAAGATACATAAATATACAGATAGATAAATATATATAGATATATAAATAGATAGATATATAGATAAATAGATAGATAGCTAGATAGATAGCTAGATGAATTGATAGATAAGACAGCAGAAAAAAGCAGTATTGCCAGTGTATATACTGGACCATTGCTACCGTCCAATCTCGTGGTCAAAACGAATAAAAAGGTATGTACACGAGGCTAGCAACATCAAAATGCATAATAAAATAACGACTAAAACTACAGCTGATAAAATAGGGAAAAATATGTTTCGTAAAGATTCTGTGTAAGAGATTGATTATCTACTGTGGCGAACAGTTTCTGTGTAAGAGATTATCTGCTGTGGCGAACATATCCTGTGTAAGAGGTTATTTACTGTGGCGAACAGATCCTGTGTAAGAAATTATTTACTGTGCCGAACAGATAATTTGTTATTGAGAGACACAATGAACAAGCAGAGGAGAAACGCGAGAAGGCTTGAAGATGGTTTACGGTTACACGGATTTACCATGTAGTGACAGACACCACCACTTCAACGTAACAGAGTGACAACATGTGTCAATGCAAGTCAGTGCAGCTTCTATAATCCTTGGGCCTCTGTATCCTGAAGATAACGTACGCACTTAAGACACAGTTCGTGCCGTAGCTGTTAGTGTCCGTCTGCGATTTCTGGGTCGTTGAATTATCGGAGAAGTGTGTAGTGCGTCTCATTGTCAGTGGACTACCAGAGAAATGTGTCACACGTCCTATTGTCAGAGGACTACCAGAGAAATGTGTCATACGTCCTATTGTCAGAGGACTACCAGAGAAATGTGTCACACGTCCTATTGTCAGAGGACTACCAGAGAAATGTGTCATACGTCCTATTGTCAGAGGACTACCAGAAAAATGTGTCATACGTCCTATTGTCAGTGGACTACCAGAGAAATGTGTCACACGTCCTATTGTCAGAGGACTACCAGAGAAATGTGTCATACGTCCTATTGTCAGTGGACTACCAGAGAAATGTGTCATACGTCCTATTGTCAGTGGACTACCAGAGAAATGTGTCACACGTCCTATTGTCAGTGGACTACCAGAGAAATGTGTCACACGTCCTATTGTCAGTGGACTACCAGAGATATGTGTCATACGTCCTATTGTCGGTGGACTACCAGAAAAGTGTATAATTCTTCCTATTGTGAATGGACTACCAGAAAATGTGACATGCGTCTAATTGTCATTGGACTATCAGAGAAATGTGTCATACGTCCTATTGTCAGTGGACTACCAGAGAAATGTGTCACACGTCCTATTGTCGGTGGACTACCAGAAAAGTGTATAATTCTTCCTATTGTGAATGGACTACCAGAGAAATGTGTCATGCGACCTATTGTCAGTGGACTACCAGAAAATGTGACATGCGTCTAATTGTCATTGGACTATCAGAGAAATGTGGTATGCTTTTTATTGTGAGTGGACTACTAGAGAACAATGTCAAGCGTCCTATTCTCTTCGCTGTTGAACTATTGGAGAAGTATGTATGTGCCATATGTCAGTGGACTACCGGAGAAATGTGTCATACGTCCCATTGTCAGTGGACTACCAGAGAAATGTGTCCTACGTCCTATTGTCAGTGGACTATCAGAGAAATGTGTCATACGTCCTATTGTCAGTGGACTATCAGAGAAATGTGTCATACGTCCTATTGTCAGTGGACTATCAGAGAAATGTGTCATACGTCCTATTGTCAGTGGACTATCAGAGAAATGTGTCATACGTCCTATTGTCAGTGGACTATCAGAGAAATGTGTCATACGTCCTATTGTCAGTGGACTACCGGAGAAATGTGTCCTGCGTCGTCTCTCGTCGTTGAATTATCGGATATGTAGAAACAAATATATGGAAACTGCAGTGGTACTGATAGTTAAAAGTCAATCAAAACACATATAGGTAATGCTCAGTCATCGCCGCAATTAGTTTGGCATGACCAGGATGTTTGTTCCAAACACAACTCTCTTCAGTCGGTTTTTAAACAACTTCCTTAAAACATGTAGAAACTGTATCTATTCTTACCCCGCTACCACTCTCAGAAGGTATGTAGTGAATGTATTTTTTTTTCGCGTGCTACCATTCTCAGAAGGTATGCAGTGAATGCATTCTTTCGCGTGCTACCACTCTCGGAAGGTATTTAGTAAATGTATCCTTTTATCATCTGCTACCACTCTCAGAAGGTATGTAGTAACTGTATTATTTATTATCCTTGTACAATCCTCAGAAGGTATGAAGTAACTGTACCCTTTTATCCTCTGCTGCTACTCTCATTAGGTATGTAGTGACTGTATTGTTTGTTCGTGTGCAACCACTCTCAGAAGGTATGTAGTAACTGTATTCTTTATTACCCTGGTACAACTTTCGGAAGGTATGTAGTGGATGTAGTCTTTATTTCCCTGGTATAACTCTCAGAAAATATGTAGTGGCTGTAGTCTTTATTTCCCTGTTTCCCCACTCAGAAGGTATGTACTGACTGAATTCTTGTGTTCCTTTGCTACCACTCTCAGAAGGTATGCAGTGCAGTGAATGAATTCTTGTGTTCCCCTGATATCACTCTCAAAAACTATTCTCTTATTATCATTTGCGTTTCTTCTTCTTTGTTAGGATTTAATTTCTTAATGGAAGGCACGCCACTTGTAACCACACTGTCGTTTTGGCTACATAAGGACACATTGATCATATTGAGCGTATAACAGCCTACTTGGAATTAACCAAGTTACCGAAGTCTTATGTCTGGTTATTACAGGGCCTCTGGCTAAACAATCATAGGAAAAGGGGACAAAACCAAAGGAATAAAACAAACTAGGACAACATTGGGACAAGACGTAGTACATAGAAGTGACGATATATCTGTTTCTCTGCTATTTTAGGGTTGACACATACACTCCAAGGACATAGAAGTGAAGTCGTAGCTATATTTTGGGTAATGTTAGGGTCAATACCTAAATATCCACACAGAAGGAAGTGATGTTGTACCTGGTTAAAGTTAGGGTCAACACTTAACATCCAGACACGTAGAACTGATGTTGTACCTGGTTAACGGTTAAAGTTAGTTTCAATATTTAACACACATACACATAGAAGTGAGGCTGTGCTTGGTTCAAAGTTACTGTTAGAGTTGTTGTTGTTGTTGTTGTTGAGTAGCAACGATAACTACGTTTACTCTTGTGTGCCTCCTGGAAAGGACGTTAAGGGACAGGTTGCTGTAGATTTCATTACACAGCGATCGTTCTGATGAAGGTGGGCCAGGGTCCTCAGGGCTGTTGTGATATGCTTGACTTTATTCATTAGCGTGTCGCTCATTACCACAGAGATGATGTCGATTCCAAAGTCGTTAGCCACGCTATGATAAAACAGTATTTCTCAGGAAGAACTACATGAAAGTGGGGTGGTGGTGGTCTCGGTCAGTACGTTCACCTGATCCTGTCTAACATAGACTGATCAGTATGTTTCACCTGACCCTGACTAACATAGACTGACCAGTATGTTTCACCTGACCCTGACTAACATAGACTGACCAGTATGTTTCACCTGACCCTGACTAACATAGACTGACCAGTATGTTTCACCTGACCCTGACTAACATAGACTGACCAGTATGTTTCACCTGATCCTGTCTAACATAGACTGATCAGTATGTTTCACCTGACCCTGACTAACATAGACTGACCAGTATGTTTCACCTGATCCTGACTAACATAGACTGACCAGTATGTTTCACCTGATCCTGACTAACATAGACTGACCAGTATGTTTCACCTGATCCTGACTAACATAGACTGACCAGTATGTTTCACCTGATCCTGTCTAACATAGACTGATCAGTATGTTTCACCTGACCCTGACTAACACAGACTGACCAGTATGTTTCTCCTGACCCTGACTAACAGAGACTGATCAGTATGTTTCACCTGACTCTGACTAACATAGACTGATCAGTATGTTTCACCTGATCCTGACTAACATAGACTGACTAGTATGTTTCACCTGATCCTGTCTAACATAGACTGATCAGTATGTTTCACCTGACCCTGACTAACACAGACTGACCAGTATGTTTCTCCTGACCCTGACTAACAGAGACTGATCAGTATGTTTCACCTGACTCTGACTAACATAGACTGATCAGTATGTTTCACCTGATCCTGACTAACATAGACTGACCAGTATGTTTCACCTGACCCTGACTAACATAGACTGACCGTATGTTTCACCTGATCCTGACTAACATAGACTGACCAGTATGTTTCACCTGACCCTGACTAACACAGACTGACCAGTATGTTTCACCTGACCCTGACTAACATAGACTGATCAGTATGTTTCACCTGACCCTGTCTAACATAGACTGATCAGTATGTTTCACCTGACCCTGACTAACATAGACTGACCGTATGTTTCACCTGACCCTGACTAATATAGATTGATCAGTATGTTTTACCTGATCCTGACTAACACATAATGATCAGTATGTTTCACCTGACCCTGACTAACATAGACTGATCAGTATGTTTCACCTGATCCTGACTAACACATACTGATCAGTATGCTTCACCTGACCCTGACTAACATAGTCTGACCAGTATGTTTCACCTGACCCTGACTAACATAGACTGATCATAATGTTTTGCCTGACCGGACGTAGGTATCATCACCCCTAGCCTTGGTGAGGTGGAGGTTGGCAGTTCTCTTTCTTGTTGTCCTTGTCTCCCTTCACTCATTCGCCTTTTCTAATCTATGTGAAGCTTATGTAACTACCTCAGCTTGCCTCAATTAAAGTGAGCCTGTTACTAAACGTTTGAAATAATTTACATGTTTCCTTTAATGTGAAACATATGTTTTCAATTGCAGCTGGTTCGTTTACAGGACATCGTGTCCCAGACTTCGCAGTGACTAATTATAATGACAATGAATTGTTTTACATTATGAGGTTGCCAGTCCTAAACACAACCATCATTAATTGCCTTTTAAGAATCGTGCTTGGAAGTGGCAGTGGGCATATTCCTTGTATAAGGTGTACACAGCTTCTTTATTGCAACCATATCCATTTTGGTGTATTGGGGTGTGCATACCTAGGATGCATACCCAGTTTTTTATAATGGAGCATAGTTGCTAGTTTCTGATATTTGAGCATAGTTGCTAGTTTCTGATATTTGAGCATAGTTGCTAGTTTCTGATATTTGAGCATAGTTGCTAGTTTCTGATATTTGAGCATATTTGCTAGTTTCTGATATTTGAGCATAGTTGCTAGTTTCTGATATTTGAGCATAGTTGCTAGTTTCTGATATTTGAGCATAGTTGCTAGTTTCTGATATTTGAGCATAGTTGCTAGTTTCTGATATTTGAGCATAGTTGCTAGTTTCTGATATTTGAGCATAGTTGCTAGTTTCTGATATTTGAGCATAGTTGCTAGTTTCTGATATTTGAGCATAGTTGCTAGTTTCTTACAGTGAACCGTAGTTGCTAGTTTCTGATAGTGGTGCATAGTTGCTTGTTTCTTATAGTGGTGCATAGTTGCTTGTTTCTTATAGTGGATCATAGTTTCAAGTTTCTTATAGTAGAGCATAGTTGGTAGTTTCTTATTGTGGAGTATAGTTGGTAGTTTCTTATAGTGGAGTATAGTTTCTAGTTTCTGATAGTAGAGCATAGTGGTTAGTTTCTTATAGTGGGTCAGATTAGCAAATTTATTTTAGTGGAGTGCTGTTGTTAGTTTCTTATAGTGGAGCATAGTTGCTAATTTCTTAAACTAAATACTCGTTGTGAATCTCGTATAGTAAATATTTATTGCTTGAATTGCTAATTTCTTATCATAAAAAAAATATTTTCTCATTTCTAAAGAGTAAACATTAGTGGATTATTTTTGCTACTAAAACTTTTGATTGCCAATTTGTTCTAGTAGACTTTAGACTTTACACTGGCACAAACACAAAAGTGATCCACACAGAAACCCAAATAACAAACAATCGAACACAAAAATATCAAAGTAACACTAAGATTATTGTTCTCACAATTTAAAGAATTTAGTCTTTTGTCTATTTCTTCTATGTCTTTTTTCAAATCTTATAACAACTTTATACAAAACATATTACTTGGATATCATTTATTTTAAATCGATATCTGTAACTGTTTCCTAGAGCTATATGCTCAACAGTACTCTTTGATAACGTCCCCGTGTGTAGATATTACCACCTACCACATACATGCCACACACACACACACCCACACCTACCACACACATACCCACATCCTACCACACACACACCCACATCCTACCACACACACACCCACACCTACCACACCCACACCTACCACACCCACACCTACCACATTCACACCTACCACACCCACACCTACCACACACACACCCACAGCCACACCTACCACACCCACACCTACCACACCCACACCTACCACACCCACACCTACCACACACACACTCACAACAACCACACACATGCCCACACCTACCACACACACACTCAAAACAACCACACACATGCCCACACCTACCACACACACACTCACAACAACCACACACATGCCCACACCTACCACACACACACACCTACCACACACATAGCCACACCTACCACACACATACACACACCTATCACACACACACCCACACCTACCACATACACACACACAACTACCACACACACACTCACAACAACCACACACACATCCACACCTACCACACACACACCTACCACACACACACCTACCACACACATACCAACACCTACCACACACACACCTACCACACACACACACATACCTACCACACACACACACACCTACCACACACATACCAACACCTACCACACACACACCTACCACACACACATACACACACACACACACCTACCACACACACACACATCTACCACACACACACACCTACCACAGACACATCCACACCTACCACACACACACCTACCACACACATAGCCACACCTACCACACACATACACACACCTATCACACACACACCCACACCTACCACATACACACACACAACTACCACACACACACTCACAACAACCACACACACACCCACACCTACCACACACACACCTACCACACACACACCCACACCTACCACACACACACCTATCACACACATCCACACCTACCACACACACATCCACACCTACCACACCCACACCTACCACACACACACCTACCACACACACCCACACCTACCACACACACACCCACACCTACCACACATACACCTACCACACACATCCACTCCTACCACATACACACCCACACCAACCATACACATGTACGATGGAAGTCCTGCTCAGAAAAAAGACAGCCAGGGTTACTAAACACTGGACCTCTGCCGTATGACGTGTTGCTATGGACACAGATACTCGGAAAGTGCATGAAGTCAGCTAAGCCACATGTTGTTTTAATTCATTTCAGTTTCTTCGCCTTTGAGTACCATGTTGAGTAAAGAAATTTACTCCGGGCATATCCCCCCTCTCCCATCTTATTTGTGGATGTCCAAGTGGAGGCGTCAAGCTGTAAGGCCACCATGCCATCACTTGTCGTGTTCGTGTGTTGTCAGACATGCCCACCATATGCTAAACCCATCTGCATGGTTTAACGACGTAGTATGCTGTTGGTTATTAGTTTGTCTCTTTTGTTAATGTTTTGCCTTGGCAAAGACGTATTTGAACTCTGCATCTGGATATTGTTACTTCTTGTTTATCTATCTAAACAACTTCTTTGCTTTTTCTTGACGTCTGCGTTTCTCTGTAGATGTAACTTTTCTCTGTAGATGGTACGTTTCTCTGTAGGTGTAACGTTTCTCTGTAGATGTTACGTTTCTCTGTAGATGTTACGTTTCTCTGTAGATGTAACGGTTCTCTGTAGATGTAACTTTTCTTTGTAGATGGTACGTTTCTCTGTACATGTTACGTTTCTCTGTAGATGTGACGTTTCTCTGTAGATGTGACGTTTCTCTGTAAATGTGACGTTTCTCTGTAAATGTGACGTTTCTCTGTAGATGTGACGTTTCTCTGTAGATGTGACGTTTCTCTGTAGATGTTACGTTTCTCACTTTGTGTTGTTGTTGTGAATGCCCACAATCATGAATTTTACTCTTTTGTGCGCCATGAAAAAGGCGCCAAGTCGCGGGTTGCAGTAGCTTTCCCGGGCATGCTGATGAAGGTTGATCTGGTTCATCCAAGCGGTTGTGCTATGTTTGGCTTCATCTTGGTATCGCTTACAACTACGGGGATCACGTCGTTCCCCCACCTCGTTAGACAGACTATAAAGAAGTACAGCCCGTTTGCAGAGAGAAATGCGAGGAAGTCAATGTGGTGTCTTGACCAGAATATTTCATCTGGCCATGGCTAACATGTCTGATCAGTATATTTCCCCTAACCATGGCTAACATGGCTGATCAGTATATTTCCCCTGACCATGGCTAACATGTCTGATCAGTATATTTCCCCTGACCATGGCTAACATGTCTGATCAGTATATTTCCCCTGACCATGGCTAACATATCTGATCAGTATATTTCCCCTGACCATGGCTAACATGTCTGATCAGTATATTTCTCTTGACCATGGCTAACATGTCTAATTAGTATATTTCCCCTAACCATGGATAACATGTCTGATCAGTATATTTACCCTGACCATGGCTAACATGTCTGATCAGTATATTTCCCCTGACCATGGCTAACATGTCTGATCAGTATATTTACCCTGACCATGGCTAACATGTCTGATCAGTATATTTCCCCTGACCATGGCTAACATGTCTGATCAGTATATTTCTCTTGACCATGGCTAACATGTCTGATTAGTATATTTCCCCTAACCATGGCTAACATGTCTGATCAGTATATTTACCCTGACCATGGCTAACATGTCTGATCAGTATATTTACCCTGACCATGGCTAACATGTCTGATCAGTATATTTCTCCTGACCATGGCTAACATGTCTGATCAGTATGTTTTGCTTTACCAGACGGTAGTCTGCCCTATAATCACCCCTGGTGTAATAATCTCCTAAGCTGTTATTTGTTTTCCTTTGTTCGTCTTATGACTGCGTAATGCTTGAGTTTCATAATGTGTGAGTTTAGAGTGGCTCGGTGGTTTGGAAACTCGTCTCTTAGGTACGAGCACACACGTTCGGACCCGAGTAAAACGAAAGGTTATTCAGTTGGCAATAAAATAAAAACTTAAACAGCACACGTTACAGTGACCGTCTGGACGAGTGGGCTTTATTTGCCAACTTTACATATTCCCAGCAAATGCGATGAAACAATAGTGAAAGTAAAACGAAAATTACCACCTCCACAGATTTCGGATCCGACAATAATGAAGCACAGAAAAGGATTGGTGTGTTGTACTAAGAATGTCGTGAAGATGGCCCAGGAGTATTGATAATGTGTCTAGTAACTTTGTATTACAAAATATGACATTCATAAACAATATCATACACGTAAACGGTGTTAGAAGATCATTGCTGACAAAATTACAATAGAAGATAAGCAATATTAACTAGATATACTCAATGCTACCAGTCCGCCAAACATGGCCTCTGTCAAGGGCGTGCGAGAGCAGAATTTCGACTTGTGAAATGAAGTGTTTGAGGAAAGTCATCGGTGTTACCAGGAGAGACAGAGTGCGGAATGACGACATTCGAAGTATGGTCGGCACTACGTCTTGCGCCGAATACATTTCCAGGCAGAAAATAAGTTGGTTTGGTCATCTCATGAGAATGCTTACAATGCTGGTAGATCTGGCTTCAGGGCAAAGGTCGGCCGCGAGGTAGGTGGATAGATGACATTAGAGTGATTGTGCAACGACAAGGGCTCACATTGATCGACGCAACGCACTTGGCGCAGGATAAACGACTCAAGCTCCACACGACGCTAAACGGCACAAGTGGAAAGAAAACTAACCAACTAAACTAACACTCAGAAAGAAGGGTCTAAACACAAACTGGGAAACACCTTTAGGCCTCTATTTGAATATCAACTTTTTAGATGGAGAGACGGCCTGGGTAAAGTCTCTATCTATCATGATACTTTCTCTAAAGCAAAAGACTGCTCATCATGCATTTGTTATGCCTTATTGAATACTTTCATTACATATTATTGAAATATCAAACCGAATGATTGTCGTAATGTGATATAGATGATAATAAAGTGAGAACGGCGATTAATTTCACGAAAAATGCACACGCTTGTACTGGTTAACTGGACAGCAGCCTCGGGACAAAACCTTTCAAGGGGACATCATAACAGATTCTTGTTGACAGACACACACAAGAGACACGAGAGTTAGCACGACAGTCTGAATGGTGACTGAGACAGAGACAAGAGATGAGAGAGATTGCATGAGTCTAAATGGTGACTAAGTGAGGCAGAGACAAGAGACAAGAGATCGGAGAGATTGAATGGCAGTCTGAATGGTGACTAAGTGAGGCAGAGACAAGAGACAAGAGATCAGAGAGATTGAATGGCAGTCTGAATGGCGACTAAGTGAGGCAGAAACATAGGTAGAGACAAGAGACAAGAGATCAGAGACAAGAGATCGGAGAGATTTCATGACAGTCTGAATGGTGACTAAGTGAGGCAGAAACATAGGTAGAGACAAGAGACAAGAGATCAGAGACAAGAGATCGGAGAGATTTCATGACAGTCTGAATGGTGACTAAGTGAGGCAGAAACATAGGTAGAGACAAGAGATCAGAGACAAGAGATCGGAGAGATTTCATGACAGTCTGAATGGTGACTAAGTGAGGCAGAAACATAGGTAGAGACAAGAGACAAGAGATCAGAGACAAGAGATCGGAGAGATTTCATGACAGTCTGAATGGTGACTAAGTGAGGCAGAAACATAGGTAGAGACAAGAGACAAGAGATCAGAGACAAGAGATCGGAGAGATTTCATGACAGTCTGAATGGTGACTCCGTGAGACAGAGACAGACAGAGACGAAAATTATCAACATATATGAAATCTACATTCCATATCAGCATAGGGCTTGCACTACAATTGGCAAATTGTCTTGATCTGCTCCGAAGTAGTTTCCGTGCTCATGTAATTGTGAATTATAAAGGAATTAATTTTACATGAACATGTTACTATCCACATGCACAACTCTCTTTAGTCACCTTTTGCAATCAATATTTTGTGGAAGGTTGAATTTGTTGCAATCATTGCTTCCTGGGATACCCAGAAGTAACACCTGACGGCATTACAAGCTGACATGATAGTTGCCTGTGAAATGACTAGATGGCCATTTTGTCCAGGCTTGCCGACTCAATGAGAGGAGACGAGTGAAAGCATGGTGGTCTCTAGTACATCTGAAGAATAAACTGTATGGTGACCAGATCAGAGAAAGAGCAGAGCATTTTGTCTAGGCTTGCCGACTCCATGAGAGGAGACGAGTGATAGCATGGTGGTCTCTAGTACATCTGAAGAATAAACTGTATGGTGACCAGAAGCACATGATGCAGACCATCGCGTTTATGAGAGGGATGGATGCCGGTGAGGTCGTGAACTAGATACAGGGACTTAGACTCAAAGCTGACTGCTTGCGTCATGGTCGTCGAACTACATCTGTCATAGAGTATATCTGCTTGCAAGTGACGGTCCTGGAAACGGGCTGCATGAGCTCAGCCTGTCTTCTTCTTCTTCTTCTTCTTCTTCTTCTTCTTCTTCTTCTTCTTCTTCTTCTTCTTCTTCTTCTTCTTCTTCTTCTTCTTCTTCTTCTTCGTACGCTGTCAGACATCAACTTTAATTTGTTCGAAGAAAGCAGCAGTCATCCTGAGGCTGTCGACACTGCATAGAGCTTGTCTAGTGTTGGAGTATTGGCACTGGTGATGGCCACGTGTGCTTTCTCTGGTCCTCGTATGTCGGGCAATTTTGCAACAGATGTTCAGTTATCATTTTCCCTGTACCACAGGTGCATTCGTCAGTGCCAACTATCTTCAGTTTATTGAATAGATTGTACCTCAGTCTCTTGTGGTCTGTGAGGAGTCTGAAGACCACGACCTGCTCTTTTCTATTCAGCTGATAATAAGCATTTTTTAAAATGTAGCCAGTATGCTCTCTTTCCATTTGTCCATGCATCTGACCCTAATAACCCTTTTGGACTCTTCGTAGGTCACAGTAGAATCTGGTTGTGGTAACCTTGCACCTTCTTTTGCCAGTCTGTCTGCCTCCTCGTTGTATTGAATGTTACAGTGGGACGTAACCCATTGTACCACTACTCTTTTGGGTGTGGCATAGCTGACAGAGTACTGCTCTTAAGTCATTCAGTCCTGCATTTTTCTGGCTTTTTAGTGCTGTAACCACAGACAGTGCATCTGTAAACAGGGCTATCTGGCTTTTTAGTGCTTTAACCACGGACAGGGCATCTGTAAACAGGGATCAGCCTATCTGAGAGAATAGATAACGAAGAGGGAACTCTGGTTCAAATGTGCCCTTCAAGAACCAAATGTGTGGGACCAGAAGGTGCAGTATCGCAGCCTCGCTGTAAATTATAATTCAAAGTCCTTTCAGGATGGACGAGGACAGAAGAAGAAGAAGATGATACTATTAGAATGAACGAAAATCACGAGGAAGGAGGCGTAGCTAAAGCGTACAACTTCACACGTATCGTTGCTAAAGGTCAAAGATGGCGCTGTATTTTGGGGTTGATTTACGTGTCTAAAAAGCGCGGCGCCGTTCGCGTGTCATTACGTCTGCTATTGGCAGCCGGAGGAGGTCTTACTTTGATAACTGTTACAGTAAATAAGTCTGGTATAATATTAAAGAAAAACATATCTGGTATCTTTATGTTTTAGGTGTGCTACGGTAAACGTGAACTAAACAGATAAACGGAAAACACCTCTCATTACGGTGTTAGCTCAGTATAGTGCTCGGGTATACACAGAAAACATCTCTCATTATGGTTTTAGCTCAGTATAGTGCTCGGGTATATACAGAAAACATCTCTCATTATGGTGTTAGCTCAGTATAGTGCTCGGGTATACACAGAAAACATCTCTCATTACGGTGTTAGCTCAGAATAGTGCTCGGGTATACACAGAAAACATCTCTCATTATGGTTTTAGCTCAGTATAGTGCTCGGGTATATACAGAAAACATCTCTCATTATGGTGTTAGCTCAGTATAGTGCTCGGGTATACACAGAAAACATCTCTCATTATGGTGTTAGCTCAGTATAGTGCTCGGGTATACACAGAAAACATCTCTCATTATGGTGTTAGCTCAGTATAGTGCTCGGGTATGCACAGAAAACATCTCTCATTATGGTGTTAGCTCAGTATAGTGCTCGGGTATATACAGAAAACATATCTCATTATGGTTTTAGCTCAGTATAGTGCTCGGGTAAATAATCAGCTTACCGCTGCAGTTGCAGTACAGTGTCCAGGTCAATATTGAATTTCACATTCAATAGAAAAAAAAGGCACAGGGTTCGTACCCCTACCGTTCTGACTGGCAATCGCTCTATCTCTCATTAATCAAGAATAAGGGAAATGGTTCCGTTTAGTCACCATGTGTCACTTTGGGGTACACGATGTGCGCGAGCAAATTTTTCTTTAACCAACGGCACACTAGGGAGATGTGATCGGCATCACACCGGATGCATTCCACTGCTCTTCTGTGGCTATTGTGGATAGCTGCTGATAAACACATAAATGTGTAGGTGACGCAGCAGAGACCTTAATACTAATAATAATAATAGTTGCCCATCAGAAGCGAAGATGGCGGCAGCTTCATACAATTCTGCAAAATGGGTTACCTGATGACTGTAAAGACCAATCCAGGAACGGCATACCCTATCACCTTCGGGGCACGCATATGAGGAACCGGCCATGGAAACGTCGTTCGCTGAGCCTCCGCGATGGCTGTAGTTTCTGTGATAGGAGCATACTAGCGCGCTAAGTGGTATGGTTTGCTGCAAGCATCTTCCAAAGCTGACATCAATATGGTAGCTTTCCAGAGAAATTGTTAAGGAGTCTCTAGCGTTTCTTCTGCCCCCCCCACCCCTTCCACCCCGCACCTGGCGAGTGCCTGCCTGCTATGAGCTCACTGTATAACAGCTGCTTGGGGATGCACTCATCTGGCTGACGATGAACGAATTCAGTCCATCTTAGCTGAGCTATTCTCAGAAGTGTATTGATGCTCAACATGTTAGTTTTACACATGATCTGAGAGTTAGGCACTTTTTCCTGCCACCTGATTCGGGGCAGCCTAGGTACACATCTCAAGTTGAAACGATTGAGCTGTCTGGTATGTCTGCTAAACACTGTCCATGTCTCACAGACATGCAACAAAGTGCACAACATCACATCATGTTACACATTTACCTTGTTGGCTCCAGATTTTTGCTTGGAGCCTCCTAAGCACAGAACTCGCATTATCAATCCTGTTATTGACCTCACTGTCAATACTTGTCTCTGAGAGGACTGCCTAGGTAAATGAAGCTAGCGACCATCGTGAGACGCTGATTATGTACAGTAATGTTAGATTTGGTGTACGGCTCCACAGGGACAGGCTGGAATGGTAGCTCCGTTTGCTTTGTGTTGATCGTGAGACCAAAGTTACTGCACGCAGCCCAAAACCCCGTCATGGTGGACTGCATATCTTTTTCTTAGGAAGTGTTGATGGCGCAATTGTCCGCGAACAGGAGATCCAAGATCGTGCCTTTGCTCACCTTGGTGTAGGAATTCCGGTGCCTCGGATTGAATTGTTGACTTCGCGTTCTGTACCTGATATGCATCACAGTAGCTGTGTCATGTACTGCATCAGTAAGCATTACTGCAAAGACCATGGTAAAGAGTGTCGGCGCCAGTGCACAACCCTGGTTGACACCAGTGGTGATTGGGAAGGCTACAGACAATTCTCTCTCGTACAGTACACGAGCCATCATAGCATCAAGAAGTTGGCAAATAATCGCAATGAATTGACATTGGCAGCCACACTTCGCCATGATTTGCCAGAGTTAATCCTTATTGGCGGTATCAAAGGCTTTGTCAGATCGACAGAAAGTGTGTACATTTTTTTTGATGACGCAACAGAGACTTTATAATAACACGAGCTTACACCAACAGCCGTAGCACACTAGAGAAACACAGAGATGTATTGATGACGCAACAGAGACTTTATAATAACACGGGCTTACACTTACACCAACAGACGTAGCACACTTGAGAAACACAGAGATGTATTGATAACACAACATAGACTTTATAATAACACGGGCTTACACCAACAGACGCAGCACATTTGGCACTATAATGTCAACTTCAGTGTCCCATCGCCCATTACGACTCAAGAGAATGGAACAAAATAAAATTCAACCGAATCACACGAAATGAATGCGAAAGATCTGAAGTATGTAGTCAGACTGATTAGCGTCAATGAAAAAGCTGACAGCAGTCAATATCTCGTATCTGGCTACTTGCATCCGGTTCAGTGAATCCCAATTAACCAAGACTGTTTTCCGTCTCCAAGCGGTGGCCATGAAACATGCTCCGTTAGTGTTGTGGCTAAAAGAATAGGGATCGCAGCGGGACGGCAAACATGGCTGTAAACAACGACAGAACGTCCTTTCCAGAATGGACGCAGAAGGAGACTGATTAGCGTTGGCTTCAGCACTCGCTTTTCACGGCAAAGGTACAGAGTTTAGTTCGCGTTACCAACACGCTCCAGTTAACCCAGCTGCAAAACGATTACATGAGTTACTTTTATGAAAAGAAAGGTAGCGCAAAAGAAAACTGGCCCTCCCACCACACAAACACGATATGGCCTCCTCGTACAACAAAGTCTTTAACACTTCATCACTGATAGAATTGTCAGATGTAGGGCTACATTTACATTGTATTACTACTACAATACTGCTCATTCTGTGAACGGATATACTTCGTCATTTCTGTATGTGCTGTGTCACGTCAGAGGTCAGATAACAGCCTTGACCCCTGTCTGACGTTTTCTTACCACTGACTTGTCCACATGTGAGGAGACCAGTGACGAGTTCTTATGCGCTATCAAGCTAAGTACATTTTCTTACCAGTTTATCTGTTCATATCTATACTTGATATATTCTATCCCTTCCTCTATGAGTTGTTAGCGGACATTTGTGTTACTTATTGTTTCATATGAAAACCTTTAGGCAGTGACGTACGTTTTGTTTTCGTCATAGCGTGGTATATGATCATAGCTATAAATGTTTTTACGTCTGCTTGTTCTGTGCCATCTGTTTTAGCTCTCCACGTCCTCCTCATTATTAAGATGACAAATGGTAAGCCAGCAGCGCAGATTCTGGTCGGATTTCTCTGCCTCGCTTCATTAGCTTTCTTGATAGATTGCCGTCTTCTGTTTCTGATGGTTGAGTTATATTTTGTCAGGCAGAACTTGCCGTTTGTGGAACGCCTAGTACTGAATTGTTCGTTCTAGGCGAATTCTCTCTCTCTCTCTCTCTCTCTCTCTCTCTCTCTCTCTCTCTCTCTCTCTCTCTCTCTCTATATATATATATATATATATATATATATATATATATATATATTATGGCCAGACACAGCCAGACAGTATACTCTCCCAAGCGTGTACACTCTTCTTATCGAAGACTACGATGGTTTGGTCATGTTCGCCCCATGGTAGATGGTGTGGTAGAGTCTAGGTTTAGCTGAGTAGTTTACTTATCTAAAGAGTTACAACATGTATCTACACCACGACACGACTTCACACAATAAATAACACAGAAGACACTAATCTCCACCGTGTGACAAAACAATATTAACAAAAAAAGCAAAGTACATGTGAACTAACTAATCATGATATATAAATAAATATATATATATATATATATATTCAACTATAATCGGAGGTTTTTGAGCACTAGCTTTTGATGTTTCCCCCAAACTACCCAAACTATATAACCCATATTCTTGCCGCTGCACTCCCTAATGTGCACAATCAACACACAATCACAAACTCATCCTCACGATCGGATTACGTACTCAGTCGTTCTGTGCATTCACATATCCTCAGATCACTTTCAATCAGGTGATCTGTGCATTCATATGTAAATAGATCCCGTCAATTATATTAGGATCACGTACTCACTTGTGTTCACGTACTCAGTCAATCTGTACGTTCACATATAATCAGATTCCTTTCATTTCGGCGATCTGTGCATTCACATACAATCGGTTCACAAATTGTCCGACACATACGACACGCATTCAGATTTCTTACTGTTCACAGTGTATCCAACATAAACATCTATAAAGCGACTGACCAAAACTCGAGGTGTATGCTGGTCAATTCACCCTGCAAACTCACTTGTTCACCGACTTCTGCCAGCCTTTCAACCGCTCTTCTAGCCAGTCTCTCAGCACATCTCCTAGTCAGTCTCTCAGCCACTCCCCTAGCCAGCCTTTCAGCCGCTCTTCTAGCCAGTCTCCTGGGTTCATCTGTACAGAGTATTTTATCATTTCAAGCATAACATGGCTGTCTAATGGACTTCTGTTTGTTGTCTGACTTAGCCATCATTCTAATTTAGAACTACCCCTCAACTAATTGTAATTGGATGATTATCCACGAAACACTGTCACACCCCCCCCCACCCTCCACATCCTCTACGCCAATTCGGAACGCCACAGTGGTTAGCTCCGAACCCCTACATCATCTTCTGACACCCCCCTCCCCGCCCCCTTTTGTACCAGACAAAGTCTTCCATCTAAACCCGTCGTTTCCTTTGTTGACCTAATGTCGAGACGGTGATTGACCTAGGTACGCATTCAGGCTACCTTTGTTCTTAGAGTCGCCAGCCCAATTTCCCCTACCCAAAACGCTCATGCTCCAGCTGGAACTGTCACAATGATCACATTACCATTGATATTCTCTGTGGACAACTGACTGATGGCAAATGACCAAATTAACCAAAGAAAGGTTCAAATTAGATATTACGAAATATTTGTTTTGTCAGAGAGTGATGAATGCGGGGAATGCATTGCTACAAGAATTAGTGAACGCAGGGACAATTAATGCATTTAAGAATAGATTGTATGCGCATAGCTTTTAGAGCAAGGTAATGTTAAATTAAACTGGTTGTATACATACTCTGCAGAGTCTTCTAAACCAGTATAAAGACTTTAAGTTAAGTGAAGTTAATCAACCGACCACAGTTAAAGTTGAAGATGTGTGTAAACTTGATTTTAAGTCCCTGGACATGAGTCTGACATCCAGGGAAGACGAAGCTGCAGAACAATACAAGTGGAGATGCACCCGGAAGGATCACCTTACGCTTGTCGAAAAGAAACTCTTGTAATATGGAGAAATGCAATAACAAAGCCATAAGGAGAAAACAAAGCTAATCAGATAGCCTTGTTTATCCCTTCTAGGTCCTATCATCCTATAGACAGTCATTACTGAAAGGGGATGTTATCTATGTCCGTGCTTGTTGACATTATTGGGACGAAATGTGTCCGCACAATCCGGTAAGCAGTCTCTCATCTAAGTATTTGGTAGCCCCTTTTATAACTGATACGGTAGGTTTCAGCGATATTAATCGTTGCTCACCTTTTGGGCCACCGGTAAGACACGGATGTGATTCTACGTAGGAAACTGACAAGAGCCAGGTGCTTGTTGTAAACAAGCGGTGTTATAACGAACTTGCCAAGTGGCCTAACGAAGTGCTGCTAGACTGCCATTGTGGATTGCCACCTGCTGTGAAGTGAATATATGAAGTTCCAATTTTGGCTGAAAGTTTTATAAAAGTCAGCTGGGAATGTGCATACGTGCCGAGAATTTGTTTGCACATTTTAAGTGTGCATATGTGTGTGTATGTGTGGCTGTCAAGTTATGTATGCGTCTGAAGAAGCTTGCCTGTTTGTATAACTAGCGCGTCCTCTCCCCGTCTTGACTTCACAATGTTGTTTCTGTACTTGTGTGCTAACACGGTCTGTCAGGAGAACATGCCTGCAGTAACACTGTAACCTGCCAGGCATTTCGTATGGGACATGTAATTAGAGTTGGGCATGGTACCTTCTACCGCATAATGTCAACTTTTAAGCTAACAGAACAAGAAAACAAATAGAAATGCACACTATGGTAGAAGAGAAGCGCATGTCATTTTATGAGATTTTGTGTTATTTTTTGCAAAATTGGTATTACTGCAGTCCGGGCAGTCTAATAGGCGCTAGGTTTTATTTACAATTTTGGCGAAGGGTATTATACTGATTGGTTATATAGTTTGGTCTCTGTGTACACCTTCATCGTCCATTCAGACGTCGCTGTCTACTTGACACTTTTCTTATTTCAGGTTCCTGGAACCTGTAAATTAATCTTACATCGACGGCCATCATCAAACTTGTGCTGATTGATTGATTTCAGTATCTTCCCATATTCTTAACTAAAGTCTCATCTTTAGGCAGCTTCCGGAAATACCAACATGGCCAGAACAATAGCTCGTCACAGAACCAGAACAATAGATCGTCACAGAACCAGAACAATAGATCGTCACAGAACCAGAACAATAGATCGTCACAGAACCAGAACAATAGATCGTCGGTGAACCAGAACAATAGATGGTCACAGAAACAGAACAATAGATCCTCACAGACCAGAACAATATATAGTCACAGACCAGAACAATAGATCGTCACAGAACCAGAACAATAGATCGTCCAAGAAAGAAAGACATAGATCATCACAGAACCAGAACAATAGATCGTCCAAGAAATAGAGCAATAGATCGTCACAGAACCAAAACAATAGATCGTCCAAGAAACAGAGCAATAGATCATCACAGAACCAGAACAATATATCGTCCAAAAAATAGAGCAATAAATCGTCACAGAACCAGAACAAAAGATCGTCCAAGAAACAGAGCAATAGATGGTCACAAAAACAGAACGATAGATCGTTACCTTTCTTTCCTCATTGTTCTTCTTATGAACAACACGGCCACCTCTAACTGGAAACCTGCTCTTAAACAATGTATGATCTCTAGCTGTGGTGGCGTCTGTAACAATGCGTTTGACATGATGTGGCTGCTAACCCTCATGGACACATCATTTTACTACATCACCTCTGGTCGAAGATGCAGGAGTAAATTCGCTGACAGCCACCAGGGAGTCATATCTATCCGCTTGCGTCAGGACCAGCCAACTACAGTTGTGACAATGATTGTATTACGACTGGAAGTTGCGGTCCTGGAAACGTGCTGCAGTCGTGTAGTCTGGTTAAGAGAATAAGGAAAGAAGAGAGACAGTTGTTAAAAGCCCACAATGAGTAGGATGACTCTTTTGTGCGTCCTCAAAGGAGCGTTGCGTGGCGGGCTTTCGTAGCTTTCCTCACGTACCTAGCGTGCTGATGAAGGTGGACTGGGGTCCTCCAGGCGATTGTGCTATGCTTCATCCACAATCTTACCTCTCCAATCTTTCACATACACTATCTTACCTCCACAATCTTACACTTATACACTATCTTACCTCCACAATCTTACACTTATACACTATCTTACCTCCACAATCTTACACTTATACACTATCTTACCTCCACAATCTTTCACTTAAACACTATCTTACCTCCACAATCTTACACTTATACACTATCTTACCTCCACAATCTTACACTTATACACTATCTTACCTCCACAATCTTACCCCTAATGCTCTGTTGTCTTGTTCATCAAATTAAACCAATTTCTAAACTGCTTTATCTATCTGTTTTTGCAGGTTTCGTTTATCGACTAACAAAATAAAATTTTGTTTATTGAAGAGCTAAACCTAAAATCAGTTTGCACACATGATGGTCTAGAATTTATTATGTTAATTTCTTCAGTTTTATGAACATACTGGCCAAGACTCATTTTTATGTCCACACCATGCACTGAAAAAACGTTGTGTTACAGCAGCCTAGTAGACGAGGTAGGTAGCGATACTGTGATCCATGCAGTGATTGGCCTGATAAAGAGCATTATTTTGCACTACGGCAAGGAAGACTCACATCAACCTTCTTTAGTGCGCCACAATAATTAAAAAGAACATCTGTACAACCGCTGTTAAAGACAATTCGTCAAAAGGGAACAACTGCAATACGAAATGATATGAAAACACCGACTTAACGTGTTCCCTACCTCGCTGCTTAGAATTTTTCAATTTATAGCAGAGTTAGGTTACCATTTTTAAGCTGCGTAAACCAACACAAGGCACGAGCAAGTTATGAAATCTGTTTCTTCTTTGCTAGAAACAAACGTATTCTTCTCATTACGGACCAGAGGACTACCACTGATCGGCAAGGTTCCTGCGTCAAAGCACTCAGTAAGTTCATACTTTGGTAGTTTCCGTAGCAATTGATTCTGTAGTCATTATTACGACATGCTTGGAAGGTTGCACTGAACCAAACGTGCGTTCTCCACTCTCCACCTTCTAATGATAATCGTTGACTTGCAAGGGAAATAATCAAACTAAACACTCAGAAGTGTCCTTTACAACAGGTTATCTCACGTTGTCCAAATGTACAGTTCGTGCGAGATGGGTACGGTACTTTTACATACATGTTGTGCTGCCATGGTATATCGGTTAGAGCGCTTCTCCTGCAGCTAAGAGACCAGGTTCGAACCCATTTCTCGACCATTTCAGTATACACAGTCGTGGATGTGTAGACGACATACACTTAGTGGTATCAGAACACCGAGGAAGGGATTGATTCATCTACTCTCCTCACTAAAGTTGAAGCCTCGAACGATAGATTCTCCAACTCCTCATCCATGACCAAGGTAGTATCCGTCATCCTGCTACAGTTACACTCCCATGCATTCTGCAGCCTTCTTCTTCATCAACATTATCACCCAGAAGACTGTTTGGATACCCCGTCTTTCTGTAATATGAATTGCGTATTTCCACTACCATCCTTCCATCCATAACCATTTTGTGTCTCTCAAGATTTTCCCGCTCATTTCTGAATATTTTCTGTCCACCGCCACTTTGGTCTTCATCTCTTTCTGGAGTGCTGTTCAGTCCATTTACAACTGTCTGTATGTTTTTATATGGTTCGATATTATGATGGTTTATATGTCCTATGGTGATTTCTGCGCTAAGATTTTTGTATGTTATTCCAAGACCCTTTATTGTTCGGATTTTTTGTTCTAATTCAGCAATGATAGTTTTTAATTTGTTGTCATAGGTCAAGGTTATGCGGAGTTGTAATAGGGACGTCAGTTAATGGTATGAAAGTTAATGGTATGAAAGTTAATGGTATGAAAGTTAATGGTATGAAAGTTAATGGTATGAAAGTTAATGCCATCGAGGCCATTAGACTACAAGACATGCATTCTAACCACACAATTTCTTTAAATATATCATTTACTGTTCATAATTACTTGCTGCTCATCTACTATCGCACGTCTTTTTGGCGTGGGTTGTAGTTTATACATGGTGAAGAAGCTGTCTCCATGTCAAACTCTTCCAAGTTGGATCTTAGACATCTCTAGCAGGTTACAGTGTTACAACTCTTTATTCTTCTACCGGGCTCTGGTACAACGCGGACAATCAATTGTCTATAAAACGATTAATAAAATGCAAGTAGGATTATACGTTTTATTGTAACAATCTATCTTTACCTGGCCCAATACAAAATCCGTAGCACAACGGAATACCATCTATACCTGACCAGAACACAGGACAAGTGTGTACAGCTGGAGCCACCAGTATCTAAACCTTTGACATTTTCTAAAATAGACAGCCGCTATAGATTTGTTTTTGAGTGTAGGGACATCGATTCATAACATAACAGATGACTGTTTTACCAAGTGCAGTATCTCAATAACGTTTATATGGCTGATCCGTTCAATAAAATAATATTATGGTTACTTCCCTTGCTAAATGGATGATGAAGTATGATTGTTGATGATGGAAAATGATTGATGATGATAGATGGTGATGGAAGATGATGATGGATGAGGATGGAATATGATGGAAGATGATTGATGAGGATGATGGAAGATGATTGATGATGATGGAAGATGATGATGGACGATGATGATGATGGAAGATGATGGAAGATGATTGATTGGTGATTATGAATGATGATGGAAGATGATGATGGAAGATGATGATAGACGATGATGGATGATGGATGATGATGGAGGATGATGGATGATGATGGAGGATGATTGATTGATGATGATGGATGATGATGGAAGTTGATGATGGAAGATGATGATGAACGATGATGGATGATGATGGAGGATGATGGAGGATGATTGATTGATGATGATGGATGATGATGGAAGTTGATGATGGACGATGATGGACGATGATTGATGAATATGGATGATGATGAAAGATGATGGATGGTGATGGGTGATGAATGATGATGTTTGCCATCGCAAGCGCAGATGGCGAAGGCGTAAGACACGTGTGTTCAGATTTGGCCCTATAAGACTGGACAGTTCGATCTGAGAGTGACAAATGTTATCTAACGTCGGGCACATGTTGACAGTGTTACTAATTTGTGTGTGCTTCAGTAATAGTTCTGTTCTCAACGATGCAAGTAACATGTGTGATGTAAGTGCGCCAGGCTGAGTGGTTCGGAGCAAGCAGCTGACAGGAGGCGACCTCAATGAAGAAACTGTTCAAATAAACTTTATGAGGCTTTGCATCATTTCATCTGCTTAAGTAGCAGAATGTAGTCCAGGGAACAGAAAACACTGTGTTATGGTTTACAGCTTGACTGCGATATTTGCACCTTTCGGTCCAACACATCCGACTTCACCAACCATTTTTTTAGTACCGGGTTAGCATTCCCTCTTCGATCCCTTCTCCTTAGCCAGTGGAGGTGTAGAAGGGTCTTTGCAGCTGTGGTTCGCTGGCCCTGACGCTAGCAGTCAGCTATAGGTTGCTGACCACTGCAGCTCATGAACTGCTCATCATCTTGATCCCTGAAGGTCGTTTGACCAGAGAAAGTTGTGATGTGGCTGGCAACCTCACTTGCGTAAATAGAAAAACTATTGTCTATAAAACCACATTACAAAGAAATGAGTCCAATATTCCGTATAAGCTGGAAAGGGTTAATGCAAATGTGATGAGAGCAATGCTCCGCAAATTGAGGTATAGTCTTTGTATGTATGTCTATGTATATATGTACGGACCAGTGGCATCGCAAGCCTGTCACATTGCCAGATTCACGGGATGGTTGTTGGTGATGAATGACCACAATGAGTGAGCTTACTTTTTTTTTGCGCACTGAAGAGGGTGTTAAGTTAAGTGGCGGGCTGCTGTAGCTTTCCTCACATCCCGAGCGTGCTAGTGTTGGTGGACCGGGCCCTCCTGGCGGTTGTGCTACCTTTGGTTTCATCTTGGGGATCATATAAAGAATCCGGCCGTCGGGGATGAGGTGTTAGAGAATCAGAAGTGTAAAGTAATGCTGAGGTGATGATTGGATGAAGGTATGCGGGGACAGCCTGAACCTGTAATATTTGTGTGGGTGTGTGTATGTGTATATGTGTGTGCATGACTATGGGTCGGTGTAGAATTATTTTATAATAATAATGTGTTTTAATTTAATAGTTTGTACAGATTTATTCAACATTCTACAATGGCTGCATTGATTACATGCCATTTATTGAAATATATTGAAATTTGTAAATGTATCTTTGAAACGTTGAACGTATAATAAAGACTTACAATCGGATGAGGTGTTAGATACTTTATGGTACTAGGTCTTGGCGTTCTGTTAACTGGGTCGACGATTTGCCTTTAGCAGGGTCATGCTTCCTCTAATAATAAGTCAGGTTTCCTTTCACAACTGGATAGACTAGAGCGAGTCGAGACGGGAGGATTGAACAGCGTATGTTTGCAGCGAGAAGAAAGCGCTGCAACCTGTTTGTTAATCAGACGCTTCATATTTGGTACGTTATGGTGAACCGGCCACAATAATGGAGACTAAATACTTGAGAAACTCGTGTACCATCATTAAAAAAAATTGTAACAACTTACTTACTTAGTCGCTCCTCTTCTACCGTGAGGTATAGAGGTTACTTGTATTCAGTTTTTTTTAAAGACAAACAGGTGATTAGCCTGTTGTGTCTTTGCATGGTGGAGGGGCTGCCTCCTTACAGCCTCCATGCCTGCCGACCCGTTTTTGTCCACGGCTGCTTATTTATTCGCAGCTAACCTCCAAATTAGGAGGCCTTTCAGCAATCTGCAACCCTGCTGACGCTCCTGGTAGGAGGTAAGTTCCTCGCCCAGGAAAATTGTAACAAAAATATCGAAAAAGGAACATTCTATTTGATGTATGTCCACCAGCGCGTGTCACTGGCGTATCTCCAACTGGCAGGATAGCAGTTGGAACAGAAACTCACTTAGTGTTTGTCTTTTGTTAGGTGGATGACCAATTTCCCTTCCTTGTTACTATGCCTTTCATTCATTCATCTGGTTGATCAGTCCTGAGACTGGTTGTAATGTTGTCTGAGTATGTTTCTCCATTTAACCATTTCCTCTGGTTGATCAGTCCTGAGACTGGTTGTAAGGTTGTCTGAGTATGTCTCTCCATTTGACCCTATCCTCTGGTTGATCAGTCCTAAGACTGGTTGTAAGGTTGTCTGAGTATGTCTCTCCATTTAACCCTATCCTCTGGTTGATCAGTCCTGAGACTGGTTGTAAGGTTGTCTGAGTATGTCTCTCCATTTGACCCAATCCTCTGCAGTTCTCTTCATTGCAGCATAAGTTGGTATTTTAATGTCCCTGCATGCCTGAGATGTAAAGGTGAGTCGTGGTCGCCCCGGTCCTCTCTTCCCTTAAATCTTGCCCTCTAGTATCTTCTGTAGAAGACTTTCATGTCTATTATTGTGACCCAGCCAATTCAACCGACGTTTTTGAATCAAATGGCATATTTGTCTTTGTGCGCCCACATCAGTGAGAACATCGTCATTGGATCTTCTTTCTGTCTAACTCACTCTTTCCCTTTTACAGTACTTCCACATTTCAAACGCTTTCATACTTTTTTTCATCCTTCTTTGCTAGTCTCCATGTTTCACTCCCATACAGTGCAACTGGCCATATATGAGTGGCGATTACTCTTTCTCTCAGTTCTTTCCTGATATTGTATTATGTTCACAATTTCTGTTTTTCTCTAAACCCTTTTTTGCTATTGCAATCCTTGTGTTGATTTCTGTCTCATTGCGGCAATCTTCTGTGATGGTTTGCCCCAAATATATCAACTTCTGTACTTATTCGATTATTTCTCCATCGACGATCATATTTATTTGCCTATGTTGATTTTATATTACAAAGTCTTTGTCTTCGATGTGTTTATTTTCATGCCAAACTCTTTGACTGTGCTATTTATTTTTTTCAAGCACCATTTGCAACATAGCTACTGATCCTACCACTATCGCTTGGTCATCAGCAAATTTGATGACATTAACTTTGACACCCCTATTACAACTTCGCATAACCTTGTCCATCATCTCTCAAAATATTGCTTTTCCTGAAAGAAAATCGGATACCCATTTACATCTGAGTAGGCTAGAGCGTGTCATTGTAGAAGAAAGAACCCGGTACCTTTGTCACGAGAAGCAAGTGCCTTACCTACTCTGCCAGTCAGCTGTTGAAGAAAAGATGACCGTAAGTAGAAATTGCTAGACGGTGTGATAACTTTAGATCGCCCTTGCAGTGTAGGATAGAAGAACACAATAATTCAGGTTTTTATTTGAAGCACCATCGTAAATGAATAAATAAACCATTCTCATTTCCTCAACTCCAGTGGTTTCCTGTTTCTGCTTCAGGTCAGACGCCCCGATATCCTGTCTGACACATTTTAGTTCAGCAAATCCTGGTTGACTTATCCTTGTCTTCTGCGGGGATTTCCCGTCATCCTGACACCTCCAGAGGTGCGCACTTAACATATGGTTCTTGTTCCTGTCAGAGAATTGTTGAGCAAGAAGATGGCTTGTATAATCAATGTTGCCAACTCAACTTAGGTATTTTCATTTGGAAAAACCATAAAAAATGACTAAAATTAAATACACTGTTAAGAAGAAATCTTAGGAGAGTATACCCACCAGAAACATGGACACACGTATATACAGATGGATCATCTAACAAAGCCACATCCAATGGAGTTGGAGGGGCTTATTACAGACTAAGGAATGGAAAAGAAAAAACTCGAGTATTAACAACGAGACAATACTCAAATAACTTCCGTGCAGAAGCAGAGGCACTGAAGGCTGTAGCTGAGCTTGTAATCCAAGATAAAGATATCCACCAAGAAAACATAGTATTCCTGACTGATGCTGCGTCAGTATTAGCGGCGCTAAAACAACACAGATGAAGATCCTGAGCAATATATGTTCTCCATGACAGCGTTCAGCAGAACACCCAAGGTTGGTCATACATTGGCTCCCATCCCACTGCAATATTGAAGGCAATGAAGCTGCAGACAAACTAACAAAGAGTGGAGTAGCATCCCCACACACAGACCTGGGTATCACATATAATGAGGCCAAGACCATAATTAAAGCCAACTTCAGGGTAAAATGGGCTGATCTACACCACGACTTCCGAAAAGAAGACAGCTACTTTAACTTAACTATAAAAGAGCAAGCCATCCTCTTCACACTGAGAACTGGGCATAACAGACTCAAGTGTCATCTTTACAACAAAATGAGGATTGGGACAGATGACAAGTGTCCATATGGGGAGCATACCATGACCGTGGAACACATCCTGCAAAGCTGCATGCTCACGCAGGAAAAGAGAGAACAATATGGCCTCGCCAGAAAGATATGAGACAAAAGCTGTATGGAGATAAAACAGCTCTACAAACAACGGTGTCCTTTGTAAGAGAAACCGGGAGCTTGATCTGAGAATGAACGAAGAAGAAGAAAATACATTGTTACAATTTTCAGCAAATATCTATGCGAAAGAAAATGTAACATTTTAAAAATTGCTCTATTACTGGTCTGTCTGATGTTGTTCATGAAAACGATGGTAAATTCCTTATGTATAATTAACTGTATAACACATAATAGCTGTCCATTGATGTCGATGAGGACCGCCGACATCATCCTTGTCACAGATTTCCCTGTTGGGTGTGGGTGCGCATGTGGCTGAACAGGCCAATGAGGGCACGAAAACATCTGCTACATATCGGGCACACGAGGTTTTTAGAAGGTGATGGTGTTCCCGCTGTTCGGGATTTCCGGGTCTCGCATCTGCTCTGGGCTTTGACAACACGGTCGTCTTCGCCGGTAGATACACCAGATGTGACTGCGTTTCTCCAGTCAGATCTGTTTTTGCGCAAGACATTCCCAGGTGTCGATGTCTAGCTGGCAACTTTTCAGTGAGTCGTTCAGACCGTCTTTAAAACATTTCTTTGGGCGCCCTCTCTCTGTCATCCCTATCTCAGCTCCCCGTTGAGAAGCTTCTTTGTAAGTCGCTCGTCTGACATACGGACGACGTGTTCGACCCATCCTAGTCGTGCTTTTTCTAACAGTGCATGGATGCTGGGCATGTTAGCCTAGCCCTCGAGAGAACCTTGATGTCAGTGACACGATCTTGCCATCGGATGTGGAATATTCGCCTCAGGCAACCTGTGTGGTAGTGGTTTAACCTCCTTGCATGTCCAGAGTATACAGTCCAGCTTTCGCAGGTGTATAGCTGGTTTGGAACGATGGTTGCACGGTAGACTTTGATGTATAACACATCAACATATGTAAAACTCGTCAAGTGAAGACAGACAATAGTTACAGCGTACAGTAACTTAGCGAGGAAGTGGAACTTAGAGAGAGGGATCATGTCCAGGACCTGTAGCACATAGTACACACGAGGTTCGATAACTGAGATACAATGAATCCAGAAAAATGGACATCTTATGATTTTTACAAATCAAAACAAATAAAATCACATATTCCTAAGAAAAATTACCAAAACCAATTGACTTTCAGCACAAAATCACGCCCCCATAACTATTTTTGTAACATCCTCTACTAGAGAAAACTGACTCAATCGTCGAGGAATTGGATATCTTCAAACACACTTGATTGAGAAAGGCCAGGTTCATCTTTGGATGAATACGATAGACTAGTACTAATTGGCTGGTATAGTTTTCTCTGGCCATTCGTATTGGTCATTGATACTCACTGCACCAATTACTGGGATTTTCGAATCCAAGGTTTACTACGTTATGAGAATGTTTTTTGGTTCTATTCGATTTCTCCACTTAGATTGTAATACATTCACACAGGTAAATGCACTTAGAACTTCAGCATTGAAGTGAGGTCATATTTAAACTGATACACATATACCTCCAACATTTAAGTGAAATCATATTTAAACTCTTACACTTTCAACTTCAACAATGAAGTGAGGTCATATTAAAATGTGTATACTTTCAACTTCACATTGTAACGAGGTCATATTTAAACTGTTATACTTTCATCTTTACATTGAAGTGAGGTCATATTTAAACTGTTATACTTTCATCTTTACATTGAAGTGAGGTCATATTTAAACTGTTATACTTTCATCTTTACATTGAAGTGAGGTCATATTTAAACTGTTATACTTTCATCTTTACATTGAAGTGAGGTAATATTTAAACTGATACTTTCAACTTCAACATTGAAGGGAGGTCATATTTAAACTAAAATTACAGTTACAACTTCAGCATTGAAGTGAGGTCATATTTAAGATTGTTACATTTTCAACTTCCGCGTTGAAGTGATGTCATATTTACACTAAAGTTGCAAATTCCACAATCTTTGTAAATGTATTGTTTCAATACCGACCTTTGAAATGCAGCTAATCAGCTTAGAATGCGTCAATATCACTCATGTCTATCCCTGTTGTAGTGCGTTTCTGGCATTTATATGGGGGACATGTTTAAAAATTGTTACAACAGCTAATTTAACTCTTTCAAAATAGTTAAAATGAAATACGTATTTTAACGCTCCACTCCTTTGGTTCCCTCTTGTTATTTTTGTCTAAAAGGATTCAACTTTTTATTGTTGTCTTCAAATCTGTACGACTGATAAGGTTTTGGGTTCACCAATTCCGGATACCAAAGGACAATGGATTCACTTTATCAGTATGAAGTAACAACTTGCTAACAATAGATTTGATGCAGATAGAAAGATCATCAAGATTATAGACTTTATCAGGTATAGTCACTCCAAACAGTTTCATAACTTTCTGAACTTCCACAAGATATGGCTGAAAACAGGAAGTGACATTAGTTCTGCTCGTCTTTCTACATTTCCTATCACATTTTCTATCACAATTCCTCTCACATTTCCTCGAACATTTCATGCCACAATTTCATGCCACATTTCAAATCACATTTCAAATCACATTGAATTGAGGCTGCGTGGCATAGTGGCGAAACTCACTTGGTTTTCACTGTCCCAACGCACCGGGTTCGATTCCCACCGTGTTCAGTTTGCCAGAACTGAATTTTGTTCTCAGGGATCATCCACATACGTAAAGTAATGTGGCTGTTGTAAGAAGCGATGTTCTGTTGACATAGAAATTACTTACTTACTTACCACATTTCTGCAGTGTACCATTTCTTGTTAGTTCTCATCTCCTTTATGTTTTCAACTCGGTCCATTCTGTATTATTTTCCTTCCAACTGCAAGTTTAATTGGTAATCTGGACTTCTAATAGCTAAGAGATTGTCAATGGCTCCAAACCATCATTGATAGCTTTATTTCAAAGAAAACCGAACAGCCGAACACATCAGCACCACTAAGTTACATCGTACAAGTCAGCTCGGTCTTTAGATACGGTCTAACTGGGAACAAGATTTGTTGGGTTATAGATATTTTCCAGAGACATGGATACAGAGGGAGTACAATCAATCTGTATTACAGTGGAAATGGTTTCTAAAGAATTGTCTGTCACCAGTGACCATCATCGGTATCTCCAACATCATCATCAGCAACCTGCATATCCTCACCACCACCACCATCATCATCATCATTGAGGTGGTATTCAGTGTCCTCTTCATGTGTTCTCTGGCAAGATCACCACCACTACCATCATCATCATTGAGGTGGTATTCAGTGTCCTCTTCATGTGTTCTCTGGCAAGATCACCACCACACCCATTATTACCACGCCAATACCACCACCACCATCATCATCATCATCATCGTCGTCGTCGTCGTCGTCGTCGTCGTCGTCGTCATCATTAGCGGCACCTCTCTGTTGCTATCTCTAGCATCCTCGTTCTCCAATAACTAGTTTCCGTACAGGTAATTCACCAGGTGACCTTTAATCACAAACTTCCATAAGTTTCCGCCGACAGACACACCTGTCCGTTACATGTCACCTTACCAGCGGCAGTTTCCTTATCCTTAATTACACATCTTAGATAAGAGTGTATTCTCTCTTCCTCTCTCCTCTTTCAATCTCTCTCTCTCTCCCTCTCTCCTTCTCTCTCTCTGTCTGTCTCAGTGACCTTGTCTTCCTTTGCTCACTTTGAGTAGTATGTTATTTTAATATGTCCCTCCATCTCTGCCTCCCTCCCCTCTCAGTGACCTTGTCTTTCGTGCCTGTGCTCATGTTAGGTGGTATATTCTTCTAATATTTTTTGGTTTTATTCTCGTTTATATATTTTAGAAATGAATTATCATAATTCTTCTCCGTCTCACTTTGTTTTCTGTGTTCATAGTTCATCATCATTAAGATCATCAACATCATCATCAACATAACATCATCATCAACATCAACATCATCATCATCAACATATCATCATCATCAACATCATCAACATCATCAACATCAACATCATCATCAACATCATCATCATCATCATTAACATAACATCGTTATCATCATCATCATCAACATCATCATCATCATCAACATCATCATCAACATCATCAACATCATCAATATCGTCATCAACATAATCAACATCATCATCATTATCAACATCAACATCATCATCAAGCCATATTTTACCCAAAAAATACCTTCAACGTCCCCTAACCTATCTAAATTTCTTTTATGACGAGAATACGACATGAAGACCAACACAGAAAAGACCGAGACGTGAACACGTACTAGAAGTTTTCATATCAGTGACAAACGTGTCACACAAGCAAGAAAGATCAAATACCTAGGTGGTAGAGTTAGATACCCATCGCAAGTAAGATAGCAACATCACCAGCCGGTCCACTGACGACGGTAGAATGGACAGAGAGATCGTACAGGAAATTCAGAAGACAACAGTGTCCACTATCAAATTGCACGGATTTTGAAACACCCTAGAGGGCTTCTGTCAACTAAGAGAAGGCTGATTAATACACCATTTGTTCCTACATTGTGTTACCAATGTCAGTCTTAGTCCTTACCCATAAAAGTAAGATCCAGATTTGTGAGATGCGTTGTGGGAGAAGTGCAGCAGGAAAGACAATTCTTGACCGAATCCACAACACCACGCTAAGGCAGACAGTGAGAACAAACCCTGAGACTTCCTACTTCACTCGTACTGTCATAACCTGGATACCCGAGACTTTTACTTCACATGTCACAAACTGGATACCTGAAACTTTCTACGTGCAATGTACTGTCATAAACCGGATACCTGTCACTTTGTACTTCCTCGTGTACTGTCAAATCGATCACATTCTACTGACTTGTATACTTCGATACTTGGGATTCCACTATCCAAACAGACATGTGTATGCCTCTTGCCATGAAGCAAAAGGTTAGCGGTAGTAAGTTCTTGTTGAAATGTTACTTCCTGCTGCTAACGTTTCTTGAAAGAAAGTAGGCCGCGTACATTGTAATTATTTTTGGCAATTTTTGCTCTGGCAGCGCCTAACAGACTGCTCGTTTCTTTTTTAAACTACCAAGGGTTCGTTTATATGCACAGCGAGCAAATGGGACCTCAGAGTTTGTCAAATTTCTCTGAGAGGACTAGGCACTAGACCTTACTTCCTCTGAGACCAGAGGTCGCTTGTAACTAGAGAGGCTTGAACGTCTGTCCTTTCATGCATCCGTTCGTTTCTTGAGGCGAGCATCCTACCTCTCTGCTAAAGCGGCCCCTTAACTCCATGCTATATCGGCCCCTTTCCTCTCTGCTATAGCGGCCCCTTTCCTCTTTACTTTAGTGGTCCCTTTCATCGCTGCCATAGCGTACCATTACCTCTCTAGTGTAATGGCCTTTTTCCTCTCTGCTACATCGGTCCTTTACTTTCTACTGAAGCCAAAGACGACAAGAGACAATACTGTTTAGACTTGACTTGACTTCACAAAGTCGAACCACTTCTACCATTTGGTGCAGAAGTCTTTTCCTTTTCTTGTAGATTAAAGTTTCTACAGGAGGGGATGATCGTTTCACATGCACAACCCTCCTTATTCAACTCGTGAGACATGTCGTGGCAGGTTACAGTGTTACTATTCTTTGCTTCTCTTTCGGGTTCCCGTTACACGTTATTATTGATTGAATACGAGTATATACTAATTGATTTAATACGAGTATATAGTAATTGATTGTATGCGGATATATAGTAATTGATTGTAAACGGGTATATAGTAATTGATTGTATACGAGTATATAGTAATTGACTGTATACGAGTATACAGTAATTGATTGTATACGGGTATATAGTAATTGATTGTATACGAGTATACAGTAATTGATAGTATACCAGTATACAGTAATTGATTGTATACGAGTATACAGTAATTGATTGTATACTGGTATATAGTAATTGATTGTATGCGAGTATACAGTAATTGATTGTATACGAGTATATAGTAATTGATTGTATACGGGTATATAGTAATTGATTGTATACGAGTATATAGTAATTGATTGTTTACGATTGTAAAGTAATTGATTCTATACGGGTATATAGTAATTGACTGTATACTAGTATACAGTAATTGATTGTATACGGGTATATAGTAATTGATTGTATACGAGTATACAGTAATTGATTGTATACGAGTATACAGTAATTGATTGTATACGAGTATACAGTAATTGATTGTATACGGGTATACAGTAATTGATTGTATACGAGTATACAGTAATTGATTGTATACGGTTATATAGTAATTGATTGTATACGAGTATACAGTAATTGATTGTATACGAGTATATAGTAATTGATTGTATACGAGTATACAGTAATTGATTGTATACAGGTATATAGTAATTGATTGTATATGAGTATATAGTAATTGATTGTATACGGGTATATAGTTATTGATTGCATACGAGTATACAGTAATTGATTTATACGAGTATACAGTAATTGATTGTATACGGGTATATAGTAATTGATTGTATACGAGTATATAGTAATTGATTGTAAACGAGTATATAGTAATTGATTGTATACGAGTATATAGTAATTGATTGTATACGAGTATATAGCAATTGATTGTATACGAGTATATAGTAATTGATTGTATACGAGTATATAGTAATTGATTGTATACGAGTATACAGTAATTGATTGTATACGAGTATATAGTAATTGATTGTATACGAGTATATAGTAATTGATCGTATACGAGTATATACTAATGACAAGTTTAAAAAAAACTTCTCCTAGCTGGTGCTGCCATGATAGAATGACGTGTTAGAGGAATTCACTGTACGAGGTCATGCACATTGCCCAGTTCTCTTCCTGCATTTAAGTGGTTCCCAACCGTTACCAGGTCGGGGCACAGGTAGTTGACGAAGATTCTCTCGTGGCACACTGACATGAGGGACTATCCGACCATTAGAATATTCAACTTTGATTATTAATAAAGGCTCTATTATAATGCGGTATTAGAACATCTCGAAAAGTCTCGGCACACCTTAGCGATCTGACAGTACATGTGTCTAGAATCAACTCTGTATTTAACAGTGTTCAATAACTGACAAGCGCTATCCCAGCCAAGCTTTTCGTTCGACATTCAGACATCTTTCAAAACGTCTATTTAAGCTTTCTGTAGACCCTGATTAAGACATGTCCTGGTAATGTTTACTGTTGTTATCCCTACCGTTTTGTTCAAAAGGGACTCATACTTAAAACTGAAATTGAAGATACAGAGGGGAAAATACAGATGTTAGGAGACAGAGCAAACTGACATGTTGTGGTATTGGCAGGAACAAATAATGTAAAGAGAGATGGTACAGAAATAATTGTCCAAAGATACAAGAGTCTAATGGAAACACTTAAGGAAAGAAAGTACAGGAAGGTCACCATGATGGGCATTTTAGACAGAGCAGATGGGTCAGACTATTTAGTTAGTAAGATAATAGGTATCAAACTTAGGTTGCAGGCGATGTGTGCAGACATGGGTATGGAATTTATTGATGTGAAAGAAGACAAAAATAAAATGCCAGACGGGAAAGGTTTACATCTAAATGAGATAGAACAGCATGCTGTAGCGAAGTATATGTTTAATCATTGTGTTACATATTAAAACTAGTAAGGCCTATTAAGTATGAAACTAAAGATAGGCATAAAATAGGGTGCTATACAAAATTCAGTCAAAGGAGAGAGTTGAGTTCAGGAAAGGGTGTAATCAGTAGTGGTAAAGTTAAAATAAAAAATGAAGGAAAATCAAAAATTGGTAATACAACGAAATAAAAAACTAAAATGTTTTTATGCAAATGTGAGAATCATAGTAAATAAAAGAGAAGAATTGGAACTGTATGTAGAAGAAAAAAGATCAGATTCAATAGGGTTATAGAGGCAAAAACACGCTTGACCTCATTTTTACTACAGAGGAACATATGATTGAAAACGTTACTATTTGGGGAACTGTTCGGCTCAAGTGACTATCAAATTATCCATTGGGATCTTATAACAGGGAAAGACGTAAAGATAAACACGCAAACGTACGAGTACTCTAAGGCAGAAGTTAAGAAGATGAAAGAGGCAGCGAGCCACATAATCCAGAATAATATTCTCGGAGGAACAGATGTTGAACAAGAGTGAGAGAGTTTCAAAACAGTTCTAGAAAAGGTAAAAGAGGAATGTGTTTCACGCAGGGAAGTAAAGCTCAGGCATTAAAGGTGGATAACTAGATTTGTATTTCAATGTAGAGGAGCTATACATTAAGCATGGACAAAAAATATAAAGGCAGGTAAATCAAAATAAATATCTACAAAATATTTGGACAAGCAAAACATAGCTCAGAAAGTGAATAAAGCAGCAAAAATACTTCGAAAACAAACTGGTTTTTATGATCGAAATTTATAGTAAAACTTCTTTTCTTATGTTAGAAATAAACAAAGAACGAAAGATAAAGTGGACCCTATCATAGATAGTACATGGCAAATAATAAGTGAGAATAGGAAGGCAGCTAATCTACCCAATCAGTACTTTAAGATCCCAGAGCCAATATATATTTTCCAAAGAGACATAGATACAGTCTGTATTATAGTAGAAATGGTTTTTAAAGAATTGGATGCGTTGAAAGTGGATACATGTTCAGGGCAAGGTGGTATTCATCCGAAATTGCTGTTTGAAATTAAAGACCAACTAGCAAAACCATTGGCTATATTATGTGCTCAATCACTTGCAAAAGGGATTGTTCCGGAGAATTTGAAAGATGCAGGAGTGATCCTCTTATTCAAAAAGGGCAAAATTCAGACACAGCAAATTATAGACGGGTGAGTTTAACTAGCATAGTCCAGATTAGATATTAGGAAATATTTCAGAGAGTGGTGAATGCTTGGAACGCATTGTCACATGAAGTAGTGGAGGTAGGGACTATTTATGCATTTCAGAATACATTGGATGCACATAACTTTTAGAGAAAGAAAATATAAAAGAAACTAATTGTTTACAGACTCTGCAGAAACTTCTAAACCAGTTTAAAAACGTTAAGTTATTAAATTTATTATGCACAGTTTTTTTTAACCACTTGACATGCCCGTTGTCTGTATGTGTGGATTTCTTTTTCTCCTAGTTTAACCAACGTCCCTATAACAGAGAGGTGAAATTGTGTACACAGTCGCTATAAGTGCATTCGGCTAATCTATAAAATTTTGACAGATTCTGGGCAGGTCATTAAAAGACCGTGCCGAAAAAAATTGCTTGTTTACATTGAATTGTTCTCAATCAGGCTGACTGCAGCTTATCTGATTCTCACCACACTGTGGAAACCACCCACGAAAGAGTAAACACAGCCTTTTTTCGCAGGCTTTCTTTCAGTGGGGACCTTATGCTTCATAAAAGGAAAATTAAAGAGAAGAAGAATGAGTTAAACGTGTTATGCGTATTAAACGAAAAAGGAATGTCCATCAAATATCAATTATTGACAGATTTATCGGGAGAGTTCCGGAACATGATGATAACGCACCGGGTCTGTCACAAAAAGTACTAACGAAATTAATATCCGACCAGGCATGCGGTGAATGTGACACGTGAAGCCTTGGTGGTTTATACAGTTTGGCAGCGGGGCTTCTAATTAGTTGATGATTGAGGATTAGGCAGCGTAGAGGTGGAATGGAAGTAAACTGAAGTTGTGGATTGGCGTTAGGTGGTGTAACGTGGTTCTACACAGACAGGTGAGATTAGTTAAAAGGCAGATATATAGATGAGTTGAAGAGACACACACAGGTAGATGAATAGACAGACTATATATATATATATATGCATGTATGTGTGTGTATGTACAAAGAAACATATTCTCAGGTAGATACGTAGATTGACAGGTAAATACGCAGATATACATTCATACATGCAGATACGTAGATCGTGAGGTACACGTGTAGACAGACAGAAATACTTTGACAACGAATAAACTAAAACAAAAAGCAGACCGACACTACAGACGCGTGAATAAATAAATGGGGGACACCTCAAAGAAAAATTACTAAAAGGAAAAAGAAGCTACCCTCAAGCAGTTGTTGTTGCTGCAATATTGAGGAATGTTGCTATTGATTCCTAACCCTCGACTACAATCCTCGGTCACACAGGCTTCCTTCATAGTAGACTCCAACCGCGCCCTTCTCCACGTGTCAGAATAAGAAGGTTCTACAACTTGAGCAGCGACAGGCATTGATTTCTTGATGCGAATGTCAACCTCAAATGCCAGCTCAAAAACCTCCGCTTAAGACAAGTGGGTTCTGATTGGCGTGACGGCTAGAAGCAGTTCTCATACGATCTACACCCGCACCCCATCTCGGACCTTTCTTTTCTATTTGATGTATGGCATTTATTTTTCCATTATGAGCTATAAAAACACGGGCATTACACTTGATACATTTTTTTTTGTTTTTGTTTTTGCGTTCGCCTTATTTCTCTAATCCCCAAGGCGGGTGTGCGTTACACTGTGGTTTTTATTTTGCGCCTGTAGGCCCAGTGTATCCAACTTCAGCATGCATTTTACGCAAGGCTCTGCTTTTTCCTGCATTTAATTCGTAGCAGTTTTATTTATTTCAAAGTAGTAATACATTTGTGTTTTTTAATAATGTAAAAAGATGATACTATATGAAATTTCAGCGTATGAGTGTCAGAGTGGAAGAGGAATAGAATGTTTACTTACCACGTGAGAGTGGTAAAATGTTCATTTCTTACGTCAGAGTGTCAGAGTGGAAGAGTGCACACTTCCCACGTCTGAGTGAGTGTCAGAGTGGTAGAACGTCTACTTCTCGCGTCTGAGTGTCACAGTGTTGGAGTGTGCACTTCTCTTAATATATATATATATATATATATATATATATATATATATATATATATATATATATATATATATATACAATCTTATAATAAAAATAACTAACGTTCCACATCTCAACCTGCCCGCCTCTTTCTTTCAACTGGCTCACCACATTGCTCATCTTCCCTAATCCAACCCATTAGTCTCATCCCGCCATCTCAACTCGTCGATACAAATCTCACATTTTCAAGATAATAATCTTTGGCAGTGTTAACTTTCAATAATATATCCACACTAATATTCCTTACTAATGATACCGTCATAAATCGATCATCCAATCAAATCACTCCCGCAAACTCCAGAAATACAGATGGACATGAAAGAATTAATTAGATAATACTAGCAATCATCTTTAAACATTTACTATAATGAATGTATATATATGTTTTACAGGATACATTTGCACAACTTCTCGCCTTTTAAAACATACCCAGTATGTTACAGTTTTGTTGTTATATCCTCCACTTTCAGGCGCAATTAACATGGGCGGGAACCACATGCACTTGAATACTTCAATCCTGCTATTTAATCGGGCAATGTTTCTTGATATCAGATATCCAAAAGCTGCTTGAATCTGTGGCTTTCCTTTGCCCTGGACTACCACGACAGTAAAAGATGTGGTGCAGATCATCTCTCCATCTGGCGGCGTGCGGGTAGATGTAGTTGTATGACTACAAGCAAGAGACCCTCCTCGCCCATCTATCGTCAGTCATGCGGACTACATGACCGGCCCATCTATCGTCAGTCATGCGGACCACATGGCCGGTCTATCTATACTTTCTCATTGACACAGAGTCGACGATATACAACAACTCTGTTTTTTTCGAGGTGGATGTCGGTATTCCAGATGTAGTTTCTGAGGGAGATATTTATGACTTCTCGCTCCATTGCTCATTCAGTACCACATATACGTTATCCTTGATTCAGGCATGGGGTAGGACAAGCGTGTCATAAAGTTAAACAAACAGATTCCAATTGGGGCACGAACACTAATATTTTGAGGATCACTGAGCTAAAGTCTCCGTGTCTCGTGAGGACATCAACCTGAGTACTCAAAGATCAAGCTCAACACAAACTGAGTTAAAGGACAAATAATTATTGTTTGGATTCCATCAATATGTGTTTATAATTTGGAGAAAAGGAAGGACGCACAGTACATAGCTTGTAGAGCTCATTGAAATTCGATTCGAATAGCTTCCTCTTAGGTGTCACCAATCTTTAGGCAGAAGTTGACGAAATACAGCTGCTCAAGTCGTTCAGTCATTTCCTGACAAATGAAGATTCGACCGGCGTTCATTAAACTACCTCACTCACATACTGACTGCCATCGACTAGCGCTATTTGCAGACGGACAAACATTGACGCATGCTCATGAAGGTCTTCTACACCTCCCAACAGGAGGACATCTTCCGTGCTTAATTTGTTCGGGATGGGGGTGGGGGGTGGAGTAAGCTACCGTACATTTTGAACAGATCTAGAATATTCAAGGTACAAGAGAGAAAAGATAAGGTTCTGTACATTTTGAACAGATCTAGAATATTCAAGGTACAAGAGAGAAAATATAAGATTCTGTACATTTTGAACGGATCTAGAATATTCATAGCACAAGAGAAAGTCAATGCTAATGCATACAATAAAATGTCTCCGAAAGCCATCAATATCATTAGGAGATACGGGATAAGAAATGATAGCTTTAGAAATGTTGTGAAAACTACTCCATGTTTTGAATAGATAGCAAGACACAAGAATACGACCTGATCAATGAACACTGCACAAATATAACACAAACATATCTAGTTACAAGGCACGAAGACGATTATGTAGTTGATGGATAGATAACAACACCAAACATACAAAACACGAGCTTACAACAACCGACACTATACACTTGTCTCCAGATAGACAACTTCAGCTTTCCACGAAAAGTAAGTATGTACCAAACAGTTAAATAAAGAGAATGAATGAGTCTAAAAAGAGATAGAACATAAAATACAGGCAATGCTTTGAAATAACCAACTGGCCGACATTTCCGTCTTGACCAAATAACTACATGTAAATACAATTTTAAAAAGAATTTAAGAATTCATACATACATTTTAAGAAAGTTAATGAATAATAAATAAATAATATTCAAACTATTTTTAGATAAGAAGGAATACAAAGATGTTCTAATTGGGAAACAATTATGATTTATAACTTGTAAACTATTTTAGACACTTTTCGCTACCCTGAAAGCGGGCTGAAACCGTGCAGTCTGGATACAAGAATTAACGATCGAAGAGGATAAGGCAAGCATGATGCCAAAAATGTCGTGTCAAAAGGCGCGTACATTGCGGTCTGACTGTAAGCTACGTCATATCGTCAAGACTTTGGTGATGTCGATTTTTCATAATATACAGCAAAATGGCTGTGACCTATCAGATACGTAAGAGGGGTGTGACCTATCAGACGCGTAAAAGGGGTGTGACCTATCAGACACGTAAGAGGGGTGTGACCTATCAGACGCGTAAAAGGGGTGTGACCTATCAGACACGTAAGAGTGGTGTGACCTATCAGACACGTAAGAGGGGTGTGACCTATCAGACGCGTAAGAGGGATGTGACCTATCAGACACGTAAGAGAAGTGTGACCTATCAGACACGTAAGAGAAGTGTGACCTATCAGACACGTAAGAGGGATGTGACCTATCAGACGCGTAAAAGGAATGTGACCTATCAGACGCGTAAAAGGGATGTGACCTACCAGACGCGTAAGAGGGATGTGACCTATCAGATACGTAAGAGGGATGTGACCTACCAGACACGTACATTACTGACCTATCAGACACGTACAAGACTGAACTACCAGACACGTACAAGACTGACCTGCCAGACACGTACAAGACTGACCTACCAAACTTGTAAGAGGTGACAAGAGAAACGTAGACACTTTGCATCCAGTACACCCTCAGGCTTATACTATAAACCTCAAAGAAAATAACATTAAATCTGTTCTCCAAAAAGTAGAAGAGGTCCGGATAAATATATTAACCTATTTCACTATCTGCCGAGAGTGACTTAGTACCAACAAATCTGCCCGGATATCAATTATGCCGATTATGTATAATAAAATTTCGTTTTTTTCAATATAACAAACAAAAAATACCCCTAAAAAAAACAAACAATGACTGTATCTGTTAAAGTGACAAAGTACGTAATTAGTGACACCCAATAACAGAAGACTCGGTAAAGGTGACTTGGATTTTTCAACCTAACAGAAGGTAGTATCAAATAGTTTACCAAGCAGTCACAACTCACGATCCCAATATGCATTGTACCTGTGGTTTGTAAACTTAGAAATGTAACCAAGAAGTGGCATCTCCATCAATGTAATGCAATGTAACGAGAAGTAATTGACCATCTTGATCATTATTTGCAGGTAGTCTGACAAGAGGTAGGAACACCTGGAGTTTATGTTGGGGCATGAATCTGTAAAGACGAGTTGGGGGCCAGTGACGTGTTTGTGAAAAACTGTTGACGTTGTAATGAAAGGGGAGATAATACATGTTATTGATGTTGATATCTCCATAGGGCGTCCAGTGAGAGTATGGGTACACACCCCTTGATTGCCATATATATATATATATATATATATATATATATATATATATATATATATATATATATATTAATCAACATAAAGAAAACAGAACAAATCTATGAGATCTGTACTGATTATCTTGACATTAGCATCTCGTGCAGTGTGCGACACTTTAGCGGCTGGGAGTCCAGATTTGTATCACAGACGAGGGTAGGGAGCTGGGGTTGTTGAGATAAATGGTAATAGTAGAACAGATAACTGTATAAAGATATATGAATATAATAGATACAGTTTAGATATGGATAGATTTATTGTGTATTGACATAGGTACACGAAGCACGATTTAAGGCTGAGGCAGACACACAGACGGGTTGACTGGCGGACGGACGGACGGACGGGTGGGTGGATTGACGGATGGACAGGTGAACCTGTTGATGGATTGACGGGTTGACGGATTGACTAACGAGTGGATGATGGACGGACGGGTTGACGGACGGACAGGTTGACAGAGGGACTAGTTGCCGGATTGATGGACGCACGAGTTGACGGATTGATGGACGGATTGACGGACAGGCAGACTGAAAGATAGACCGACGGCCAGGTAGACAGACATCGAGACAGACGGACAGGCGGGTGGGGTATCAGGCAAGCATATACACAGGCAGACAGACAGACAGACCAGACCGGGGCAGACCAGACCAGACCAGGCAGTCAAGGACATGCATACATGGATAGATAGACAGGGACAGGTAGACAAACGTACTGAGACAGGCATACAATCGGTAAAATGGGGACAGGCAGACAAGCAGGCAGGAACAGACATGCAGGCAGGCAGGGACAGATAGACAAGCAGGGATAGACAGACAGACAAGCAGGCAGGTAGGGACACACAGACAGATTCATGTAATCACACAATGCTGAAACTCAGCCGAACCCTGGGCGTCCTTACCAACGTCAGAGGTTATTCAAAAGTAAATAATTGAAGCGACCTCTGGTGGCTTATTACTAACGCACGATTTCTGCCATGTATCTCGGCTGTTACATTCATGTGTGCAAATCTGTCCTGAGAACCGGCTCGGCTCAGTATTACGAGGAAACCTTCCATTCTGCTATTCTATCACTCTGTGTCTTTGTGAAGTAAATTTACCAGACTGGTTTCCGGAGCAAATGGAATAGCCCAACTGTTTCCTTTTTGGCATGTCATAGAGACGACGAAATAAGGGTGTGTATGGTGTTGGCAATCTCATCATGTAAATCCCCTACATAAAAACAGCACTGCAAATTATTGAAATCAGGCTTTCCTTAAAGATAGTTAATAAAGTACCAAAGCAGACTGCCGTCTGAGATAAAGTGTTGTAGACTTAATTGTACAAACCTACAGCTTGTATGAGATCGGGTGACCAGTTTCTTCCTCGCCACCCGTCTTTACCAAACTGTAGGTCAGTACCCATTACCAAATGAACCTCATTTACAGCTGCGTCGACTTGAGCGTGCAGGTAGAGGCAGCACCTTCGTCGTGAAATGCTGGTCATCTATTGCTGCTCTAAAACGATTTAATGCTGGCTGTTAGGGATAGCCAAAATGCAGTGTTGAACCTATGCCTCAACAAATGGGAGGAAAAGGAAGTTAAATTAAAGTGGCAACTTATGCACGAAGGAAGTAATAGAAGAAGACATAATTAAGATTCTATTCTTCATTTCTGAACAGCATCTCTCATTAATGCGTTTTATTTTTTGCTAATAAAACAACTTTTTTTTCTCAAAACAAACACGCAACATTCCAACCTCTCCCGTAGTGATAACCATCTGTTGTGGGCCGAGGCTGCTTATTCAATTTTCTTCTTTATTCTTTCTTCTTTCCTCTTTTTCCTTCTACGTCCTTGTGTCCCCTACTTTTTCATTTTTCCACTTCCTCCTTCTTGCTTCTTTCCTCTTCTCCTTTCTACTTCCTTGTTACTCCTACTTCCTTCTTCTTCTCACTCGATCTTTTTCCGCTTATTCTTCATTAATTTTATTCCTTCTTCTTCCTTCTTGTTACTTTTCTTAATTTTTTTTCTTGTTCTTCTTGTTCTTTTTTTCATCTTTTTCTGTTTGTTCTTCTGCTTCCTCTTTTTCCTCTTCTTCCTCTTTTTCCTCTTCTTCCTCTTTTTCCTCTTCTTCCTCTTCTTCTTCTTCATCTACTTTTGCTTCTACTTTTTCTTCTCCTTCTTCTTTTTTTATTTGTCTGGTTCTGCTTCGTCTTGGGCTTCTCCTTCTGCCTCTTCTTATGATACTTCCAAACGTCGACTTGAAAGCATCTCAAGAATATACTGACCGCATTCTGCTTCTATTTGTGACACTCTAATCAGGAGAGAAGACTCATTGCTCCTTTGGACATATAAGAACGATGGATAGTTGAAAGTGCCAACCAGAAATCGGGAAGACAAGACTCATTGCTCCCTTGGACATATAAGAACGATGGATAGTTCAAAGTGCCAACCAGAAATCGGGAAGACAAGACTCATTGCTCCCTTGGACATATAAGAACGATGGATAGTTCAAAGTGCCAACCAGAAATCGGGAAGACAAGAGAAATGACTGCAGATATTGTTACCAACATAAGATATAAATTGATACCCAAACAAATAAGTCACAAGTTAAATTTGAGAGTAATCCAGGGTCACTATTGTAGAGTAGAAGAGACACACGCACATCTGTAAGAGGGAATTCAAGCTTTACGAAGTCAAATGTAAAAAAATATAGCTCGTCTTGCAGAAAGGAACGAAAACAAATAAGTTCTTTTTAAAAGTTAGGTGTGGGGAAAAAGGATTAATGAAAATATTCTGAGCCAGAAAAGTAATACATTTTATCATTTATAAAGGCGTAACTTCTTACTGGAACCCAGACTGGAAGAAAAAAATGGAGACAAACTTGGGGCAGGAAGACCGCGCTATAATTGGGAGAGCAGCATCAGGAGTTGGACAAGAAAAGCCAGTTAGATTAGACCATCAAGGAAAGAGATTGAAGATGTTAGTGATCCATTGCAGCGGCTCTTCAATGCGGAGACAACAAAAGGTCTGAACTGAATCAAGTGAAAATTGCGTTTCACTATTTCGTTAGACCTGTGTCACAGCTAACCCAATACTAACAGGCGGGTGTATTTCTTAGCTTTAGGTTCACATCAGCTTGCCAGAAGGTCTATACCTCACTAATTCTGTCTCTGCACCTTGCATTTCTTCGCTTTTTTATGTCTGTCGTTTAATTCATTCAGGATGTCTTCCATCCAGGTCTTCCTGTTGTTTAAAAATGTATTTCTTTATTCATCCAGTCTTTGATAATTGTTATATTCCTCGTACTCTCATTCGCTTTTACATGTCTCTCTCTGCCATAAAGATCCTAATCCATATATTCATGTTTCACTTTTCTATATGCTGCTCTGATCGTCTGAGCAAGAGGTTGAAAGCTCGCTTCTAACGACACGTGTACCGGCTCGGACACGCAAAAAATCACATTCCATAGAGGAGAAACTGAGATGTCAGAATATTTGACTTATGGCGGAATTATTTATGTTATATAGTATGACTGTAACATATAACGTATTTAATCTGTTTTTACCTTGGAAAGGTAAATCTCTAAGTTGTTGTTTCCATTATATACTGCTTTGTCGTTTCTCGTCTCCTTACTGCAAGAACTTCTCTGTTCACCTAGTCAGAGGCGGCTCTTCAGAAACATTTTCACTTCGATAAGTCTTCAGCTTGGTCGTCCTAGGATGTCTAACATATACGCACTTCTTTCATGTCCCTCAGACACGTATTGTTCATCTCAGCTGTTGTCGACCCTTTTATCACTCGTCAACTGTCCATACAGAATGTCTTTGGTGATGTCTTTGCTTTCTTCTTTTCATATGACGGACAGGATCCATCCTTTGTAGTCTTGGTGGCCCAAGAAAAGCTCCCATGTTTGGGAGACCAGTAGGAGAGACCACCTCTACGTTTGTCCCTCCCGACGTATGGCTTGGCTTGGCTTCGTTCGTTCTCAATCTCCCGCTACCAAACCCTGAAAGGGTAAGTAGCAGAATGTAGTCCAGAGAACGGAATGCGTTGTGTCGTAGTTTATAGCTTGACTACGATATTTGCACCTTTCGGTCCAACACATCTGACTTCAGCAAGCATTTTCTGAGTACCGGGTTAGCATTCCCTCTCCGATCCCTTCTCCTTAGCCAGTCTGCCCTGCTGCAGCCTGTTATCCAGAATCACCACGTGGAGGTGTAGAAGGGTCTTGGCAGCTCTGGTTCGCTGGCCCTGACGCTAGCAGTCAGCTATGGGTCGCCGGACGCTACAGCTCATGCGCTGCTCTGCATCTTGATCTCACTCCCGACCTATAATTCCAAAGATCTATCACTTACACCGTAGTTGCAAGGAAGCCTTTACTCTTGTTTGGCACAGGTTGCTCAAAGTTGTCCTACCATATAAGAACGCGCTGATAACACACACACTGTAAACCATGGCCGTGGACCTATTTATAAGTTTCTGGCTTTCCCGAACACACGTAAGTATAGCGAATGTGACACTAGCTGTATCAATACAGCCGCCATTTTCTGTGTCTAAGAGAGCTTTCTACTGATGAGGGATACAGGCGCGTAAATTGGTGTAATATATATATATATATATATATATATATATATATATATATATATATATATATATATATATATATATATATATATATATATACACACACAGATACATTTACACGACATATAAACATTATTTTTCCTATATCTTTCACTCTCCATTTATTGCAGTCATATCTGTATCCCATGAAGTCATTCTCCATTCCATCTATCTGTCCATGTATCGTTATTTTTTCCCTTCTTGCTTTCTTTTGCTTTTCTGTATATTTATCTGTCCTTCCCGTCTCTCCCCTCTCTATTCCATTTATATTCTTAGCAAACTATTACATAATAATATATGTTGATCTTGTATCCTTTCACTTTTCAATTTCTCTGTCCTTCTGAGTATTACCTTCTTCTTTATTTCTTAAATGTAAAGTTCTTCTATTAAGAAACTTGCTGCATTCATAAACAAACAAACAAACAAACAAACCAGCCACAGCAAACTGGCTCAGGTAACGGCCATCATTAATGTCAAAACACCTGTATGGAGTGGGCGGAGATGGCAACAGAAAGTTTAAAAACTCATCTCCAAAATTTGAAACTATTTTTTTCACGAGCCAGATTGGATATAAATTTGTGTTTTTAGTAGCTTCAATGACAGCGGTCGAGAGAGCAGCTCGATTATATTAAAGCTTCTAACGATAAAATTACGGGTGGAGAGAGAGAGAGAGAGAGAGAGAGAGAGAGAGGGAAAGAGAAAGAGAGATAATAGAGAGAGAAAAATAAAGAAATAGAGAAAAAAGAGTGAGAAAGAGAGAAAAAAAAGAGAAAAAGACTTAACATCGTTGGTGTTAGTCTAAAGGTTTCTCTGTAAAAAAATATTTTCTTATGAAGAAATTGTAAACGATTTCTGTAACTTTATTTCTGGGAATTGAAGGGGATGGAGGGGATGGAGGTTAAAGTATGGTATGGACATGTAGCTGCTGCAAGAATCATAAACTGTGATACGCGACAGAGGTATGTGACACGCGACAGAGGTATGTGATACTCGATAAAGGTATGTGACACGCGACAGAGGTATGTGACAGGATACAGAGGTATGTGACACGCGACAGAGGTATGTGACACACGACTGAAAGATGTGACAGACGACTGAAAGATGTGACAGACGACTGCAAGATGTGACAGACTACTGAAACATGTGGCAGATTACTGAAAAATGTGGCAGATTACTGAATGAAACGACAGGTAGGTTTGTGTAAGTCATGTTTTGGAAAGGCGAACCCGATGTAGGTATAAACTGTCTCTCTCGATTACACTATAACTGGTTCCCTACTAACAACTGGGCCAGCGCAGAAAAGCACCAATCCTTAAAAACGGATACGTGACGCTTACGAGTGAAAGTAATAAAGTCTACACACATTTTAAGGTTTGAACATGGCACATTTTCGACAGTTGCATGGGAGAAAGACTTGACCAATAATAGCGCCATATTTGGGAGGTGATTAGTTGGTTGAAGCCCTTAACTTATGTATTTCCTGCAGCTAGGCGTATTCGTCACCCGGAAGTCCGGGGTTGGAATCCTAGGGCCTCTTACTTTACTTTGATGGCTGGAATATGTTTCTGCACTGCTTACTTTGTCTTCCGCTGCCTCCCTTGACCTATTTCTATCTCGTTGCCACAACCGCGTATGTGACCAATGACAAATGCTGATTTTAACGATATGTTTGATATATGTATGTTATAAGATAGAAAATACATGTATCTGTCCGTCTTGCTAAAAACATGACAAAGGGAAGCTCTTCTTCTTCTTCTTCTTTCGTTCGCTTTAAAATATTGTCTATATCTGCAATGTTGTCTCTTGTATAAACTTCACTGTCTTTTGTAGTTCACACACAGGTCCATAAAGTTTCTCTTCCGGTGTTGTTTCTATGGGCCAGTGAGATTTTCTCTGTATATCATATTCGGGGCAGTATGTGCTCTGCTGTCTGCGCTGCTGCGCCTGTCCGCATGTACACATGGCTGAGTTGCCAATCTTCATTTTTGTGTACATGAGGCTGCGGAGTCGGTTGTGTGCTGTTTTAAGGCGCAACACAACAGTTTGCTCTTGTCTGTTCATGTTATGGTAATCATCTGGTGTTACTGTTGGTGGCTTTCTGATTGATTTGATCATCCTTATCTTCTGTTGGTATGTAACTGGCACATCTGGTTGCTCGTCTGCAGCACCCTCCTTTGCCAGTCGATCTGCTCTCTCGTTTCCTGGTATTCCACAATGAGAAGGTATCCACTGCATGACAATCGTGCGCTGGTTGCTCAGTTCAGACAGTAGATCCTGTAGATCTGGTAGTTTCTCAAATTTAAGTGCTTGGAGTGCTGATTGTACATCTGTAAGAAATACTACAGGTTGTGGACCGACATTGGTGTTCAACAGTTTCTCAGTTGCCACCTTGATTGCCTATATTTCTGCATCATATATATGACATAATTTCTCAGTTGGTACTCTGACTGTATCCCTAATGTTGTTTGGGTTTTCTATGTACACTCTCGCTCCACCATTCTTTACTGCATTCTGTGCTGACCCATCTGTGTATACTCTGATCCAGAGGTCTTGTGGGTATTATTCATCCAGAAAAATTGAGGATCACTATCCTACGTTGCACACTGTTCTGTTCATCCTTGTCTAATATTCATTTCACTTTTGTTTGAATGCATACTGATAGTCCATGCTCCTCTCTCCAAGGGGTTTGTTCTGGCACAGACTTTAGGGGGATGTCAACTTCAGGTAGATCCATAATTTGCCTGCGAAGTCGTTTCGCCTGATGCATAAAACTACTTCTTTTCAGTCTTCCCATTGCTAAATTTTAAAATCTGTCTTTCATTGGATGGCTCGGCATGCAGTGGAACTTTTCTGCCTGTGTTAATACCTTTGTGTCTCTGCGCTCTCTTAGTGCTTGTATCCTTCCCATTTTCTCCATCTCCACAATAGGTGTTGATTTCATTGCTCCTGTAATGACCCTAAGTGCCTGATTTTGCACCGTATCCACCTCTTTTAGGGTAGTGTTTGCTGCGGGGCACCACGCTGCTGACCCATATTCCAGATGTGCCCGTATACCTTGTTGGTAAACTTTGTTAAGTATTTTCCCACTAGCACCCCATGTGGTTCCACTTAATTTTCTCAGGATGGCTAACTTCCTCCTGGCTTTTTTGGCTGCCTTGTTGACGTGTTCCCTCCATGTCAACCTATCATCAAATGTAACTCCAAGATAGGTGGGTTGTTTATCTTCTTTGAGGTGTTCTCCATTTATCTTGATAACTCCAGCTTTTTGTTTTGGGGAGAGGGTGAAAAGCGTAGTGCTACATTTTTCGGTGTTAATGTTTACACACCATCTGTTTGTCCATGAGGTCAAGGCATCAATAGCTCTTTGCAGCATTCTGGTGGCCACTGTTGCTTGCTCATTTACACACCATATTACCAAGTCATCTGCATACATTGCAACTTTTTGTTCCTTGTGGTAGCTCAGCAATCAAGTCATTGATGAAGACTATGAAATGTGTAGGGGAAAGAACTCCTCCTTGAGGCACACCATGACGCAGTAGAATTTTCCTACTCTTGAGACCATCTAGTTGGACTCTGGCTTTTCTGTTATGTAAGTATGCTTTTATCCATTTGTACATCCTACCCATCACTCCATTATTTCTCAGTTTCTTTAAAAGTCCTTCTTTCCGAACCTTATCAAAAGCTTTCCTTAAGTCTATCCATGCTGCTAATACTAATTTCTTGTCCTGGAATGCGTCCTCGATCTCTTGTGAGAGGTATGTTGCCTGGTCTTCAGTGGAGTTGCATTTCCTAAATCCTGCCTGTTGTGGCACAAGAAGGTTTTGGCTCTCAAGATACCACTGGAGCCTTAGGTTGATGATACGTTCCATTGTTTTACATATGCAGCTTGTGAGGCTGATTGGTCTATAGCTGGATGCCATGGAACTGTCTTTCCCTGGTTTTGAGAGTGGTATCATGATTGCTTCTCTCCAGGTCTGTGGGACTATACCTGATGTCCAACAAATGTTGAAGATTTGAAGCAGCTTTGTTTTTGCTGCTGTTCTCAAGTTCTTGATCATCTCATTGGACACTCCGTCTGTTCCTGGCGACTTTCTCATTTTCAGTTTGGGTATTGCAAACTCCAGTTCTTTGTATGTGATTGGTGTCTCCATAACTTCGGGCATGGCACCATCTCGCTCTGTATTTTGTCGTTCCTCACGAACACTTTGTTGTTTCTCTCTGTCTACTTCAATGTTGCTATCTTTTGCAAAAGAGTCCGCAAAGTAATCAGCGGCTTGTTTGCCTGTGAAGCTCTAATGGTGTGACATTTTTACAGATCATTCTATCTGAATTCTCCGGGTAAACGCAACTATTGTATCTGCCTTGTTCACTTCCCAAGTTATTTAACAATGAAATTCATCGAACGTTGGACTATTGAAAATTTTGCATCTCATTAGGTCTGGAATTTCCAGGTGAACGCACTATTTTCTGGTTTCTGTGCTGCATCCTAATCTCCCATTCTCTCTGTGACGTCATAATAGGATATATATATATATATATATATATATATAAGTAAAGTAAAGAAAAGTAACCCATAGCATTAATGATATAGGGGTGTGAGGTATTAGCGATCTCACATTTCAAAGGCTCGGCTATATGAGGGCGGTAGCATCTCCTCTCCGTCGCCGCTTTTACTTCCCGGACTGAACCGGTACCCATTTAAGGCTGGGTCGACCCGGAAGGCATTGCAGTCTGAAAAAAACATTACCGCCTTAACTGGGGAATATATATATATATATAAATATACGCACGCACACGCTCACACGCACGCACGCGTGTACACACGCACGCGCGCGCACACACACGCACCCACGCACGCATGCACACACAGACACACACACAATGGATTATGTCATGAGCTTATTTATCCTATATTACGGGCGCCAAGTTACTCTCGTCTGAGAAGCTCAAAACTTACTGATCAAAATCTCGATAACGTATACGTCGTACAACTGGTAAGAAAGGGTATGGTACAACAGCCTGGTCAACGAGGTTGGACTTAGCAGAGGTCCCCATTATAATTGCACTTTCGAGTGGTGAAAAAGATATTTCTGAGTTTACTTGACTTTTGTGTCGCGAAAGCTGTATTTGCCTTTGCCGGCTGTGGAGTAACGCATGCTCTGCGCTAATTAACCCCTGGATATGCATAATACAACGGGCGTTCAAGTCAAACCTTGACTTTTTTTGTGTGGTAAGTAACAGAAAAGAAACCCATTGATTTTTTTCGATATAATCTCTTGCAACGTTTATGCACTTATCCCAGAGTTTAAATAATGCTTGAAAAGCATCAGCAAAATTTAATTTGTCAGTATGTCTGAAGCAATTCAGGACAGCCTGTTTCACTTCGTCATCAGTGCTGAAATGCTGACCTCCCATGAATTCAGCTTTTTGGCCCAAGCAAGTGGAAATCGCTTGGAGCGAGTTCTGAACTGTAAGGTGAATGTGGCAATACCTCCTAGTCGAGTTGCTGCAGATGGCACAACGTGCGGTAAGCAGTAAGAGGACGAGCGTTATCTTGCAGGAACAGAACGCACATTGTGATCAAACTCACGTGCACCAAACTTTCGAAAATGCAAATGTTCATGAATAATAGTGTTCACCGTACAGGGACGATGAGGCTAACATCTGGTCAGGCAAAACACACTCGTCAACTCGCTTGCCAGGTTTCCCCTCCCACCTGAATAACATCCTGTCCTGAGGTTTTCCCTGTCTTTAGATACTTGATTGCGTGTATCATCTCCGATGCTGACGTATAATTTGAGGTGAATCGCCGTTCATAGATTACTACCTTGGATGGGAAGAGGTAGTGTAGAACATCCGACATTCTTCTTCTATTTTTGTTCTGTCCGTCAAGGTTGCACCAACCTGTTTTCTTAGAGCCGTCAGAAGCATTTTTGACTGGTAAAGTTGTTTTCTACATTTGATCGTTCCCTGCCTTGTCTCAGTCGCTTTGATCGTACTCTGCCTTGTCTCAGCCGCTTTGATCGTACTCTGCCTTGTCTCAGCCGCTTTGATCGTACTCTGTCTCGTCTCAGCCGCTTTGATCGTACTCTGCCTTGTCTCAGCCGCTTTGATCGTTCTCTGTCTTGTCTCAGCCGCTTTGATCAATTTCTGTAGCCTATGTTGTTCATAATCTTCTTTGAGCTTGCATCTAATCATCTTATTGATTTCACATAGTTCGATTGTGTTGGTTATTCTATTGACTTTAAGTCGTCTTCTGGTTGCAAGGAGTTTTAGTGTAGTATCCTTGATTCGACTACATTTTGTCCTCGTTTGTTTTGTTTTCGTAACATTGATGCAGTTATTCAGCTGACCCAGCAATTGTTCCAGGTGACAGGTTGGAGAGCCTGTACATTGCCAGTCCTGTCGTTGAAATTCCTCTGCAAGTCTAGCAGAATCAAGAGTGGTATAGGTCTGGGCTCGAATTGTATTAGTAGCCGTCTTTAGGTTCAGGGTTGCCCGAATTGGTCTCTGATCACTGTCGATAGTCATCCAATGCAGAACTTTGAGGTTAGTAGCATAATTGAGATCGTAACTTAGCACATAACCAATCTCAGCTCTAGTTTCCCAGTTAAGAGTATGATAGGGCCATCTTTTTCCCAACGGCTTGACGAAGAACGTGTTCATGATATGGAACTTCTTCATTGCAGTAAAGATAACATGACGCTCACCCCCAGCATTGCGTGTGCCGTCAGAGAAATCACCGATGTATCGTTCATATGGTCGTTTCCGTCCGACCCACTCATTGAAGTCGCCAACGACCACTTGTTTATACACTGGTTGACATCTGCTCTTCCAGCAATTCATATACTGTTTGGATTTCGTCATCAGCATATCTGGCAAAGATGGCGCCATAACTGGCTGCGAGTTTACATTTCTCTACTGTTTTGGATCATTATGGATGCCGCTAGACCACGGATTTGCCTGGAATTCACACTAGTCGACGACTTACACTTGTGTTCACTGAAACGTGGTGTTGTTTTCCGTCTGGACTTGTTATTTCGTTCTTTTTTTGTGATTTCTTCCATCCGTTTATCCTGGTCTGGACGCCGGCTGAATTATACCTGTGACGTATTTCACGGGTTAGTTCTGCCGGTTCACCTTCGCGAATTTGGCGTGTGGGAATTTTAGATGCTACTATGATGAGTTGAATACAGCTGGGGAGAGATGCCAGACCCACTCACACGCTGAGTGTTGTCCATACGACCTCTTGTGGTTATCGAAAAGGCACGACAAACTGCGTTAGATGCCATCTCACCTTTCTACCATTCGGGTTACATGTTTACGGAAAGGCTTCGGTGGTAACCCTGAGGCAAAATCTGCATCCTATGCTATCTCCAGTTGTCTCGATGAATGTCTTGCCACTGGCAAAAGGTAGCTTAGGCTCTGTGAGTGAGGTTGACAAAAGGCGCAGTTTCTTCCTCACTTTAATCCAAATAACCGCGCAAGTCACCCATTTCAGCGGACACAGCAAGAGATACGACTGTCCACACGGCTGAACAAAGAGAATGGTCTTCATCCCTTGTGATGGACAACTATTCATATCCGATGTGTGTGTGTGTGTGATGTGGGGGTGAAGGCGGGAGCGGGCGGGGATTGGGCGCATAACACTGTACGATGAGGAGAGGTTTACTTTGTCTATGTAGCTGTAGGGGGAAACTGAAAATTGCAACCTCATTAAAATTGTTGTTGTGTTCCTACAGTTGTGTTTCTGAAGTTGTTATTAGTGCTTGGTCATCAGCAAAAAAAAGTTCATTTATGTGACCACTGAGGTTGTTTCCCTTACTAATGTTAGCTTTCTTACAAATTGCGTCTTTTTTTTGTGTTGTTGTTGCTTAGATGTTTGCCTCACTAGTTTCTACTGGCGGAGGCGCGCCATTTTCCACCCCAGACCGTAGTCCATTGGGCGATATCAGGACGCATAAACCAGTGCTTGGATGCATGTGTGCGTCTGTATGTACCTATGCTAGGTTTGTGCGCCCTCAGAAGCTAGCCCAACCAAAGTGCAATGGAAGGGCCTCACCATGAGGGCGCGTGTGAAAGTTGTGCAAGAGTGTGACTGTAGGACAGAGTCAAATGAAACAGAGTGAGGCGAGAAGAGAGAGAGCAGGAAGAGTTGCCCCCAGGGTGAGTGCCCTTGATGACAAATTGCGTCTATATATGTGATACACATTAAAGAAGGTACGACACAACCTTGCCGTACACCGGATCTGATAAGACATTTTTCGAAATATCCTACGTTTTTTCTTACTGTACATTGGCTATTCACATAACAAACTTTTATATAGATTGGTCAAATGTTTATTTACTCCATAACGTTCTAATGTTGTCCACGGTATCTACTCACTCGATCGATAACTTCTCTTGGTCCACGAAAGCAACATATAATGTCTGATCGTACTCGATTGTTTTCTCCGCTACTTGCCTGAGTGCGAAGATTGGATCTGTACACCGTCTGTTTTTCCAAAATCCCATCTGTGCTTCGCTAAGCTGCGTTTCTATGATTGGGCGTAGTCTTGTTTCCAGTATTCCACAGAATATCCTTCCAGTATGACTAAGTAATTTTTTTTTTTTGCGTTCGCCTTATTTATCTATTCCCCAAAGGCGTGTGCGCGTTACACTATGGTTTTTATTTTGCGCCTGTCGGCCCAGTGCATCCGACTTCAGCATGTGACTAAGTAATGATATTCCTCTATATTTTTTAGTAATTTGTGCTGCCTTTATTTCATATGAGGACAATTGTTGGACTTCTGTAGTCTTTTGGTGTGTCTTGTTTAATCCACTAGGTCATACAGTATATGGTGCCAGGTCATGGCTACATCTTTTGTTGCCTTGTTGATTAGTTCGGCAGGAATGTCATCCGGCCCCAGTGACTTGTTTGAATGTGACACTTGTATATCGTATTGTATCTCTGATTAAGTTATATCCGATTCTAGCTCGGTAGTGATCTCTGTTTAATATTCATTCTCCCCAAAGCGAAGCAATGAGCAACTAAATGAAAAAGAAACACCGATAAAATGTGCTTCTACTGTACAAAACAAAGAAAGTACAACAAAATAAAAGCCCCCTCAGCATGCAACATGAAAGGTATAACAGAATCGAGAGAACAGAACTGTGCAAGCAACTCAAAGCCATCTAAGAGCCAAAACTGATGGATCAAGATACCTTAGACTCCGTACCGTAAAAGCTGACTATACAGGGTTGTTCATATGTCTGGCAACATCATAACACGGCAACCTATTTCGTTTAACTGACCAAACAGGCAAACAAGATGTTGTTTCCCCTGTTTTGTGCAGCGGGCCATACAAGAATATACCCTCCATGTTTTGTGCAGCGGGCCATACAATAATATACCCTCCATGTTTTGTGCAGCGGGCCATACAAGAATATACCCTCCATGTTTTGTGCAGCGGGCCATACAAAAATATACCCTCCATGTTTTGTGCAGCGGGCCATACAAGAATATACCCTCCATGTTTTGTGCAGCGGGCCATACAAGAATATACACCCCATGTTTTGTGCAGCGGCCATACAAGAATATACTCTCGATGTTTTGTGCAGCGGGCCATACAAGAATATACCCTGCATGTTTTGTACAGCGGGCCATACAAGAATATACCCTCCATGTTTTGTGCAGCGGGCCATACAAGAATATACTCTCCATGTTTTGTGCAGCGGGCCATACAAGAATATACCTTCCATGTTTTGTGCAGCGGGCCATACAAGAATATACCCTCCATGTTTTGTGCAGCGGGCCATACAAGGATGTGCCCCCCATGTTTTGTGCAGCGGGCCATACAAGGATGTGCCCCCCCATGTTTTGTGCAGTGGGCCATACGAGATGTTGAACAAAGTGTTTGGATTCCTGGGGAAGTGTGGTTGCAAAGCTGAAACAAAGAAATTTACGGAAGGAAGCATCGTGGAAGTAAGGGACATTGGAGTCCCGGTTTGTCGGTGGAGATAGTAAGCCTGTCAGGAGCACGTCAGAATTATTTTACTCAGCATCGACATTGCACATTGTTGTCTGCATAATGCTTCCCCCAGTGGTCGACAAGGGACAAGATACATTTCTGATTTAGGCATTTAGTGGGGAGTAAAGCCACGGGACTCTCAGCTCTTAAATCTAAAATCCTCAAGAGCTAATTACTCAATGCTGATTAGACAGAAGACGAAGAAGATGAAGAAGAAAGGACACCTCCATTAAAATTATCTTCGATTTACGAAATAATTGTTGCTCGCAGCATACAATAATCATTACTTGCTAAACTCAATATATACATAAATAATACAATATTAATTAATATTTCTTTAAATTATGTAATTATGGCAATACTATTTTCATATATCTCAGACAGAGTATACTCCTTTTAAAATGCATTGGTTGCACTAACTACTGGGCAGATAAAATATTACTGCTGGTCATGGTTGCTGAACGAGTTATCAAGCAAAGAGCCACTACAATAGCACATCAACGCTTTTCCACAAGGCTTCCTACAAGAAGACCAGCTTTAGTGATGGATCTGAAATGAAAATGAACACGAAAGCATAGTGTTACTAAAAATGTAAAAATTAAGCATGTTTTTTTATTGGAATGGTCTAAATGAATTCCAGGAGCTCCACAGGAGCTCCACCTATATGTGACGGGGTTATTGTCTCTCACCACACATAACAGGTAGTCATCATCATCATTATAAGCGACTCAGTCTCTACAGACCATGCACGTAGCGCCCTGTAAGTTTTATCCAGCTCTGTCGCCTGTATTTCGACACTGTCTGCTATGGCTGTAAAGGCCGATCCGCGAGTGACAGTCCCTGCCACAGATCGTACAACCATACTGAGGAGGCTGGCTTGTCTGGCTGTTCCTTGATCTCTTCAGTCTTTTATCTGCAGCCAGAAGACCTTGACGAGCGTCAGCATCCACTACGCCCACTCCAACTGACTGTCCCCAGATAACTCGTTCCCGAGCAATTTCTTCCAAGACCTCGGATGGGATGTCCCATGACTTCATATCCCTCTTGCATACGTCCTTGAATCGCAGTGTGGGACGGCCTATTCTTCTAACTCCAATGGCTAGCTGTCCATAAAGGATACCATTTGGCAGCCTCTCATCTTCCATGCGATAAACATGTCCCAACCACCGTAGACGTCGCTGGCTCAACATCAAGTATAGGATGTGGGTGTTTGCTCTCTGTAAGACCGTATCATGTGACACTCGCTCTTGCCACCAAATCCCCAATATACGCCGTAGACACCTCATGTGAAAGGTGTTCAGCCGCAGTTCATGTTTATTGTAAGTGTTAGAAGTCTCGCATCCAAACATGAGAGTACCAAGAACGCAGGTCTGATAGACCCGAACCTTAGTGTAGTGAGACAGCGTAGACTCTCTTCGTCAGGCGAGCCAAGACGGTACTTGCCCTGCCAAGCCTACTGTCTATCTCCTCGAGCGAGAGTGTTGCTGATGGCAGAACCCAGATAGGTGAAACTGTTGAAGACCTCCAGAGTGACGCCAGCAATCTTTATGGATGGCGTAGTGGTAATGTCCTATACGCAGACCTTTATCTTTTCCAGACTTATGGTGAGACAAAACTGCTTGCACCCCTCGGCGAATCTGTCTCCCAGTCTCTGAAAGGCCTCCTCACTATTGGTCACTAGAACGGCATCATCCACAAATAGCATCTCCCTAATGAGCACCGTCCCCACCTTGGTCCTCGCACACAGACGGGACAGGTTAAACAGCCGCCCATCAGACCTGGTGTGCAGATAAACACCGTCCACGATGTGTCAAAAGCGTAGGGTAGGAGCATGGAGAAGAAGATCCCAAAGAGGGTCGGCGCGAGCACACATCTCTGCTTCACTTCATTCTTGATGTAAAAAGAGTCTGAAGACGATATGTTGTACAGAACTGAGCCCTTAATATCAGTATGACAAGAGTCTGAAGATAATCCGTTGTACAGAACTGAGCCCTTAATATCAGTATGACAAGAGTCTGAAGATAATCCGTTGTACAGAACTGAACCCTTAATCATCATCATCCTTTGTAGAACGTCGCTACCATCAAGTCTGTCTGAAAGATGAAAAATCACATGGAATAGGTGGCGAAGTTGCCAAATGGATTGAAAATTGGTTAACGGGAAGAAGGCAGAGGGTGGGCATAAATAAGGAGTACGCTGAGTGGTGTGAAGTGAAAAGTGGTGTGCAACAGGGCTCGGTTTTGGGACCAATTTTGTTCTTGATATATATAAATGATTTGGACATTGATATGAGATCCATGATTGCAAAATTTGCTGATGACACAAAACTATGCAGTAGTGTCTCATCTAAAGCGGAAGTGGATATATTGATGTCGGATTTAGATAAAATTCGAGAATGGTCTGTAAGCTGGCAAATGGAGTTTAATGTAGATAAATGTACAGTCATCCACATGGGTAGATCCAATATGGAACATAAATACAGAATGGGAGAAAACAATATTAGAAAGATAGATAAGGAAAGGGACCTAGGGGTTATAATAGATCATACAGGAAAGGTGAGTGAGCAAGTTAAGGTAGCAGTGAAAAAGGCAAATGCAATGTTAGTTATGATAAAAAGAAATATTAAACATAGGAGCAAGGAAGTGATCGTCAAACTGTATAAAGCTTTAGTTAGACCTAGATTGGAGTAATGTGTACAGGTGTGGAGTCCTTATCATAGAGGGGACATAAACATGCTAGAAAGAATACAAAAAAGAGCGACAAAGATGATAGTGGGATTCCAGAATTACAGTTATGAGGAACGACTCAGAAAAACCGGCCTACAGTGTCTCGAAGAGAGAAGAATTCGGGGTGACTTAATACAGGTTTATAAGATGATCAGAGGAAGCGATAAATTAGACTATAACAAGTTTTTTAAAATACAGCCACCTACAATAACACGAGGGCATAGCTACAAGCTGACTAAAGAGAGGTCCAGGTTAGATTCTAGGAAATATTTTTTTAGTCAGAGAGTGGTGTCTGCTTGGAATGCATTGCCAGGGGAGGTAGTGGAGGCAGGGACAGTTAATGCATTTAAGAATAAACTGGATGCGCATAGCTTTTAGAGCAAGGTGATGTAAATGTAACTGGATGTATACAGACTCTGCAGGGTCTTCTAAACCAGTATAAAGACGTTAAGTTAAGATACTCGTTCACTTGCCAAAACACCAGCTTCCGCCACTGTCATACTCAGGCATTCCTGGATATCTTGGTGCCATCGTCTTCTTGGTCTACCCCTTCCTCTTTTGCCTGGCACCATACCTTCCATCACCGTCCTCTGAAGACCGTTGTGTCTCTTGATGTGACTAAAGTATTTGCATTTTCTAGCCAAAATGGAATTGATAAACCAGTTCTCCTCTATGCTCAACTCTTGTCGAATGTCTACATTTGTTCTTTTCTCTGTCCAGGGTATTCTGATGATCTTTCTGTAACATTTTGACTAGAAGGATTCGATTCTTTGTCTAGAAGTTTTGGTAATCGTCCATGCTTCACAGCCATAAGCTGCCACAGGTAAAACATAAGCTCTCAAGACTTTTACTTTTATTGTTTTGTTGGTGCCCTGCCATAATTTCTTCAGCCTGTTCAGTCTCTACATTGCCGTAGCTAGTCTACTTCTGATTTCTTTCGAGCAGTCACCATTTTTGTCAATTCTGGAGCCCAGATATTCAAAATGTGTCACCTGGTCTATTTCCTCACCACCCACTGTAAATTTATGCTGACATTGTGTTTTGTCGGTGGTCATTATCTTTGTTTTGTTTATGTTTATGAACAGATTTTGATCTTTACTATGTCCATTAACGGCTGAAAGTAGCTGCTCTAGCCCTTCCGCACTTCTTGATAGTATCACTGTGTCATCTGCGTATCGTAACTCTGGAATCTCGTACCCCCCAATCGTAAATGGGTCGAAACTTTCAATGTTCTCATCTTCTCGTACATTTCTCATTATACATTCTGCATATATGTTGTACAGATAAGGTGAGAGGATACATCTCTGTCGGACTCCTTTTTGTACTGCAAACTAATCTGATGTTTGCCCAAATACTCGGACAGCGGCTTGTTGATCTTGGTATAATGTTTCAATGAGATGGACTATATGCAAATGAAACCCCATTGCCTTCATGATTCTCCACAGATTTTGATGTTTTACCGTGTCGAAGGCCTAAGTGTAATCAATGAAACATGTGTACAGGTCTACATTAAACTCTCAACATTTTTCATAGATATTCCTTAAATTGAATATGTGATCCCGGGTCCCTCTGTCTTTCCTAAAACCTGCCTGGACTACGTGCATTTCAGATTCAAACCTTTTCTCTATCCTTCTTAATAGGATTCGTAAGAGTATCTTGCTAGCATGGCTGATCAGTGCGATAGTTCGGTAGTTCGTGCACAGCTTTAGGTTGCCTTTTTTGGGGAGGGGAATATAAATTGATTTCTTCCATGCTTCTGGCCTCTCTGCACTGTGCCATATCTGTTTACACAGCTTGTGGTAGACTCGAGCACATGCCTCTCCTCCTGCTTGTATTAGCTCTGCTGGGATATCATCGCATCCTGGGGACTTTCCCTTTTTCAGGCTTTTAATTGCAGAGCGTACTTCTTCCAATGTTGGTTCAGGTTCTTTCTCATCCTTTGGTATGATTGTAACTGAGCGCTGGGAGCCCTTAATAGCAGTGTGAAATGAGTCTGAAGATGATCCGTTGTACAGAACTGAGCCCTTCATATCAGTGTGAAAAGAAATGATCCCGCGACGCAGATAGTAAGTGCCGAATAATTGTTCTGTCGACCACCTTTACGGTAAATATGTCAATCTCACAGACATCGCACAATTTAAACTTTACACCGGACCAAGGTAACGATATAAACTAAACATTAGACTAGGTTCAGAATATAAACTATACATTTGATCAGGATCACAATCTAAGATAAATATTAGACAAGTTCACAATCTGAACGAAACATTAGACCAGGCGCATCATATAAACTAAACATTTAACTAGGTTCACAATCTAATCTAACTTTAAACGACGCATGTAATCTAAACTATACATTATACTTGGTTTACAATCTAACTACACATTACATAAAGCTCACAATCTAAACTAAACATCAGACCAAGCTCAAAATCTAAACTAAACATTAGACCAAGCTCACAATCCAAACTATACAATAGACCAGACTCACAAACTAAACTTTGTCTCGCTGTCCCTAGTATAGACATATAACTTGCAGCGCTTAGAGTATTCTTCTGTGCCTAAAAGAAAATTCTAGAAAGAAAGGTAATTTATGATACAGAAAAACAAGGAATGAGTGAGTAACTCGGTGTCCAGGGGATGGGCAGAATAAGATATGCGTGGATTATCTCTATGCCATTCTTCCTTATGTTTGACCTTCATAGCTCATCACACTTGCTGCGTGAACGATATTCAGGGATGGCAACTCCACTTGATAATGTGTTGAAGTCTCAAAGATGCTGGTGTGAGCTAAATATAGTATTGGGGAAATACCTGACTGGGGAAAACATGGCAGCCTTAGCTTGAGCAGCTCAGTTCTACATAAGCAGTGTACTTGTGCTGAGGTACCTGGGTGGATCCTAGGGTTCACTACGTGAGAGGAATGAATATGGCAACTGCACCTGAATGGATGTCGTAAGAGTTACTTACTTACTTAGTCGCTCCTCTTCTACCTTGAGGTGTAGAGGTGTCGTAAGAGTTGACTATAGGAAATTGTGCATGGGTCTATCAACATCATAGTGTAAAACAATTGCTACAGAAACCATCAATGTAAACACACACTAAGTACTTAGGCGCAGACTTCGTAAAGGAGGCCAGATGAAGTGGTGGGCCTAAACTCCAGGGTGGTGCGAGGTGGTGGTGGGGGGTGATTTTAAAGGAATAAGAAAGTTTATTGTGGAATTGGGGTGGGGTAGGGGTGTATCAGTAAATGGTTATTTAAGTAGAAAAATGGAGTCCAGGATGATTGCAGTTAGGGTACAGGGCTGGACTTGAAGAATGCGTGCTAGTTGTACACGTTACTGCCAAGTTCTTCCATGCATTACTCTTTGCTGGAACCGGGTTGATTTCATAACTTTTCTGTCTGTGTATGGCCGGTTTATCGATTGCAGTGTCTTCATCCAAAAGGCGGTTGTTGTTCAACTTTTAAATTTCACATGAGTCAAAATGTAGCAGTGAATGAGTTGACAGCAGGCTAAGCGAACCGTAGTTGACCAAGATCATGTTCAGCCTTCACGTGGCGGTTCTGGAACCGGAGTGCACTAGTCACTGGTGTGGTCTGGCCAAGGGACATGGATCGCACTGGGAAGGTAAATTCGGTACTAAGACAAGGAAGCTGAAATCAGATGTGTCGAGGAGAAAGGTGCAGATATCACAGCCTCGCTGTAAGCTACAACACAACGTCACAGCATCCTTCTCAGGACGAACGTCGAAGAAGAAGACGATTTCACCTCTAACCACTGCTAATGTCATTCTAGTCTGTCACTCATTCTAGTCTGTCACTCGTTCTAGTCTGTCACTCAATCTAGTCTGTCACTCATTCTAGTCTGTCCGTCATTCTAGTCTGTCACTCATTCTAGTCTGTCACTCATTCTAGTCTGTCACTCATTCTAGTCTGGCACTCATTCTAGTCTGACACTCTATCTAGTTTGTCACTCTAATTAGTCTGTTACTCTATCTAGTCTGTCACTCTATCTAGCCTGTCATTCTATCTAGTTTGTCACTCTGTATAGTCGACCACTCATTCTAGTCTGTCACTCATTCTAGTCTGCCACTCTATATAGTCTGCCACTCATTCTAGTCTGTCACTCATTCTAGTCTGTCACTTTATCTCCAGTGTGGATCCATTCTTCACCTTTCTTAATGGCTTCTGTTGTGATCAGTTGGTCAATCGCTCTCTCTGCATATGCCCACCCGATATTTGCACATAACCTTACATGAACTAATTGGGTTCAAGATGCCGAGCAGCGCATGAACTGCAGTGGTCAGCGACTCATAGCTGACTGCTAGTGTCAGGGCCAGAGAACCAGAGCTGCCAAAACCCTTCTACACCTCCACCCGGTGATCCTGGATAACAGGCTGCAGCAAGGCAGACTGGCTACGGAGAAGAGATCGAAGAGGGAATGCTAACCCGGTACTCAATAAATGCTTGCTGAAGTCGGATGTATTGGACGGAAAGGTGCAAATATTGCAGTCAAGCTGTAAACTACGACACAACGCATTCCGTTCTCCGGACTACATTCTGCTACTTAAGCCCTTTCCGTGTTTGGTAGTGGGAGATTGAGAATGAACGAAGCCAAGCCAAGCCAAATGAACTAATTGATTGCCCTACGCCTTCACTGAGAGTGAGATTGAGAACCTGTCAGTCTCGAGATACAATAGACTTTACGCTAAAGAGTCTACACACTTTCGCTGTAAACGTTTGGAGTCTGCATCTTGACGCATCTTGTCTTCCCCTGTCTGCAGTCCATCACACAAAGCCTGCCTCCAGCCGGGTATGTCTTTGGCAAGTTTCTCTCCGTTACAGGTGTTCATATCCAACGTCTTTAGGTCACGCTTGCAAACATTTTTGTAGCGGAGGAAGAGCCTACCTTTGTCACGCCTGCCTGTGGTCAGCTCTCCGTATAAGGATTTCTTTTGGCATTCGCCCATCCACCATTCTGCACACGTGACCAAGCCCCCGCAAGCGGCGCTGGCGGAGAATCGAAACCAAGCTGGCAATCTATGCACGGTTCAACACGTCGTGGTCAGTCAACCTGTCACTCCATGAAATACCAAGTATGCGCCCCAGGCAGCGCATATGAAAAGCATTTCGACTTCCTTCATATGAGGCGTACAGAGTCCATGTTTCGCTAGCATAGAGCAGAGTAATAATAACACAGGCTCTGTACACATAGAGTGTGGCATCATTACATACTGACCATCTCTACGCCTTCACTAAGATAAACGATATTGAAGATTTAAACTAAATTATGATTAATTTATTGCCGATTTGATTAGTTTTACAAATATGTAATAGTGATTGTGTTTGATTGACAATCGCAGGGACATAAAAACGTTAAAGTGTATCGCTTGTTTTCTATATTAATAGAAGTATTGTGTGTGTGCATGTCAAACATTAATTCAGAAAATGGGTATGAATATGTTGAAAATGTTCAACCCGAGGGATTTTCGGGAGAGCTCTGTGTGACAGAGACGAGAATAGTATCACTGCTACACTGAGGGCATGTCGTACGGTGGGGCCAAAATTACTTTCTAAGCTCTCTTAGGTAAAAGGCTCCTCAACTCATGATGCTGGTCAAATGCCTGTCAATACTGTGAATCGTGCTAATTGCAGCTCTGGAAAGAATACTCTTTATTTTGTTCTCTGTCGATCGGTTCTTTCTTAAACCGTATAGTGTAAGACTGTGTTTTGCACCTAATGGCGCATGGCATCCGACATCAGTGTAAAATTTGTGTAATGAATCACGTTCCAAAGTGGTACGATCCTGCTGTTTCTTGACTTGGAGCAGAAGTATGTTTGGGTGGTTAGCCATCTCCTGTACCGCTTGGCCTGGTACTTCCCTGCTATCCCCATCAACCCACATCCTACCAAACCCTCCCCTTCCAACCAACGCCCTCCCCCCAACCAACGCCTCCCCCAACCAACGCCTCCCTCCAACCAACGCTCTCCCTCAACCAACGCTCTCCTCCCCAACCAACGCTCTCCCCCCCAACCAACGCTCTCCCCCCCCAACCAACGCTCTCCCCCCCAACCAACGCTCTCCCCCAACCAACGCTCTCCCCCAACCAACGCCCCCCTCCAACCAACGCTCTCCCCTAACCAACACTCTCCTCCAACCAACACTCTCCCCCAACCAACGCTCTCCCCAACCAACGCTCTCCCCCAACCCACGCCCCCCCCAACCAACGCCCCCCCAACCAACGCCACCCCCAACCAACGTCCCCCAACAAACGCCCCCCCCCTCCCCTCAACCAACGCCCCCTCCAACCAACGCTCTCCCCCCAACCAATGCTCTTCCCCCCCCAACCAACGCTCTCCCCCAACCAACGCTCTCCCCCAACCAACGCCCCCCCAACCAACGCCACCCCCCCAACGCCCCCCCCCAACCAACGCCCCACCCCCAACCAACGCCCCCCCCAACCAACGCTCTCCCCCAACCAACGCTCCCCCCCAACCAACGCCCCCCCAACCAACGCCACCCCCAACCAACGCCCCCCTCCCCCAACCAACGCCCCCTCCAACCAACGCTCTCCCCATATAAGATACAAGAATACAAGTGAAAAACTTGTTTTCCTGTGAAAAGAAAATCTCGTTCGTGTTCAAGGACTGGTAGGTACCTGAACCAGCTGTACAAAAATGCAGTCAAACAATGTATGGCAGACATGTCGACAAACCTAATTTTCTAGAAAAAAAGAGAACAGAAATGAACAACAAGCATTTCACATTTATCAAGTGAGTGATTTTTCAGGTGAACTTTAGCAGGAGTATGAGAATGCCTGAAGGCAAACATTCAATTCTGCCCCGACAGGCTTTTTACTATCTCCAACAGCTAGGTATGCCTTTGGTTTTATATGTATTTATTTCTGATCAATGAAATGTCTAGGTAGGTAGAAGGTTGTAGAGTTATGCACTGGTCTTAGTGAACGAAGAGACATAGATGGCTGTAGAGTTATGCACTGGTCTTAGTGAACGAAGAGACATAGATGGCTGTAGAGTTATGCACTGGTCTTAGTGAACGAAGAGACATAGATGGCTGTAGAGTTATGCACTGGTCTTAGTGAACGAAGAGACATAGATGGCTGTAGAGTTATGCACTGGTCTTAGTGAACGAAGAGACATAGATGGCTGTAGAGTTATGCACTGGTCTTAGTGAACGAAGAGACATAGATGGCTGTAGAGTTATGCACTGGTCTTAGTGAACGAAGAGACATAGATGGCTGTAGAGTTATGCACTGGTCTTAGTGAACGAAGAGACATAGATTTTTGTAGAAGTATGCGTAGGTTTTAAGGATCAGCAAAAGTCGTACCATGTCTGACAATCGGTCGAGGGCGACTGAAAAGAGTTGAACATGAGGCTAGCAATTTTAATACGTCATATTGCTATGATGCACCAGCACACGTGTACTGGTGTACGAGATTTATGTAAGGTGATTGTGTGTAACGGGGAATGGTGATGTGAGGTATGCACGGGGGAAAGGGGAGGTAGTTGTATGGGAGGTGGGAAAATGAGATTTTTGTATAAAAGATGACGGGGAAGGGTGGTATGTAATTGGAAAGGTGAGGTAATGGTATGAAAGGGATATATGAAGTCTATGGGCGGAGGTTCGAAAGTATCTAAGGGGAGGTAAGGTGATGGTATGAAAGGGGAAGTAAGGTGATGGTATGTAATGGGGAGGTGATGTTATGTAAGGGAAAAAGTGAGGTGGTGTGATGGTATATAAGGAGGAAGGTGAGGTGATAGTATGTAAGGTGAATGTACGTAAGGGGGAAGTGATGGAATGTAAGAGGGAGGTGATGGTATGTAAGGGTGGAGGTTAGGTGATGGTATGTAAGGGGGAAGTGAGGTGATGGTTTGAAATGGGAGAGGTGATGTGATGGTATGTAATGGGGAGGGGGGTAAGTTGATGGTATGAAAGAGAGAAGGTGAGGTGATGGTGTGTAAGGGAGAGTTGAGGGGGTGGAATATAAGGGGGAGGTGAGGGGATGGTATGTAAAGGGAGAGGTGATTGTTTGTAAAGGGGAATGTGATAGTCTAAGGGGGGAGGTGAGGGGATGGTATTTAAGGGGGTTAGGGGAGGCAATGGTATGTAAGGGGGAAGATGAGATGATGCAATGTAAGGGGAAAGGTAAGGTGATTGTATGTAAGGGCAGGTTAAGTGATGGTATGCCATGTGGATCTGAGACCTAGACATCTTCCATGTGGATTCAGACCCAGACATCTTCCATGTGGATCTCAGATCTACACATCTTCCATGAGGATCTCAACAATTAGTATAAACCATACGACGTACTGTTTTAAAAAATATTATGTTTTCATTTACAATTTCCTTTATTATTGAAGTTCGTTTGTAGTTGTTTCCTAAGGTCATTGGCGTGATGTAATCTCGTTAGCAGTTTAAGATAACACATTATTAGTTATTTTAATTATGTTTCGCCTTAACTTGCCGTTTCGTTTTGTCGTTTTGAAGACTAATTATGTTAATGTTTGGTTTATTTTGTTGCTTCCCCTAAACTTTTGGAACTCTTTTTGACCTTTTTTATCCTAATCAGGTCTTGTTTAGTGTGCTATTTATTTTATTGGTTTTATGACCTTTATTTGATTAAGGTTGCACTTAGTTCACTGGTTCTGTTAGTCGTTTGGTCTATTATTGCCTGAATGCTATGTTGGGTTCATTCTGTACGTCTGTCGAAGGTTAGTTATCTCTTCAGTCTCAATCAAAATCTGGCCAGAGTAGTGTTATTGTAAATCTACATGATATCTTGTAGGTCCCTATTCTTGACATTAAGTTCATTTTTTACCTCGGCAATTCTGTATTTAAAGAAACGGTATCGTATTGTCTAATGTCAAGTCAGCAAAACTATTTTCACCGTTTTTGTGTTTCCACCGTGGATCAATAATCTCTAACGTGCAACCAGATTGTGATGAACTACCAACAGACAAACGTGCTATATTTAGATAATGGAGTATACAAAGTTCTGTAGTCAAACTTAATAACGACAATGACAGAAATGCAAGCAAGGTTTTAATGTAGATTAACACGAGAATATCATTAGTACACGTTTACCGACAACTTTACCTAAATAGGTCTATATCAGGGAAAAGACAAACGAGCGAAAACAACACGAATAAAAACATCCAGCAAAGTTCGAATTAAAGGTCACGTAAATCCTTAGGAATGTTACCATAGCCAGATCTAAATATTAATGAGAAAAGAGAGGGGGTGGTCATAGAGTCAGCTCCCCCACCTTCCTGCTACAAAAGCATCGACACACATATTAAGGGAGCGGCCATTGGAAGAGCAATCCTCTTGAATAGAGGGTTTATGACTCGGACGAGCCAAATCCGCACACGGAAACTTGGTTTGCCGACTTCCTTCTTATCAATTCGAGACACAATAAGAAAGTGTAATGTGAGATTCATGTGGGAGGCAGAAACAAAAACTCAAATTAAAGAGGCAAAGAAAGGCCGAAGAACACGCGAGAAGATACACGGATGCCAACACAAGTAAAATGGGAAGACGCTGGAAAGAACTAGAGAAAATGGCACAGGGTTGGACTATTTAGAGAGGATTGGTTACTAGTCTATGAGTAAATAAAAAAACAAAGTGAAAACAAATGATACATATGTATGGCCAGATACCGCACTGACACAACACAAACGAAACCTACGGTACGACCAATAAGCCTTCATCATGGACAACGAACGACAGCGATAATGAACTAGAAAATCATTGTAGAAGGGAAAAATACATACATTTCAATATACAATAGCGAAAATATGGTTCTTATCTTAGAAATCGTCACATCGCTCCTAATAAGTCGTATGCAGGATCCCAAATAATAAAGGTGAGATAAAGTGGCCGAGAATTTGGTGGGAGGTATGGCGATACAAGGATGAGTACAGGGAAAGTGGAAGATAAGAAGGCATGAGACAAAAAATAGTTACGGCATTAGATAAGTAGTCCGGATTAAATATTAGGAAATATTTTTTAGTCAGAGAGTGGTGAATGATTGGAATGCATTGCCACAGGAGGTAGTGAAGGCAGGGACAATTAATGCATTTAAGAATAAATTGGATGCGCACAGCTTTTAGAGCAAGGTATTATACATTAAACTGGTTGTATAAGGCTCTGCAGAGTCTTCTAAATTAGTATAAAGACGTTAAGCAGTGGTAGTAGAAATAACATTAAAATAAGGCAAGGCTGCCGCGGTACTGTGAATGTATAGAGTAAAACAGATTAAGTGAACATTTTTTTTGGTTAGCAATCTATGCATCACAAGGCGATAACGACGAAGAAGAAAAAGAAGAAGGCATCTTGAATAGAATTGAATAGTCTATGTCAGCAAAAATACTGCTCTCTCCGCCGTTGGCAGTTCAGAAATTCATTGATTTACTGATACATATTGTATACAGGATTGGTCTAATCTGCATTACGTCCTGTTTATTTACAAACCATTATTCAATAATGGACAGGATTATGTATCGGTACAGCTGCAATCATTTTTAAATTGCTCGTTGATTGTTTAAATGTTCTGCGTAATTGTCCAACGACAATTGTTAACTTTATACTACTGACGTCACAGGCGTTCGTGTATTGATCGTATTGATAAGTTTCTTTCTTGCTTAGTAATTTCTCTTCTAGCCCATGGGTGTAGATGTGTGCCAGAAATATCACTAGACTACTATATCCGCTGTTTTTCTTTTGGCCTGGTTCCAGTCTAGTCCACAGAATCAGTAAATCGTGGTCCTTAGCTCTCACACGTTCGTCGTCTTTAAGATCACTCTCGTCCTCTCTCGATTTCTTGGTGTTATAACTAACAAACAACTTTTTATAGAGAATTATTTGAAAGTTGGTGTAGTTTTGTCCTAGCGAAAAGCATTAAGGGAAAGCGAGTGAAAAACACAAATAAATCTGGGAAAAGTGGGAAAAACCTTATATACAGCGTATACTTACTTACTTAGTCGCTCCTCTTCTACCTTAAGGTGTAGAGGTTTGCCAAAGAGAACGCCACACTGCTCTATCCGCCGTCTTTTTCCTGGCCTTTTTCCAATCCAGCCCTCTATCACTTAGGGACTGTCGTATGTTGTCTTCCCAACGTACTTTGGGACGTCCTCGGGGTCTGCGTCCTTGACTTTTGATCTCCCCTGACCGCTTTGGTATCCGATCTTCTTCCATTCTACAGACATGGCCAAACCACTGTAGTTGAGACTGCTCCACTCGTGTCTGCAGGGGTTAATTTTCAAGATTGCTACGCATTGTCTGCTTACGGATCTTGTCCCTTTTCGTCACCTGAACCGCCTTTCTTAGGTACCTCATTTCTGAAGTTTGTAATTGCCTTTCTTGGGCTGTAGTCATTGCCCATGACTCACATCCATATGTCAGGACAGGCACAGAGGTCGAGCGGTATACATCCATCTTTGTTTTCCTGCTTATTTCTCTTCTACTGAGGAAACCTCTGTTTATTGCATGGAACAGTCTACCTGCTGCTGCCCTTCGTGCAGTTAACTCCTCTTTGATTCCTCCCCTGCTGTCTATTACCACTCCTAGATATTTAAAGTTGCTGACCTGCTCTAGTGCTCGTGTTCCCAGGGTTATCTGATGTCTCTTTTCATCTCTGGCGATCACCATGGTTTTTGTTTTGGAGTTGCGGATGTGCATTCCTCTCTTCTTCAATTCTTCTTCCCAGACCTGCAAGTTGATCTGGAGATGTGCTTCGGTTTTCGAGATCAGGGCCACATCATCTGCAAATGCTAGTTCCGATATGTAACTTGGTCTCATCTTCCAGTACCCTACTTCATACTTTTTTGTCCGTTCCTTGCAGGCTTTGATGACTTCATCCATGAAGATTATGAAAAGGTACGGTAATTTCTCTTCTAGCCCATGGGTGTAGATGTGTGTCAGAAATATCACTAGACTACTATATCCGCTGTTTTTCTTTTGGCCTGGTTCCAGTCTAGTCCACAGAATCAGTAAATCGTGGTCCTTAGCTCTCGCAAGTTCGTCGTCTTTAAGATCACTCTCGTCCTCTCTCGATTTCTTGCTGTTATAACTAACAAATAACTTTTTATAGAGAATTATTTGAAAGTTGGTGAAGTTTTATCCTAGCGAAAAGCATTAAGGGAAAGCGAGTGAAAAACACAAATAAATCTGGGAAAAGTGGGAAAAACCTTATATACAGCGTATACAGACAGAAAAATGACGCCATTAACAGTTTAGACACATGACCAAAATGTCTCCCAAATCTATAAAGCCATGCAGCAAGGATTTAGAGGAAAAGGCACACCACACAAAAAAAACAGAAAAAAAAAACAACCCATTAAAGCACAATGATTATGCCAAGACGTCTGCTGGCAATATTCGATTTATTTATATTTCTTTTCTGATTCTTCTACGTTCGTTCGTTCGTTTGTTAGTTCGTTTGTTGATTCGTTCTCAAAGTGCGCATTTCGAAGAGAGGATGCTCATCGTGAAAATATAAGAGCTATCACGGACACAGTGAACGATTCAAAGTACTTTCCTAGACAAAGTATACGATTCAATGTACTTTCCTAGACAAAGTATACGATTCGAGGTACTTTCATGGGCAAGTATACGATTTAAGGTACTTTCCTAGCCAAAGTAGAAGAGTCAAGGTACTCCCTTGACCAAATAATCATCTATTGCCATGATCAAGTATCACTGTAACAGATCTTAGCTGTGTAGATGTTATTAGGGATAGTATTTTAGACATGTTTTATTAAAGTTAGAAAGTGTGGGAGTAGCCATTCAGTTGTTTCTAATAGAATTAAAACTAACAAAGCTCGGAATGCAAAGCGTTGGTTTTTGAGCCCCGCAGATGTTAAAAACTGCAAAACCTTGCATAACGCCTAGACGCCTAAATGCCCGTTACAGCATGAACGGTAGTGACGAATGCTATTAACTGGTTTTTTTTAAATATCGAGGAGAAAACCTAGGTTCGAGATCTAAAACAAAGCGGCGGATATAACTAGCTAGGGGAGCCCAGATCAATGTCAGATTACAGAGCGAAGAGCTGAGGAACAAGTCGTGAGTTTTCACAACAAAAATTGGAGAGACAAGTCGAGAAACAGATTGGCAGCAAGCAATTAGGAAAACAGGACCATTTTCATAGAGAAAGGAAATATATTTTTGGAGCCCAGAGAAAGAGAGAGAGAGAGAGAGAGAGAGAGAGAGGTTTCGACAGACAATCTTTCACCACTTGAATCCAGATGTTCAGCAGCGTATTAGGGAGAAGTATATAGTAATGAAACTGGTGTTTCGCAATAGCAAGTGGTAGAACCAGATAAAGCAGTGCGTCCCGAGGAACACGCACGAGTAAGTCATCTTATATACTCTTTATTTGCATCGCTAATGATAATCCAGCGTCTAACTAGAGAGATATGACTAGCTCAGCGATCCAGCCCTTCAACGATCACTACAAGTCACTATCGGCGAGGAGATATGACCACGGACTAAAACCCATGGGTTGCAGAAAAAATACGAATCTTCCATCTTGTGGCAATCCACATAACGGTTCGTCTACCAAATAAGAGTTCGTCTATCGTTACAGTTCGACTGTCAAGTAACTGTTAGTTTATTAGGTGACTGTTCGTCTATCGTTACAGTTCGACTGTCAAGTAACTGTTCGTTTATCAGATGACTGTTCGTCTATCGTTACAGTTCGACTGTCAAGTAACTGTTCGTTTATCAGGTGACTGTTCGTCGATCGTTACACTTCGACTATCAAGTAACTGTTCGTTTATCAGGTGACTGTTTGTCTATCAAGCTGTAGTTCGTAATCAAGTTTATTTTAGTTTAGTTTTAGTTCATATTTCTTACAGCTAGACATATTTTGTTTACAGTGAAGATTGGAGAGTCAGTTGTGAACGTGTAGAAAAATAAAGTTTCATTGTTGTGTTTTAATTTCAATTAGAGTTATAGTTCAATTGTTGCAAGTGAGAATATAGTTAGTGCAGACCCCTTGCACCATCTGCTAAGGTAGCTCATCCAACTGGAGCTGCTACAATCACGACTGTTATTTAAATTATGAATTAGCGAAGAATGGATCGGAAAATCATGCGCATCCTCAAGTGTAGTGAATGCAGCGACACATTGAGCAATGAATGTGGTTCAAGGCAAACCGAACAGACACTAAACACAGGTTCAAGCACAGCTTATATCAGTTTATGGTATCTCCTCTGGTAATGCACGTCAAGCCAATGGACAAAATAACAATTGCAGTAAAAACCGAAGTAGCGAGCTATAAGGGTGCTGAAAACATGTCCAGGTACATGCACTAAAACACCTTAACATAAACTGATTTGACTTGATTGTATAGAAATAATTACATTTGTGCTAGGAACGGTTGTCGAGATACCAAATGTATATTTATTAAATGATACTATTTCTCGATGCATACAAGACATTTCCTCCGACATCCAGAAACAAGTAGTCGAAAAAAAATACGATAGTGAACGCATGTTCACCTAGACTGTAGATAGTAAAGTGAAAAAGAAAAGATCCCCTTTTGCACGCCGGTGTGGCAAATTGGGAATCTTCTTCTTCTTCTGCGTTCGTACTGAATCTCCCGCTACCAAATCCTGAAAGGGCTTAAGTAGCAGAATGTAGTCCAGAGAACGGAATACGTTGTGTCATAGTTTACAGCTTGACTGCGATATTTGCACCTTTCGGTCCAACACATCCGACTTCAGCAATCATTTTTTGAGTACCAGGCTAGCATTCCCTCTTCGATCCCATCTCCTTAGCCAATTTGCCCTGCTGCAGCCTGTTATCCAGGATCACCACGTGGAGGTATAACAGCTTTGGTTCGCTGGCCCTGACGCTAGCAGTTAGCTATGGGTCACTGACCACTGAAGCTCATGCGCTGCTCAGCGTCTTGATCCCAAATTGGGAATATAGGGATCAAGATGCTGAGCTGTAGCGGAAAGCAACCCAAATCTGACTGCTAGCGTCAGAGCCAACGACCCAGAGCTGCCAAGACCCTTCTCAACCTCTACGTGGTGATCCTGGATAACAGGCTGCAGCAGGGCAGACAAGCTAAGGAGAAGGGTTCGAAGAGGAAGTTTAACTTGGTACTCAAAAATGGCTGCTGAGGTCGAATGTGTTGGACCGAAAGGTGCACATATCGCAGTCAAGCTGTAAACTATGACACAACGTATTCCGTTCCTAGGACTACATCCTGCTACTTGCAAAGCCGTTTTCAGTGATTGGTGACGGGAGTTTGAGTGACATTAGGAGTGATGTGGTCAATATCAGACCGACGTTACTCTCCAACATTAGGAGTGATGTGGTCAATATCAGACCGACGTTACTCTCCCACATTATTCTGGTGCCCAATTTCTGGCACCGTTTTGCAAATGGAAAACTCAATTCTGCACCATCTGGGAACCGAACCCGATCGCTCGGCTGGGAAGCCACTGCACTAACCATTACGCTACCACCGCTCCCTAACTGAATCATATTAACAAAAAAAGTTCCCCAGTCTTGGGGACTCGGCAGACTTTCGACAAAAATGTCAAATACTAAATTAAATAGGATTTGTAGACAGAGGTCGTGTTGTTGACCAGCTCTTATCCTGCACAATTTGTAGAGAGAGAGAGAGAGAGAGAGAGAGTGATCGTGTTGTTGACCAGCTCTTATCCTGCACAATTTGTAGACAGAGATCGTGTTTTTGTAGACAGAGAGAGAGAGAGAAAGAGAGAGATCGTGTTGTTACCAGCTCTTATCCTGCACAATTTGTAGAGAGAGAGAGAGAGAGAGAGATATCGTGTTGTTGACCAGCTCTTATCGTGCACAATTTGTAGAGAAAGAGAGAGAGAGAGAGAGATCGTGTTGTTGACCAGCTCTTATCCTGCACAATTTGTAGAGAGAGAGGGAGAGAGAGAGAGATCGATCGATCGTGTTGTTGACCAGCTCTTATCGTGCACAATTTGTAGAGAGAGAGAGAGAGCGAGATCGTGTTGTAGATCACCTCTTATCCTGCACAATTTGTAGACACAGGTCGTGTTATTGACCAGCTCTTATCCTGCACAATTTGTAGAGAGAGAGAGAGAGATCGTGTTGTTGGCCAGCTCTTATCCTGCACAATTTGTAGAGAGAGAGATCGTGTTGTAGATCACCTCTTATCCTGCACAATTTGTAGACAGAGATCGTGTTTTTGTAGACAGAGACAGAGAGAGAGAGAGAGAGAGAGAGATCGTGTTGTTACCAGCTCTTATCCTGCACAATTTGTAGAGAGAGAGAGAGAGAGACAGAGAGAGAGAGAGAGAGAGATCGTGTTGTTGACCAGCTCTTATCGTGCACAATTTGTAGAGAAAGAGAGAGAGAGAGAGAGAGAGAGAGATCATGTTGTTGACTAGCTCTTATCCTGCACAATTTGTAGAGAGAGAGGGAGAGAGAGAGAGAGAGATCGATCGTGTTGTTGACCAGCTCTTATCGTGCACAATTTGTAGAGAGAGAGAGAGAGAGAGAGAGAGAGAGATCGTGTTGTAGATCACCTCTTATCCTGCACAATTTGTAGACACAGGTCGTGTTGTTGACCAGCTCTTATCCTGCACAATTTGTAGAGAGAGAGAGAGAGAGAGAGATCGTGTTGTTGACCAGCTCTTATCCTGCACAATTTGTAGAGAGAGAGATCGTGTTGTAGATCACCTCTTATCCTGCACAATTTGTAGACAGAGATCGTGTTGTTGACCAGCTCTTATCCTGCACAATTTGTAGACAGAGATCGTGTTGTTGACCAGCTCTTATCGTGCACAATTTGTAGACAGAGATCGTGTTGTTAACCATCTTATCCTGCACAATGTGTAGAGAGAGATCGTGTTGTTGACCAGCTCTTATCGTGCACAATTTGTAGAGAGAGAGCGTGTTGTTGATCAGCTCTTATCCTGCACATAACTACCTACTGAGACATCAACTGGATTAGACATACACAATTCCTTGATAGCCACGCTAAATCAGATAAACTATGTTAAGGATATTATTTTTTATCGTGCACTGATAACTGGTGGAATTAAAGATTTTATTTTAATATTAAAGCACGGTTTTCTGAATGGACCGTCCACTCAGTTTCGTTTTCACCGAGAGGCTTTGGTAAATATAACGAGTCGTGGAGCGAACTGTACTCAGTAGTTCGAAGAACGCATCATCATCAAGTGCCATCTCCGTTGCCGAGGTTGACGGTAATGGATCTCTAGCTGTCTCTGTCCCGTGTCAGGTCGGTACATTCAGTCAGTCTGTGTACCCACCTCATCTTAATGTTGTCTGTCCATCTGTACACTCAGTCAGTCTGTGTCCCCACCACATCTTGATGTTGTCTGTCCATCTGTACACTCAGTCAGTCTGTGTCCCCACCACATCTTGATGATGTCTGTCCATCTGTACACTCAGTCAGTCTGTATCCCCACCACATCTTGATGTTGTCTGTCCATCTGTACATCTTCCGCTGTCTGGCTGTCATTTCCCTCACTCCACCCTCTACAATAATCTTCAGCAGACTGTCATGTCTCTTGACAGGACTAGAATATTTAGTTCATCTGTTTTTTATTTCCGTCAGTATCATCTTCTTCCACTTGGGGTCAAGATGCTGAGCAGCGCATGCGTTGCAGCGGTCAACGACCCATAGCTGACTGCTAGCGTCAGGGCCAGCGAACTAGAGCTGCCAAGACCCTTCTACACCTCCATGCGGTGATCCTTGATAAAAGTCTTCAACAGAGCAGACTGGCTAAGGAGAAGGGATCGAAGAGAGAATGCTAACCCGGTACTCAAAAAATGCTTGTTGAAGTCGCATGTGTTGGACCGAAAGGTGCAAATATCGCAGTCAAGCTGTAAACTACGACACAACGCATTCCGTTCTCTGGACTACATTCTGCTACTTAAGCCCTTTCAGGGTTTTGTAGCTGGAGATTGAGAACGAACGAAGCCAAGCCAAGCCAAGCCAAGCTAAGCCAAGCCAAGCTAAGCCATCCTCTTCCCCTTGAGTTGTGCCCACAACATAGCTATTTGTTTTCCTATCTTTAAAAAAAAACAACCCGCTCAAGTCTTCTAAAGACCCACATTTAAAAAGGCTTCAATACGCTTCTCCATTTTCATTGCCAGTGTCCAGGTTTCTACTCCATACAATAAAACAGAATGCACATTAGATTTAATGATTCTAATTTTTAGTTTCTGGGATATCTGCTTGGGCAGAAGTGCATGTCTCATGTTGTTAAATGTATCCTTTGTCATTACAATTCTCTTAATGATCTGCCTTTCGTATGTTCCCTCCTCTGGTATTTTTTGTTAAAGGTTTGTCGGTCTGTATTCTACTGGCAGAGGTAAGTAGCTTATTCACCACATAAGGTAGTCTTTTTGGCGATATCAGGGCGTATTAACCAGTGCTTGGATGCGTGCGTGAGTCTGTGTGTACCTATGATAGTTAAGGCGATCCCAGTAGTCAACCCCAACCAAAGTACAATGGAAGGACCACTCCCCTGAGGGTGCGTGTTAGAGATGTGTGTGTGTGCGTGTTAGAGATGTGTGTGTGTGTGTGTGTGTGCGTATTAGAGTTGCGTATGTTTGTGTTAGAGTTATGTGTGTGCATGTTAGAGGTATGTGTGTGCGTGTGTTACAGTTATGTGTGTGTGCGTGTTAGAGGTATGTGTGTGTGTGTGTGCGTGTGTTAGAGTTGTCTGTGTGTGTGTGCGTTTTAGAGTTGTATATGTGCGTGTTAGAGTTGTGTTCGTGCGTGTTAGAGTTGTGTGTGTGTGTGGGTGTTAGAGTTGTGTGTGTGTGTGTGTGTGCATGTTAGAGTTGTGTGTGTGTGCGTGTTAGATGCGTGTATGTGTGTGTTAGAGTCGTGTGTGTGTACGTGTTAGAGTTGTGTGTGTGTGCGTGTTAGAGTTGTGTGTGTGTGCGCGTGTGTCTTACATGGGTTCTTGACGCTTGTTCCAAATTTTCTTCATTTGCCAACATTGACGTGCTTTCCTTTTGGTGAACGACATAACTTGTCTTTTTGATGTTGATTTCCAACCCACATGCAAGATCTTGCTGTTTATCGTATCCATTAGGTTATGTAGCTGATCTGGATTCTCTGTCATTAGCACTCTATCATCCGATGACTAGCTGCATTAAAACTAGAGCAGTTAATGCTAGACTTCTTATAATAATGTTCCAGGAAGCAGGAGCCCCCTACACACACGAATTCCCTGCTTGTCCAAAGGCAAGGTACTTGCCAGATTTTCTGAACTGCGGAGTGATTTATTATAAATTTACTACAGAAAAACCTCAGTTTGCACCCGTAAAGACAAGACACGGTGTTCAAAAGTTGCGTACCTGTCTAATATTTTTTTAGATATTTAAATATCCTTAATGCGAGTACGTCGAGGAAAGGGGAAAATCTCTCGACATAAAGTGACATGCTGCACGTGTACATGGGAGAAATTGTAATATGGAAGTTAAAAGTTTACATCAGTAACCTTGAAATGTTTTCTTTCACAGCTGATACCGTTTTGATGTTGACTTCCTGTTTGGCTTGGCTTCGTTCGTCCCCGATCTCCCACTACCAGACCCTGAAAGGGCTTAAGTAGCAGAATGTAGTCCAGAGAACAGAATGCGTTGTGTCGTAGTTTACAGCTTGACTGCGATATTTGCACCTTTCGGTCCAACACATCCGACTTCAGCAATCATTTTTTGAGTACCAGGTTAGCATTCCCTCTTCGATCTCATCTCCTTAGTCAGTCTACCCTGCTGCAGCCTGTTATCCAGGATCACCACATGGAGGTATAGCAGGTTCTTCGTTCTGGTTCGCTGGCCCTGACGCTAGCAGTCAGCTGTGGGTCGCTGACCACTGCAGCTCATGTGCTGCTCAGCATCTTGATCCCACTTCCTGTTTGATTTTAGAACATGTTTCGGTTTTGGTAGCTAAACTGCAAACATCAATAATTTCCTTACCTCAATGTCGATGAATATTACTGGGTCAACAATCTCTTTACTGCTGCTACGACATACACAGAAACATAGATCTTGAAAGATGCAGAATCGTTTATGATCGTCATGTTTAATCCTGGGATATGCGTGAGCTTTACGAGTCAACAAATCGGAAATGAAAAACTACTAAGAAACTCTGAAACAAAGATAAAATAAGAAATGAAAGCGACAGGGAAATTAATCTGTAAAAATTGGATTTAATAATTTAAAAAAAAAACCCATGATTTAAAAAAAAACCCAGAATTTTATGATGAGAAGCAGACGTCAAGAAATGGAGACACTATGATAAAGTAACAATGAGAACGATTTATAATAATACACATTATTTTTCCCGTTTCCCGTTAACAAATGTGTGCTTCTACATTACATGTTACATTAAAATGAGGAAATTTACGACATACTGACATAATTCAATGATTGTTTAATAGAATAAAACACTGCAATCAATAATTCAATGATTATCTAATAGAATAAAACACTGCGGTAAATAATTCAATGATTGTCTAATAAAGTGAAACACTGTAATACATATTTCAATGATTGTCTGTTAGGGGAAAATACTGTAATCTGTAAATTAGTAATCTACATATTGTATCAGTCAGAAATGTAAAATGGGTCGAGCATAGAGGTCACGCCTCTGAGGTCAAAGAATGTGTACAAACAGCGAACGTACAGGAACTGCTGGTACACCTTTCATTCGTTATTTTCGAGTTTTTCTGGAATAATATAACATCACTTGATATACCATAAGATGAATTAATGCAAAGCAAAGCAATGTTACGTAACATAACATTACGATATAAATAAGACACAAAGCCAACACAATAAACACAACATAACATTTTCAGAACAAAAGTCACGGGCTGAAGCATAAATGTAAGCCTCGAACTGAACACATGGGAGGTGTGCCTTGCTCAGACCAGTTCTGTCAGGCAGGTTGTATCTTGTAATGCGAGAACGTTGTGGAATGTTCATACATTCTTTCGCTGCAGCCTCGAAACCCCAAGGCTGAGCATCCGCGACTTACCCACCCTGATCTTTCCAAGGTAACATCTTACCTATATTAGAATTTCTTGGAATCTTTTCATTTGACCTCTTTCTGGTTTTGTTTACACGTGGTGATAAGCGCTTTGCCATTCATATACATACAACTGTCTTCTAGAAATCTGGCAACTGACCCTATCATTTCAAATGTCTGTTTGTTATGTAGAAATACATGTATAATGTTGATCAACACTTTTGCTATCCACGCTTTTAGTAAACAACTTCCTCGCTCACTTCATTAATTATTTGATATGTTTATCAATGCTTGCAGTTGGCTTTGTTGGTAGAATATAACGTCAACAACAAAAACCAACAACACGAACAACTAATACAACAAAAAATGCTACGATTATAACGACAATCACAGCTACTATTATTATAAGAAAAATTACTTCTATTATAACAGAAACTACTACTATTATTTCGTAAACAAATACAACTGCTATTATAACAACAAGACTATTATTATTACAACTACTACTGTTATGACAATACCTACTACAATTATAGTAATAACCACTACTGTTATAACAACAGGAAATATAACTACTATTATAAAAGCAACTACTACTATTATAACAACAACTACTACTATTATTATATCAATAACTACTACTTTTATAACGACAGCCAATAATTATTACTATTATACCAACAACTACTACTACAGCAACACCAACTACTATTACAACAACAAATACTACTATACCAACAACTACTGGTCCACCGTCATCTGCACGCTCAGGATGTGAGGGGAACTACTGCAACCCGCCACTACAGAGTAATCTACTCATTGTGGTCATGTAACAACAACAACAACAGTAATAGCTATAATTATTACTATTGTTACTGCTATTGTTCGTCCCTCTTAATCAGAGAGGACCACATTGTCAATATTCACTGTTCGCATGAGTTCGAGAATGGCTAAGAAATGAAATCAGAACCCTGAATTGTCTGTTGCGCTTAGTACAAGGAAATATGACAACCCCTTCCACCTACGAAGAGGATCGTTTGCTGTGGCATGGCCTACTTTATTTTTGATTACCTCTTTGGAAATCAGAGCTGATCTGGTCTGTCAGCTTCTGCACGATCCATGAGAAGGCACAAAACAAAATGGGGACTGTTTTTGTGCTTTTTATTTTCGACGTTTGTGTTCGTAAAATTAAGACGAACTGATTTGAGTGTGAATGTAAATATAGCGAAGGAGCGTTGCGCACGTCAGATCATACTCTCGTCCCCAGCAACCCTGATTCAGTGGCAAGACATGGCCAAGACGACTGATGGCAGAAGGGGATGCAGATTTTCTTTGAGTTTTTCCCCGAAGCCCTTCCAACGATCAGACATCCCACAATGCAGTAGGGGCATAACTAAAACCGCTGAGGTCACACGCGTCTAATCAATGGTAACATGCAAACAAAATTTGACATGCCTGAAACCAATAGGAGACAACATGGCTATTCCAACCAAATTGTGATGATGTACGCGAACAAAAGAGAGTCAGAAGCAATTTGTTTGTATATTATTACTACTACCACTACAATAACACCCTCTTGAACAATACCACCGACTGATACTATTATTACCCACTACTCATTTTCTATTTTTCTACTACTCTATTCCCCCCATGTCGGGGCCCCTGCCCTTATTACCAGTGACTGCATTACGTGACTTGAATTTAATATACTGCTAACAAAGCTTCACATATTTCACCTATAATGTCTACTGCTTTTCTCCAGTCTATTACGGGAAACTATCGAGGCACCTCCTGAAATAACACTGACCAACAGCCAAAATGCATCTGAGACAAAAGCAGCTTCTATAGAACTAATTTAGAAATGTTGATCGTTTTTTAATTTTTGTTTGTTTTAGGCGTGGGGTTGGGAAGGGTCGGGGTCGGGGGGGGGGGGGGCGTGGATGTGATGGGCGGGAGTGGGAAGAGAGCATTCGGTGGGAATAGATTGGATGCATCTGAAGTCTGTACTGTCGAGCGCGCGATTCCCCACGAGACGGATGGCCTTGAGCATCAGTTAGATGGCGCAGTCTGTATCATTCATTGCGACCATACTTACTACTTGGCATTATTTGGGTGGGGATTGTGAGAGGGAAGGTGTTCAGTTGAAGATGCCATGTGAATAGTTTGGCATGCCTTTGCAATATTTGTAAATAACTAATATTGCTATCACAAAAGCCAACATATACACTGATAATAGAACACGCTTACAACCTTCACTTTGGTTGTGTAATTTGTGACCAGGATCAATATTTGGGGCCACATATAGGTTTTTAATCTTGTGCAATAAATGCGGGTTAAAAGTTGAACTGAAGAGGAAGATGTATCCGTTTTGTAGTGGGGGAGAAACAGACACAACATCATAATGATTGCTGCTGTTGTATGACATGTCCAATAGGACAAAATACAAGTACATTTCTAAAAAGAAAAGTTGTTTCTGAACATTTCTTCTGTTATGAGCACAATGACCTTTGGAAGACCTTCCTGTTCTAGACCCACCAGATTCTTATCCTATTGGTGATGAAAACAACAGTAATGCCAGTAAGCACTCATCACACGTGGAAGGGCCCACATATATTGATTCGGATATCCTGTCTATTGACAATATCTGCACAGCCACATAAAAATACCAAGAGGTAATTGAATATATGGCCCAAAAAGAGATGGGAGGACAAAATAAAAGAATGGACCAGTCTCCGACCAGAAGAGTCACAGGCAGCGGCATCTGACAGAGAGGGATGGCGTGGAGTTGTGAGGATGTGTTCATGTGTGCCCCAACGACCTTACCGGTTACGGGATGACCTGACCTGACCTGCATTGAATATTATAGTGAGAAATCTCATTTCATCTACGTCAAGCTCTTGCTCCCTTTCATCCAATCCAACTTTTCCCCCCTTTCATTCAAGCCAACTTCTCCCCCCCCCCACCTTTCATCCAATCCAACTTCTCCCCCCTTTCATCCAAGCCAACTTCTCCCCCCTTTCATCCAAGCCAACTTCTCCCCCCTTACATCCAAGCCAACTTCTCAACCTTTCATCCACGTCAACTTCTTCCCTTTTCATCCCCGCCTTCTCCCTCATTCATCCACGATAACTCCTCTCTTTTCATCCACGTCAACTACTCCCCCTTTCATCCACGTCAACCCCTCCCCCTTTCATCCACGTCAACCCCTCCCCCTTTCATCCACGTCAACCCCTCCCCCTTTCATCCACGTCAACCCCTCTCCCTTTCATCCACGTCAAACGGCAAGCCCATAATGCGTGTAAGTGTACCAGCAGACACGCCTTTGTGTTTCTGTTCCTCTATTTGTACAGCATTCCCATTTCTGGGCCCAAACATGCGCTCCTTCAGTTACAATTGAACGTTTAGAGTAAGAGATGATGATGATACATACAACTGTTTTAGTCACGAGCTGGTAGCTCTAGATAGCACAATGCCTCCTAAGAGAAAAGCACATGTTTTCTCTCAGTTGTTGTGGTGATGTGTAGATTGGTTGCGGTAAGAGTAGCCAGTATCGCAGGTCGGTTAGCCCTGAGGTGCTCGACCGACTCCTCGTGGTCGTGATCGAATCTGCAGTTTGGTTCACGAAGTGGATCTGATCTATTCAGATGTTTAATGAGAGGGGCATGACCTGTTTTCAGCTTGAAGATCAAACTCTGGTCTCTTTTGATTTCTTGGGTTTTTAAAAAATTTTTAATTTTATTTTTGCGTTCGCTTTATTTCTCTATTCCCCAAGGCGGTGTGCGTTACACTGTGGTTTTTATTTTGCGCCTGTCGGCCCAGTGCATCCGACTTCAGCATGCATTTTATGTAAGGGTCTGCTTCCTCCTGCATTTAAAAGGGTTTGCTTCCCCGGATTTCTTGGTCTGATACTCAAGATCTGGAGTAGGACAAGCTAATAAGCACTACAGACAGCTGAACTACACAAAGCACAACTCTCCTACTGTTAAATCGTACCGTGTTATTTCATGTCATGTTTTAGCTAATGATACTCTTCTCATGTATTATCACAATTTGAAGCAAAAAACATGTTTTAATTTTTCCATTATAAATAATGCAATCCTTACCTGTATTTTCATCTTTTTTTTCTTTTTCTCCTTTTTTTCTTCTTTCTTCTTCTTTCTTCTTCTTCTTCTTCTTCTTCTTACTTCTTTCTTCTTATAATTTCTTCCTCTTCTTTCTTCTTCTTCTTTCTTCTTCTTCTGTCTTCTTCTTCTATCTTTTTCTTTTTTCTTTTTATCTTCTTTCTTCCTGTTTCTTCCTCTTTTGTCTTCTTCGCCTTTTTCTTCTTCGTGCGCTTTCAGACGTCAACTTGGGACGGCGTGGCCTAGCGGTTAAGTTGCACCGCTCACAATCCGGAGGTGCTGGGTTCGATCCCCATCACAGCACCGGCCGTTACCCCGGGGAAGCAAACCCTTAGAAAATGCAGGAGGAAGCAGATCCTTACATAAAATGCATGCTGAAGTCGGATGTACTGGGCCGACAGGCGCAAAATAAAAACCACAGTGTAACGTACACCACCTTTGGGGATTAGAGAAATAAGGCGAACGCAAAAAAAAAAAAAGAAAAAAAGAAAAAAAAAAGACGTCAACTTGCATACATTTGAAGAAAACAGTGGCTAACCTTAGGCTATATAGTATCTCCATAGAGCTTGTCCAAGAATATTGTTAGTGATGGTCAGACTTGCTCTCTTTGTTCCTCTATCTTGGACACATTTGTAGCAGATATCCAGGAGTCATATTATCTCTACCGGAGACACAGCCATCATGTTTGTCCTGTTTTCTAATTTGTATTTTAAACATAAATACTCTTTTGTATTATCAGCAGTTAAAACCAGTTACCAATTCACGAACTTATCTTTTTAAACAAAGTGCAGAAAATATGGATCAATTATCTCATCATCATCATGTAGCATGTGCTTTGTAGAACGTCGCTCCAATCACAGTCTGTCTGAAAGAAACTCGTTTCCTTGCCAAAACTCCAGCCTCCGCCACAGTCATACCCTGGCATTCCTGGATATCTTGGTTCCATCGTCTTCTTGGTCTACCCCTTCCTCTTTTGCCTGGCACCATACCTTCCATCACCGTTCTCTCAAGACCTTTGTGTCTTTTGATGTGACCATAGTATTTCCATTTTCTAGCCAAAAGGGAATTTATAAGCCAGTTCTCCTCTATGCTCAACTCTTGCCGAATGTCTACATTTTGTTTTTTTCTCTGTCCAGGGTATTTTGAAGATCTTTCTGTAACATTTTGACTAGAAGGATTCGATTCTTTGTCTAGAAGTTTTGGTAATCGTCCATGATTCACAGCCATAAGCTGCCACAGGAAAAACACAGGCTCTCAAGACTTTTACTTTTATCATTTTGTTGGTGCTCTGCCATAATTTCTTCAGGCTGTTCAGTCTCTGCATTGCCATAGCTAGTCTTCTTCTAGATCAATCATCTAGAAAATCTAATTCATTCATCTGTGGGAGACCTTATTGTTTGCGTACATTTCTGACAAGGAATCGCGTTGATTGTCCCTCATTCATACTTGTTCACCACCTGTCTTACATTGCCTTTATCTCAACATTTCTCCTTAACTGTGCTCACCTTTTGACTTTTTGAAAAGCATGAAGAGAAAAACATGACGGAGAGCTCAATAGAAAAAGCAGCATAATTGGCAGATAATAGAAGACCCGGAAACAAAAAACGGGATAAGGAAGAAGAGCTTATTGGCGGGATTAAAGAGCAGGAACTCAATTATATTTCAGTATTGATTAAAATATGTTGGCCTGTGCTCCACAGTGAACAAGAACAATTATAGATGAAGGTAAGTTTTTTAATTCTTGTTCATTTGTTGGTAAAAGGACGATGAAACGTCTTTGTGAAAACGCTGCGTGCATGTTTTCTTAATGGGATCAACATTCATATTGCTAAGATGTTGTGCATTAGACTCGCCCTCACTCCATCTCCTTCGCGTAATATCTTCTATTTCATTCTCATGAATGTTGTGGTTCAGTGCGTGTGTAGCCAGAACAATTGACGATACGCGCAGACGGGAGTGAGTTCTATAATTCGCGCTAACTCGAAAGTAGCGAAGTGAGGGCGCGTGCTAGCACGCACTCACGCGAGAACTTCCATTCATTACAGCACCCATATATAAGCTGGCCAGTGCTTGTTGGAGAACATTTTCTTAACTGTGTATGGATTACATCAAAACAATCTTGAGTCATGGTTGCCTAGTTTCATAACTTTATCTGGACGTGAAACACAATGTGTAGCTGCGTGATTTGGACTTTTCATCTACCAAGATGAATCGCTTGTGTGTTTTTTTTTTCTCTGTGTATTTTACAGCACACACTTCGATATTCTAACAGTTTTACTTGTTCTAGAATAGAGATAAAATACGAGAAGTAATATAATTGTTTCAAATATATATTGTGTGTATTCTTTTGTGAAGGATATGAATGAATAAGGGAAAGCAGCAATGCAACAGAATGTAGAATATAGATCTGGTTTGTGTATAGTTGTACCTTGTTTCGTGTCTTAATGACTGGTCCATCAAACCAACAAGCAACATAGTATTGCTACAAACAGATTATAGAAGTTTAAATCCAACTGATCTCAGTGGTATTCGACCTGCAAGCGAAAATGTGCTAAGAAATATGTAGGCAACTGAAATACGAGAACAAATAATTTAATATGTCACAAATCACTATTTATATATTTTTTTAATGAATGAGATACGAACATTAAAACCACTTATTATTGAACTGACATTGTCTCTTATTTCTCAACATAATTTACACAACCATTTTTACACTTATCCCGTCGCTTTATCAGTGCAAGGACATAACTAATTTAGTTCATTTTGTGTTCATCAGTCAGTTGTCTCGGTACCCACCCAGAGCAAACTTTCGGGGAATTCAATCGATCAGGCATTATTCTGTAGGCTAAACCATGCGAACACGCTATATCATTTTCTACATTATATGTCGTTACTCATCTGTCAGCTCTAATCATCTTTCCCATCCGCGACACATATGCATTTTTTTTGGTAATCTGAACAGGCTAACCAGGTCGGACTTCATCAGCAATTTTTGAACGTCCTTGAATAAATGTATCGACCCAGCTATCGATCAAACAGAACGCTGCGATTTTACGCTCTGTTAGCACGGGCACCATTTGTTATCTGTACTGCGCACGTGCATGCAGCACCTAGCGTCGTTTGCTACCTACAGTTATCACACAGCTGGATGCTGCTACTACTAACTGACACTTCTAGAAACTATCAGCTGTCCCATATAAGTTTGCGACCTATTTACTGACTTACTCTCGCAGGAACATTAAATGCGAGCAGACTTGATGGAACGGAGCTAGAACTAATATAATGGATACAAAAACTAAGCTATACAGTTAGGTCAAGTGGATAACAGGATAGAACATCATGGACATCCATGAAAATCTTATACTGGTGTGGAGCGTTGTAGACACAAAGGTAAAAACCAAACAATGTGTAGTTTTTTGTGTACATCCATAGACAACAAAGCTCACGGGAGAAGCAAAATACATAGGTGAAAGGTTTGTACACATACAAACAGAATACAGTGGTAAAACAACAACAAATAATCATGTCTGCGCCCTTTGTAATGAGGACAGCTCTGAGGAAACAAAGATACATTCTTTGAGTGTCTCTGACGTCATCAATAGGGTCAATGGAAATGATGATCTGATGGTAATGTGCGATGTTAATGGACGAACAAGATCATCACATTAATACTGAATGCATATGAAGGTTCAGGGACACATAGTCGGAAGAAAATAGCGACGGAGAACTGCTTTCTTGCTTTCAAATGTATATACATTGAACATAATAACTAATACGAGTACACACTGGACAAGTTATATCAAAACTAGGTACATATGGCAGAATACAGATATATCATCATACATATATTACATATTAACAATACTACAAAGAAGAATCTAACCGACTCTAGAGTAATCCCCAACGTCTGTATAGATACTGGTCATTTGTCAGTTGTATTGATACAAACAACATCGCAGAGGTAAAGGCATACAAGAGATAAAGCCGATATTCGTCACAAATCTAAACATATATTTAAAGAGAAAATTATTAGAAAAGAAAATTGCCGGAAATAAGACAGATTTGTAAAACCATAAAGAAACTGAAGACATAAGAAGTGAATCTTTAAAACAGCCAAGATTCATGACAGGAAATACGGAACTCAGAGCTTAAGACAAGACAAGAAATGAAAATAAACAGCTAGATGGAATAATGAAGTGAAAGAATCCGTTGCGATTTATTCAAAGTTCTACGAAACACCGACAGCATCAGACACGCAGGACGATTATATTACTTTTCAAATAGAATGACGAAATATCAAACTTAATTAAAATCGCGAAAGAAGAAAAATGGGAAAAAATTAAGCTGAACAATTATCCTCCATTAGATTAAATCACTGAAGAGATTTCTACGAAAGTATCAAAGCAATGAGGTAAAGAGATAACAACTTTAATATCATCTATATAATTAATGACAAAAATGGATCCTCAATATTTAAAGTTAGACAAGGACGATAGAAGAAGTTCTACTACAAACGTTTCAATCCAACAAGCACTCAAGGATAATCAAAATATATCCAAGAACACCTGGATCATCTGGTATATTGATTGAAGAAATAAACACAACTATACAAAACAGCCGTAGAAGAAAGAATCAGGTAAGAGCGGCATCATAACGGAAGCAATTCGAAGTGGCTAGAACTGAATCTTGACAAAGAACATGGAAAGAAAGAAGAGTTCCAGATGATCGGCAGCAAGTTACAATAATATCAATCTTGAAGACACACACACACACACAAAACAGACAAAGAAACCGATACATACAGATACATATCGCTGCTAAGTAAAAGGTGAAAAATGTAAGGGAACATACTTAAACACAAAATCAGATCATTTGTTCAACCCCAGCTGAGCAGGGCACTGTTTGGATTCTGTACAGAAATGGGATGTACTGCTGCGGTGTTTACCATAAGACAGTTCAGTGAAAGAGCAATATAATATGGCAAGTATCTACCATGTCGTTTATAAATGAAAAAAAAATGCTTTTGATAGAGTTGATATGGATATGAGTTTCTGAAACCAGTACTGACATACGGCAGCGTGTCATGGACAATCAGCAGGCAAGTACAGGGATCATTGGAGGCAACGGAAATGTTGATTTACAGAAGAATCTTGAAAACTCCATGGACTGGACATAAAGCTGAAAACACGGGTGCTGAGGAGGCACAGACACAAAGACAGCTTGTGGCAAAAATCAGGACAAGTCAGTCATCCTTTGTCGGCATGTCACGAGAAGAGGTGGGTTGGAACACACGGTGACAATGGGCAGAATCGCGGGGAAGAGAGACCGAGGAAGGCAGACAGAAAAACTATTGTACAGCTTGAAGGCATGGACGACATCGACGACTTGATACGAGAATGTGGAGGTCCATGATCGTCACCGCCAACCAACATTTCGTGATGATAATGATATGAATACATAAGCTCTGGACAATATTATAAAACTATATAAGAGCAAATATTAGATAATGGGAGAGAATTGTACCAAATGAATAAACGTACCGGTAAAAAACAAAAAAACAAAAAAAAACTACTGATGGAGTTACCCATGCTTCTGAAATAAATAGAGGAATACGACAAGTGATGTGACCTTACGTGATTACTGTTCAACATTAACATGGACAAAATGACAACAGAAGTCAGCCAAATTTCAACGCCAATAGTATCTAACTCATCATATAAACTACTGTATCACAGTAACTACTGTTTGCAGGCCACATAAGGCCTTATGTACGAGAACGAAGATAGACTGCAACATTATATGAATGCACTTGGTACATCTTGTGAAAGATATGATATGAAGATTAGCTCGTTAAAGACGGAAGCTATGAAGATTAGCAGAACACCAGGCTCACTTAACATACATGTAAACAATATCAAGCTAACCCAGGCCAAAGAGCTCAAATACCTGGGAAGTATTTTTTACAGAAGTCGGAAGGCTTGATAGGGAAATTGGAACCAGATGTTAGACAACTCTGTTGTGACTTATCAACTCTGTGCTACAATGCCAAACTCGGTCTTTATCCAAATCGCTGGAGAGGAAAACTGCAACGTGTGAAATGGAAGGCTAAGAGATGTATTTAATGTCCCAGAAGATGTGAAAAGTGAAACAATGACATTGTGCATAGTGGGATTACTATCTCTGGTGCTGAATACATTCCAAGGCAAAAGATAAGATCGTTCTGTCATCTCATGAGCATTCAACCGCTTACAACACAAGACAGCCTGTCTTCATGGCCACGGGGAGACAGCTTGGAAGATTGGGTTATGACATAAGAGAAATTCTACAGGAACATGGGCTTATTACAACATGGGCTTACACCAACACGGGCTTACACCACATGGGCTTACACCAACACTGGCTTACAATATAATTGGCTTACAATAACACGGGCTTACAAATAACACGGGCTGACAATAACACGGGCTTACAATAACATCGGCTTTCAATAAACCGAGCGTACAACACAGGCTTACAATAACATCAGCTTATCGTAACATTGGCTTACATTAACATGTACTTACAATACAACGGATTTCCAATCACACGGGCTTACAACTACAGACTCAACAACGTGGACTTACAGCAACACGGGAACACAACAGCAATGGCTTACAATAACACGGGCTTTGAGCCATAGGCTCAACAACACGGGCTTGAAACTACCGACTCAACAACACGGGCTTGAAACTACCGACTCAACAACACGGGCTTGAAACTACCGACTCAACAACACGGGCTTGAAACTACCGACTCAACAACACGGGCTTGAAACTACCGACTCAACAACACGGGCTTGAAACTACCGACTCAACAACACGGGCTTGAAACTACCGACTCAACAACACAGGCTTGCAACCACCGACTCAACATCTCAGTATTACAACTACCGACTCAACACATTTGCCACAAGAAATGCAACTGAAGTTTTTCTCGTAGCTTAACGACACAAGTCGATGGGGAAGTAAGTGTCGAAGTGATAGAGCATTTAGAATACGTGCTTCTCGTTGCAACTGGACCTGGTTCAATCGCCTGTCTCGACACAATCTACCCAACTGTAAATAAGTAGGTTTGTGATTTCGGAATTCAAGATGTAAAAGATGTAAACTGGCCACACAGCCTCAGAATTCAACATGCCGAGGATGTAAACTGGCCACACAGCCTCAGAATTCAAGATGTCGAGGATGTAAACTGGCCACACAGCCTCAGAATTCAAGATGTAAACTGGCCACACAGCCTCAGAATTCAAGATGCAAACTGGCCACACAGCCTCAGAATTCAAGATGTAAATTGGCCACACAGCCTCAGAATTGAAGATGTCAGGGATGTAAACTGGCCACACAGCCTCAGAATTCAAGATGTAAACTGGCTACACATCCTCAGAATTCAAAATGTCAAGGATGTAAACTGGCCACACAGCCTCATAATTCAAGATGTAAGCTGGCCACACAGCCTCAGAATTCAATATGTTAACTGGCCACACAGCCACAGAATAACCTAGGACCTGGTCCAATGCGATTTTTAACGATTCAAACACGTCAAAAGTGTACACAGTTGAACTAACGTTACCAAATTAATTTCACAAAGACATTGAGAACTATTCCGCCTATTTGGCACATACAACAATGTCCTCTCTAGGATCGAAGACTATGCAACTCTAGTTTACACAACCCGCCATTCATATAAAGCTAAATCCTGCTGAGCGGCGTGTAGTATTCGGGGATCGAAAGAAAATTTAGAAACGATATTCCATATGCAATAGTGGAAGATATGAGGAATAATTCGTTTTACTGGGATCAGAATTAGATAAATAAGAAGAAGAACTGGAAGAAAACGACAATCGCCCTGTATTAATCACAATGAAAAGAACAATCACAATAATCGACACACAATCATGATGGAAGTATCTATCAAAAAGAAAATCGGTGCACGTACCAACATAAAGCAAACTTGCTGACAAAGGATATGAAGGTTCTCTACACAGACAATAACGGTCAAGATGAAATTTAATAAGTGAATACTTCAAACAGCTCTGGTAGAACTGTGTACTGGGTCAATATCCTTAAAAAACTATACGAAGAGGTGGACACGATGAGGCATACCACATACCTAAAACTAGTTGAACAGAATCATATCACGCTACAAAAGTATAATTTAATGAAAGACAGTTCAGATGAAACGCTGGAAGGAGACAGTCCTTGAACTGAACTTGGAGAACGAATGTAGGAAGCTGTGAAAATTAAATAAACATTTAAACCGACAAAGAATCGTACATTTACAAAGTCCGTTCTTCTTTGTTCTTTCGATATAAGGTAGCTGTTTTATCACTTCGTATCAATCAACCATTATTACTGATAACATGTGTGGATAATACCTACTCCATTCTGCGCTTTCTTGGTTCACTTGATTAAGCATTCTTCATTCTCTATATAAAACTTAGAACTTAAATTGTGCGACATTCCCTCCTATCAATGATAACTTTTATATCTGATACTGGCCTACTAAACTGCTGTGTTGTTTTGATGATGCTCAGTTGTGTTGTCTGTTAAGATTAGAGTACAAAGTAAAGATAAAGTTAATCTCATAGCAGAGACTGCCGTCGGTGATAACGTGTATGAGGCCTCACCTTTTCCGGAGATGGTGCGATTGGTTGTCTTCTTCTACATTGTGTCTTGACTAATAGTAAATAATGGTACCATTTATAGCTACGTAGACTAGAGCGTGTCGAGACGATCAACTGCATTTTGTCCCTTAGCGGTGAGAGCCAGGCGCTCTAATTGTTCTGCCACTTACGGTAACCGTTCATTCATACTGTCTGTTTGTGTTGCTGTTTGTATTGCTGTTTGTGTTGCTGTTTGTCTTCTGTCCTTTCTTCTCCTTTTTTGTCTGTCCTTTCTTCGCCTTTTCTGTCTGTCCTTTCTTCCCCTTTCTGTCTGTCGTTTCTTCCACTTTCAAATCTGTCCTTTTTTCCGCATGTCCTGCCAATATTTCTGTCTGTCGTTTCGTTCCCTTTTCTATATGTCTCTTCTTCCTCTTTTCTGACTATCCTTTCTTCCACTTTCCAGTCTGTCCGTTCTTCCCCTATTCTGTATGTCCTTCCTTCCTCCTTTCTATCTGTCGGTTCCTCCCCTTTCTTATCTGTTCATTCTTCCCCTTTCCAGTCTGTCCTATCAATTCCTTTTCTGTCTGTCCTTTTCTCCTGTTCGGTTTCATTGTCGTCATTTACATTGCCTTTCTGTATTTCTGCAGAACAATTTTTTCACTTCTTTCCTTATTAACCTACTTTCGTTAATATTAATCCCTACATTCATTTTTCTATCTTACTTTCTTTTATTTTATCTGAAAATTCTCTTTCAATTTTACTTTCATTAATAGGATTTCTTTTATTCGCATACCCGTCTTACTTTCCTGAATTCTCTCTGTCCGTTGTCTGTTCCAGCTTCAAGTCATCTGTAAAATCAAATACCCGACAAATAAATGTGACCTTTCTGCAAACACTGTTATTACCTTATGCCTGTTGAGCCATTAATGTTTATGTATCTATCCCCTTTTTAGTTCAGGTCTATCTGACTGGACAATGTTTAAACAGACTGATCTTTAACATAGTTGACACAGCTGTCTTCAGCAGCGGACATGTCAATCAACTCACTAATAGGCTTATGATGTTTGACAAGATTCACGTTAGCAGGCAACTTTGTTCCCTCCTTGTTTTATATATATATATATACATATTTATATCATCGTCATTGGCGTCTCATTTTCTGTAGACCATGCTCATAGCTCCATGATAGTTTTGTCAATTTCTGTTTATTGTATTTCGACAGTCTGCTATGACTGGAAAGACCGATCCAGGAGTGGAAGTCCCTGCCACTGAAGATCGTACAAACATGCTGAAATAGCTGGCTTGTCTTGGTGTCCCCCGATTTCTTCCGTCTTTCTCTTTTCACAACCACCAGAAGACCTATACGAGCGTCGGCAGCCACTATGTCCGTTTCATCTGACTCCAAACAGCTCGATCCTGAGCAGTAGTTTCCGAACCTTAGGATGGGATGTCACATGACTTCATGTTCCTCGTGCATACGCCCTTGAATCGCAGTGTAGAACGACCGATTCTTCTAACTTCAATGACCAGCTGTCTATAGAGGATATCCTTTCGCAACCTCTCATCTTACATGCGGTAAACATGCACCAGCCACAGAAGGCGTTGTTAGCTCAATAGCGAGAATATGCTGGTTGTGTTTACTCGCTGTAAAGTCACATTATGTGGCACTATCTCTTGCCACACAATTCTCAATATACGCATACTGCACTTCATGTGAAAGGTGTTGACCAACAGCTCCTGATTATATATATGTCTGTCTAACTGTCAATATATATATATATATATATATATATACATACACACATACGCGCATACACACACGCCTATACATACACACACACACACACACATACAACACAAGCTTAGTAAGGCATGCGTGTCGATCGAATAAACATAATAATAACTAAAGAGCAGGAACCAACGAATAATCACTAAGGTGAAACACACCAACCAAGACACACCTAACGTCTTCGCAGTGCTGCTGGAAACATGATGTGTTACAGCAATTTGGCCAACTAGGTGAGGATCTACACCTGCAATCCTCATATTAGTGAACTTAGGGGACTCTTATTGCACTATGGCCAGGAGGATCCAGGCCCACCTTCTCAAGTACCTTTCTGGATGTCAGAAGCGGCACTGTAACCAATTACTAAAGATACATCAAGCGTTAACTCGACTCAGCACGAATAGCTTCGAAGAACGTCACGCGTTAACTCGACAGCCGGAATAGCTTCGAAGAACATCACGCGTCAACTCGACTCAGCCCGAATAGCTTCGAAGAACGTCACGCTTTAACTCGACTCAGCCGAAATAGCTTCGAAGAACATCACGCGTTAACTTGACTCAGCCCGAATACATTCTAAGAACGTCACCCGTAAACTCGACTCAGCCCGAATAACTTCGAAGAACGTCACGCGTTAACTCGATTCAGCCTAAATAGCTTCGAAGAACATCACGTGTTAACTCGACTCAGCCCGAATACTTTCGAAGAACGTCACGCGTTAACTCGACTCAGCCCGAATAGCTTCGAAGAACGGCAAGCGTTAACTCGTCTCAGCCCGAATACTTTCGAAGAACGTCACGCGTTAACTCAACTCCGCCCGAATAGCTTCGAAGAAAAACTACTGAAGGTCGAGGCATCAAGACAGACAAATAAAATATGCTTCCGGGTTGTTAGAACTGATACTAACTTTGCCAGCTACAACATAGCGACATATATTTAATCCTAAATTGTGTTTTTATCGCTGTCCTCGCGAACAATCAATCGTTAAGCGCCTAGGGTAGGTTTTTGTCAGTGTGCTAATGGTAGTGTTCTCTATAGAAAATTGATATTTCCTAAACACAACTATCAGAAGGAACATGAGTGCCGCAGTATGAATGTCTGCAGTGCGCCTGGTCTAGGCCTGAGGGCGTTGCTAGAACGATTGTGAAATATTAGCCTACGTTTTATTCTTGTGCGACTAGTTTTTTTACTTTATAACCGACAACTGCGCTTTCCATATTATGTATGACATCTTAGTTCTTTTTTCTAAGATACATTTTCTCACTTCTGTTGCTTCTTTATTATTATTTTATATTGTTTGTGTATTGTGTTTTTATACATTCCCTAAAATGTCGCCCTCATCATCGTAATCTGTCTCATCTTGTCTGTCCGCCAATAAAGTGTGATGTGTCACTCCCGAGTTATAGATGCACATGTTATATAATGAAATTAACCCCATTCCACATTGGCTGTTTGTTGGCTCCAAATATAAACATATGGCAGGGAACGTCAGAGTAATGGCCAGTGCGGGCTGCATTCTGCGTTTTGGTCGGTCCGATTAGTGAATATTCATTGTGATTATGGACGTTCCCGGGAGTGAATTGTTGATTTTCCGTCTTTATTCAACACCGATATTCACTAAAAGCGTAAGTTTGTGTTTCAAATAGCACTGTGAACTTGCTCTGTCAACAATTGATAACGTCGTCGGAATGGCCTTCACAGAACGTGCGTGCTCTATGAAGGGTGTGTTCGAGATGTCTGCTTAAAAGGACTGGCTGGCGTGAGTGAATTGAGCGCGAGCTTGGCTTGCAAACCCAAACTATCAGGTTCGAAACCAATTCGAATCGAGTTTGACTCGACATGTCGGAGATTTTTCTCGGCATGACCACTTCTCTATGTACATACAGTATTGGTAAAACTACTGTACTGTAAACCTGCGATGGTGGAACACATTATAAACAGAAACACACACATCCATACACTGGCCAATACGTCCTGATATCGCTCAAAGGACTACGGTCTTGGGTGAAAGAGGCCAGCAGAATCCAGAAAGGCAAACCTTTAATCAAACCAAACAAGAATGAATTGGGTTAGCACCTGCCCCAAAACAATACTGTGACAAGCCTAGCATCAGACAAACATGGCACTGTTGATATGCAGTCATTACAACGATCTCATTTCAACGGTTTACGCACAGACAATTTTTAAAGTCCACCAAATAGACCTGGAGCTAAAATAGATACAGTGAATGTAGACGAGGCACAAAACGGTCAGAGCTGATAACATTTAAAGAAGCAAACTAAGATATACATTCTGCAGCTAGCGGATTAAACAAGATGGGACAGAACATCAAAAAGGTTAATGGGTACTTTGTGTTGTTATGGAGGTGTGTCGACATAAAGGAAAGAGTGAAGTACGGTGTAGGTTTTTTTGTACAAACAAATAAAACTAAGTTTATTGCGGAAACAGAATACCAATGAAAGAAAAATACGCTTACCAATGGTTGAAAGTGGAAAAACAACACGAATGGTCCAGATATTCACGTCAGTCAAGGTCAACAGCAATGTGAGAGCCAGGAGAGATTTCTTTCAGTGTTTATCAGGCGTTATCAACACGGTCAACGAGAAGAATAATATGATTGTAATTGGCAATTTTAATGGGAGGACAGGGAGGAAAAGATCGTCTCACAATCTTGCTTATGTCTGACTGTTGAATGACACCCCTATAGAGGAGAAGAGCTTATTCATTTATGTACTGAGAATGGTCTGATAATAACAAACACTGCCTTCCAATACTGAAAACGTCATATCAAAACACGGCACAGGTGGAACAAAATAGATGCTGTGTCTCAAATCGATTAACTGTTAAAAAGACAATGGCAAAGGAGAAATATAATATAGTAATCTCTAACATCTGTATAGAAACTGAATCGGTCAGTTGTATTGAGACACCACAGCAGATCAGGAAAAACAAAAATCAAAAATCGCTACCATATAACATGTAAAGTGGAAATTGATCTTACCGTCTTTTATGTCAGCGATGACTATGTGAGAACAACGAAAAACTACTGGAAACCGAGAGACCACTTGTATAAGATATGAAATACTGGGTCCGCCAATGTAGTCCTGCTCTACATACAATAGTACTTACTTACTTAGTCGCTCCTCTTCTATCGTGATGTGTAGAGGTTTACATACAATAGTATAGGATGTAATGTTCGAGACTTCATTATGTCAGGTTTACAGACTTATGATGTCCCATTCCCCGCTGTTATACCGTGCCAAACTTAAGAACATAATACAGTGTTTACTTTTACTTCTGGGTAGACTTAACAGGGCCCCTACTGGGCATACGGCAGGTGCCTTTGACGCTGGACACAAGCACTCTACCCGAATTGCCTAACTACTCGCCCGTACTATTTTGAATACACACAAATCCACCTTATATATTATTCTGCACATTTTGACACTGATGTGCATTCTACTCAACAAACATAAGTCTTGAGATAGTGCTGGATTATCTGTGGAGTCACTGAAACCGGATATCTTATTTAATGGCGAGAGTAGCGTAGCAGGATGGCTGATTTACATGGCACGTGCACAGTTAACACTAGCTGATACGGATATACCTTTCAGGCTTACTTGCAATTCATCAACTCTCTCTCGCTCTCTCCCCCTCACTTTCTCTTCCGTTCGCACACACGCGCCTCACATACATACACACACACATTAACACACATACATATATATGTATATATGTATTTATATATATATATATATATATATATATATACACACACACACACACACACACACACACACACGCACGCGCGCGCGTACACATTCTCCAAAATACTTTTCAACATATTCCTTGAAGGTATTATGAATGAGGCACTAGGACATCATGTTGGTACTGTAAAGAACGAACCTACGTTTTGCAGATGACATTGGCTGGCACAGAAGCGGACCACCTGGAATCGGTCCGAAGACTCGATGAAACAGCTCTTGACTATAGTGTTTGGGTTAACGCTGGAAACACAAAATTAATGACCAACAATGCCGAGAGATTCAACAGTGGGGTAAAAGATAATGGCCAAGAACTCGAAGTGGTCAACCGTTTTAAATATCTGGATTCGATTGTCAGTGATGAAGGATCAAAATGTAAAGTGTTGGCCAGAATAGCACAGACAAGAGCACCTTGCACAGCTTAACAACATCTGGCAAGATAAATAGTTAGTCATATGCACAAAGATCATATTAATGCGTATTTTAGTCCTGTCAATATTCCTCTATGTTTATGAAACATGAACAATTACAGTTGATCTGCAGCGGAGAATACAGGCCTTGGAGATGAGATGTTTCTGAAGACTTCTAACGTCACATACAAGGACCAAGTTGCAAATGAGGAAATTCGAGAAAGAATTACAACAGCAATAGGGGAATTTTGAAGAGCTCCTGGCAACTGTCAAAGGAAGGAAACTTGATTGGTACGGGCACATATCGAGATCAAATGGTCTTACAAATACGGTCTTACAAAAAACGGAAAGATGCAAGGCGGACGACGAAGAAGTCGTCCCAAAAAGAGGCGAGAGGACAACATACAAGAATGGACCAAACTCTGAGCAGAGGGGATACATGCAGCGAGCGCTGTCTGAGAGCGGTGGCGTGGAGTTGTGGTTGTTTTCATGTATATCCCAACAACCTCACCGGTTACATCATGACCTGATATAATTGTGTGTACACACACACACACACACGCACACGCGCACGCGCATGCGCACGCACACGCGCATGCGCACGCGCACACATGTATTTATGCATGATGTTTGTACTACTGAATCGGAAGCAGTAATATTTGTTTCTGCCAGATAAGTTCCCATCACCGCACTGAAGGTCGGATGGTGGACCATCGTTCTCTAGCTCTTGTCTTGATGATCCTCCTATTGTTATCCATCAACTGACAGTATTGTCTTCCTCTAGGTTTGTCCACTACGTTTTTCCACAGGATGGCTTCCATAGATGCATTATACCTTTATCGTGTTTTTTTATTCGTCTGAACAGAAAGGACCCCTGTAACCTTCCAAGCATGCCGTAAAAGGTTACTGAAGCTGCTTATACAGGGAGCTAACAGACGTCTTCATGTAAAAATCATTGTTAGTGAAACCAGCACCTAAAATGCTCAAGTACAGACTTTCTGTAAATGGGTTGTTTATAGTTGTGGTCCTCATATTCACGCTGAGCAAAAAAAGCAAATCATTAATCCACACTCATCATACTTTGAGAGAGCCGCGTAGCGCAGTGGTTAGCGCGCTGGCTTCGTATCTGAGTGGTCCTGGGTTCATTCCCCAGTTGAGGCGGTAATATTTTTTCAGACCGCAACGGCTCCTGGGTCGACCCAGCCTTAAATGGGAAGTAAAAGCGGCGACGGAGAGGAGATGGCTACCGCCCTCAAATAGCCGAGCCTTTGAAATGTGAGATCGCTAACACCTCACACCCCTACGGCAGTAATACTATGGGTTACTTTACTTTACATCATACTTTAGTTGTGGTAAATTATTTAGTTGGAGAGTCTTCTACAGAAGGGGGGTTAGTTACGCACTACGACGTGCCCTCAGCATGGCAGTGGCACCATTCTCGTCTCGTCGAGAAACTGCTTGAGCATATGTGGCTAGTAACAGATAGGAACTCACTGTCGTCATTCGCTTACACCAAAGAAGATTGACTGCGATTATCGTAGAGAAAGGTCAAGAGAACAGCTCATTTTAAGATCTCATCCACCAACAAAGTCCTGACAAAACCGATCTGACAGCAACAACAAAGATAAATTGACCGCTTCTGTCATCTTTGGATGTTCAAAACGTGTGGCATTGCTCGTACAACAAAACAAGCCATTATCGAGTTCCATCAGAAATGTATGGTGCACGGTTCAGGACATCTATAACATTAACAAAGAAATTAAGGATCGCAAGAGTGACGAAACGTCTATTTTCAAAATTTTTGGACGTCTTTTCTACTGCCTTATTTTCGTCCTATCGTTATTCCTTGCAAACGTGTCTTTTGTCCTCTATTATATCCCCTTATGTTCGCCGTTATTCCTTGCAAACGTGTCTTTTGTCCTCTTTTATATCACCTTATGTTCGCCGTTATTCCTTGCCAACGTGTCTTGTGTCCTCTTTTATATCATCTTATGTTCGCCGTTATTCCTTGCCAACGTGTCTTTTGTCCTCTTTTATATCATTTTATTCTCGTCGTTTTTTCCTTTTAAACGTGTATTTTTTTTCAATGAGGGAAAATCAACGAGTAATTCAAAGAAACAGATTCACCGTCAAACCAAGTGCTGATTAAGGTCTTAAAATGCCTTCTGCACTAACTCGATTATTGTGCCCCCCCCCCCCCCCCTCCGACCCCAACCGACATGTAATTCGAAATAGAAACAATACTAAACCGTAAACTAAAATGTATATATTTACAAGTGTCACAATATATACTTGTGTTGAAATTATAACACTCTCTACCAGTGTTGTAAACCTTCAATTTTGAAATTCCCATAACTCTTGAGAAATTCAACAGAGAAATGAATACTACCCCCCCCCCTTTCTCTTGCTCCCCTATTCCCCCACCTCTCCTTCTCCTTCCGCTAGGCATCGATAGGTGCTAATTTCACCCGCTGCAAGATTATGATAGCTGACAGATTTAGAGAAAAACAGAGCTTCCGTATTCTGCCACATGTCAGCGCCACCTACAATTCATAAGATGTGAACATTTAACGTTTTTTTTCTTTAATAGAAATCCGGTGGAATTCACATACAAATTTCCGTCTAATTCTCTTTTTTAAATATCAAATTCATTGCACACATTTTTAATTTGTTGGTGCCCCTGTTTTGTTGGTGCCCCCTGTTTTGATGGTGCCCCCTGTTTTGATGGTGCCCCCTGTTTTGATGGTGCCCCTTGTTTTGTTGGTGCCCCTGTTTTATTATTTCCCCTGTTTTGTTATTGCCCCTGTTTTGCTGGTGCCCCTGTTTTCCTGGTGCCCTTGTTTTGTTATTGCCCCTGTTTTGTTATTGCCCCTGTTTTGCTGGTGCCCCTGTTTTGTTATTGTCCCTGTTTTGCTGGTGCCCCTGTTTTGCTGCCCCTGTTTTGCTGGGGCCACTGTTTTGCTGGTGCCCCTGTTTTGTTATTGCCCCTGTTTTGTTATTGCCCCTGTTTTGCTGGTGCCCCTGTTTTGCTGGTGCCCCTGTTTTGTTATTGCCCCTGTTTTGCTGGTGCCCCTGTTTTGTTATTGCCCCTGTTTTGCTGGTGCCCCCTGTTTTGTTGGTGCCCCCTGTTTTGATGGTGCCCCCTGTTTTGATGGTGCCCCCTGTTTTGATGGTGCCCCTTGTTTTGTTATTGCCCCTGTTTTGCTGGTGCCCCTGTTTTGCTGGTGCCCCTGTTTTGCTGGTGCCCCTGTTTTGCTGGTGCCCCTGTTTTGCTGGTGCCCTTGTTTTGTTATTGCCCCTGTTTTGTTATTGCCCCTGTTTTGCTGGTGCCCCTGTTTTGTTTTTGCCCCTGTTTTGCTGGTGCCCCTGTTTTGTTATTGCCCCTGTTTTGCTGGTGCCCCTGTTTTGTTATTGCCTCTGTTTTGTTATTGCCCCTGTTTTGCTGGTGCCCCTGTTTTGTTTTTGCCCCTGATTTGCTGGTGCCACTGTTTTGTTATTGCCCCTGTTTTGCTGGTGCCCCTGTTTTGCTGGTGCCCCTGTTTTGTTATTGCCCCTGTTTTGTTATTGCCCCTGTTTTGCTGGTGCCCCTGTTTTGTTATTGCCCCTGTTTTGTTATTGCCCCTGTTTTGCTGGTGCCCCTGTTTTGTTATTGCCCCTGTTTTGTTATTGCCCCTGTTTTGCTGGTGCCCCTGTTTTGTTATTGCCCCTGTTTTGCTGGTGCCTCTGTTTTGCTGGTGCCCCTGTTTTGCTGGTACCCCTGTTTTGCTGGTACCCCTGTTTTGCTAGTGTCCTAGGTACGTGCGTATGTGTTAATCTAATACTTCATCAAACACATTCGATTATTCAATATCATTTCAAAGAAATGTGATGATCTCAATTCCCTAAATATTTAAAAAAATAAATATCCACAGAAGGATAAAACTAAAACAGTACTCATTAGTATACGAGTAGTGAATTAGTAATAGTATTCGCTGACTCAATATGATTGTCCACCTGTCTCGCAATCAGGAGACAAGTTTAAACTCCGGTAACGGCCAATCGTTTCTATGTCAGTGCTACATTTTAAACCAGCCTTGCGCACCTATGACTGCATGGCCTATTTGCCTAACTCCTGACAACCATGGTTCAACCCCCAACCTCGACTCCCCATTTTCTCAATTCCGACAGGTGTAATCTCCATTGACCATGTAACGGCAACATGGAAAATGCGAACTGAAGAGCAGGTTTATTACAACCTGGGCACGACTCGCAGACGACAATTTAAAGTTGCCCAGGCCAGCGTATTTGGGATTGGGCTAATTTACCGAATTTAGGCCAGTCTAAACAAATACGAGAAAGGGAAGAGCAGATACATGTGGTAATGTTGGGAGTGAATAGTGCGACTAGGCTGGGTCAAATGTGGAAGAGAGAGAGAGAGATAGGGAGAGAAAGAGGGAGAGAGAGAAAAAGAAAGTGAAATGAGAATGAGGGAAGAGCAGAGTCATGTGGAAATGTTGTGAGTGAATGGTGCAACTAGGCTGGGTCAAATTTGGGAGAGAGAGCGAGAGAGAGAGAGGAGGAGGAGAGAAAGAAAGAGGGAGTGAAGAAGAGTGAAGGAGAGAAGGAATAGCAGATACGTAAAGATGTTTGAAGTGAATGATGCAATTAGGCTGCGTCAAATGTGGGAGAGAGAGAAAGAGTGAGAGAGAGAAAGAGTGAGAGAGAGAAAGAGAGAGAGAGAAGCAGAGCAAGAGAAAGAGAGAGAGAAAGACAAAAATAAAGAGAGAGAGAGAAAAAACAGAGAGACAAAAGAGAGAAAGCGAGAGAGAAGAATAAAAAAACTAGAGGGAATGAGTCAAATATTCAATACAAATGTAGCGAATCGGGTGGTCCAGAAGTTGTGAGCTTGACTTGCGATCCAAAAGTACAAGCTTCGAATTAAGTCGCTGTCGATTTGACAGACGTGGCATGTGGTAGGTCTTTTTTTTTTTTTTTTTTTCATTATATGGCACCGTCTCCAATGTTGACTCAGAGGTAAATGGGTACCTAGCCACGGAGTTTACGCTATGTCTTCGGTACTTTCAGCAACGAATGGGACTGAACACGTATAGATTACGCAAGGTGCAATGTAGTCGATTATGTGAGCAATTGTCCATAGCGGAAAGGTTGCCATTGGATGCCCACGGAGTTGGGCTAACTCGTAACGGCCTTTATTGGTTACCGGGTCACACTGGCTCTTCTTACACACACGGGATGTACTTGAGAGGTTGGACTGGGAAATCAATGGCTGTAGCACAATGCATGGTTCCTTAGTAAGCTCACTGCTAATGGGATTACAATGTTGGTCCCCACCCCGTTCGCTAGGCTGCTGTCATGTTGGATGTTTCTAGCAGCACGAATAAAGACTAGCGGTGGGAATTTGATTAGTACGTTTCACCTGATCTTGAGGTGAGGTGGAGACGATCAGTATGTTTCACCTGATCTTCTGGTGAGGTGTGGACTTGATCCGTTTGTTTCACCTGATCCTGAGGTGTGGACTTGATCCGTATGTTTCACCTGATCCTGAGGTGTGGACTTGATCCGTATGTTTCACCTGATCCTGATCTGTGGACGATCCGTTTGTTTCACCTGACCCTGAGGTGTGGACGTGATCCGTTTGTTTCACCTGACCCTGAGGTGTGGACTTAATCAATTTGTTTCATCTGATCCTGAGGTGTGGACTTGATCCGTATGTTTCACCTGATCCCGAGGTGTGTACTTGATCAGTTTGTTTCACCTGATTCTGAGGTGAGGTGTGGACTTGATCAGTTTGTTTCACCTGATTCTGAGGTGAGGCGTGGACTTGATCTATATATTTCACCTGATTCTGAACCAGATTATCTTTTGTTGAAAGTAGTGTATCCATTTTCAGATATTGCCATCCTAGTGTTTGAGATTTAGTTTTTCCTACCCGATCTCACTACCTTCTCTAACTGTGTGCTTAGTACCAATTGACTGCTGGATATATAGGCAATGTCGATATTTCTGGCAAATCTGATTTCTTTGCTGCTACAGATAAACTTTATAATTTTTTTGCCATTTATATGTTTGTGTTGTCTCTTATTAGGATTTTAATTTCCTTTTAACGAACACGTAGTCATTTCAACAACAGTCTGTTTGGCTATATTAGTGCGTGCAAGCAAGCAATAAATATTCGACATCCAGACCTGAGCTCTTGAGTTAAAAAGCAATTGGTTCTGAAAATTGAAGTAATCTGAGACAATAATCGAATGTGGAAACTCAACAATTTTGGAAATGGAATAGGGTCCAAAAGAACCTACTACATTACACCTGGGCGTCCCAATATAATAACTGTCTCTTTCATTGCTGAAAGTGCCGTTGACAGAACACGAACTCAATATCTCCCGCAGTAGGTACCCATTTACAACTGGGTCGACTAGGAAAAGCGGTTACACCATGACATGCCCTGAATGTCAAATTAAACACGACATGAACCGGGCCTAGAGATTGGGGATTATAAGCCGTGCTCACAGCTCCCGGGCCACGCGCTCCACTTGTGATGCTTATGATGGGGATGGTGAAATAGATGATACACATGAAGTCAAAATCAGTGAACTAATCAAATATAAGTAACAGCTCAGATAAGTGTATCATATTGGTCAGTTACACGGAAGTACAACTACAAAGTTCTGAACATCAATAACAGAATTCGTAGTTTGACAACAAAGTACAAACACATTTAGTTTTAGCAGAACTATCAAGGAAGATGTGATTGTAAAAACTGTATAAAGCATTAGTTAGACCTAGATTGGAGTACTGTATACTGGTGTGGAGATCTTTTAGTAGAGAGGATACAAACAGGCTGAAAAGGTTACACAGAGGCGCGACAAAACTGACAGTGGGATTCCAGAATTACAGATATGAGGAAAGTCTCAGAAAAACCGGCCTTCAGTGTCTAGAAAAGAGAAGAATTAGAGGTGACATAATACAGGTTTATACGATATTCAAAGGAAAGGATAAATTAGACTATAACAAGTTTATTCAAAATACAACCACCTACAATAACATGATGACATAGCTACAACTTAACTAAATAAATGTCCATATTACATATTAGGAAAACCTTATTTAGTCAGAGAGAGGTGAATGCTTGGAATCCATTGCCAGGGGAGGTAGTAGAGGCAAGGGGAATTAATGCACTTAGCTTGGCTTCGTTCGTTCTCAATCTCCCGCTACCAAACCCTGAAAGGGCTTAAGTAGCAGAATGTAGTCCAGAGAACGGAATGCGTTGTGTCCCAGTTTACAGCTTAGCTGCGATATTTTACCTTTCGGTCCAACACATCCGACTTCAGCAAACATTTTTTGAGTACCGTGTTAGCATTCCCTCTTCGATCTCTTCTCCTTAGCCAGTCTGTCCTGCTGCAACCTGTTATCCAGGATCACCGCGTGGAGGTGTAGAAGGGTCTTGGCAGCTCTGGTTCGCTGGCCCTGGCGCTAGCGGCCAGCTATGAGTCGCTGACCACTGCAGCTCATGCGCTGCTCAGCATCTTGATCCCGAATTAATACATTTAAGAATAAACTGGATGCGCAGAGCTTTTAGAGCAAGGAAATGTAAATGAAAATGGCTGTATACAGTCTTCTAAACCATTATAAAGTCGTTGAGTTACGTCGTATCAAAGGGAAGTAAAGGTATTTTTACATTGTTGCCACTGTTGAGAAAGCAGTCTGTCGTAAAAATAAGGGACCAACAAGTCAGTATACAAGAATTAAAAAAGAAGGGAGTATATACAGATAATATGAAGAATAACACAAGCAAGCAGAAGAGGACAATTCTACTGATGAACACACAATGATAAGCTCACGAAGAAAATACAACGGCAACATTGAAAGGATTGAATGAAAATCCAGATAGTAAACTGTTAGGATACAACAACAAAAAAACCCCAAGAAACAACAAAAACTACTGGCAAACGACATTTTTCCATTGCTGGGGTAGTGGAGGGGCTTTGAAGGCTGAGGATTACAGACCGCTTCACCACTGCTGTCGCCACGTCGTGTACAGGCTATGTTTGTTAATTTCAGCCCTAACAGAAAAACAACATAAGCCATACCGGGGATTCAAACCGCTGCCCTCCTTGTCAGCAGGCAGGCCTCGAAACTATTCGGCCTACTTGCTCGTCTACTGTTTGGATAAGGAGCAGAAAACACATACCGATAGAGAACAGAAAACACACATACAGATAAAGTACATAAAACACACATATAAGATAAAGTACATAAAACACACATATAAGATAAAGTACTTAAAATACACATATAAGATAAAGTACATAAAATACACATAAGATAAAGTACATAAAACACACATAAGATAAAGTACATAAAACACACATAAGATAAAGTACATAAAACACACATAAGATAAAGTACAGAAAAATACATGCAGACAAAGAATAGAAAACACACATAAATATAAAGTACAGGAAAGACAATAGAGATAAAGAGCATAAAACACACATACACAGATACGGAACAGAACACACATATACATATGTAGAGCATAAAACACACATATATATATATATATATAACAGAAAACACGTATACGTATGAAATACAGAAAACATATACACAGATAAAGAGCAGAAAACACACATACACAGATACAGAACAGAAAACACACCTACACACATACAGAACAAAAAACACATACAAATAAAGAACAGAAACATCCAATTTATGAACATAAATAATATTTAAAAAAACAGTCACAAGAAAAAAAACACCACTGTGACGACATACTAGAGAAGTGCTAGTTTCAAACCAACACAAAAACACGAACAAGTTCAATCAGCAGCTGGCTCTAGTGAACCTCCATTATTCATCTTCTCACACCACCTCTGGAAGTTTCCCTCCCCCGTGTATTTCTGACTAAAGTCCTTCTGTCAATTTGTCGTCATCCAAACTATCAGTGTAACAATAATTTCGGTGTCATTTTTCTAATTCCAGACAGATGTCGTGTTTTATTTTGACCACCATTATTACACATATTATTATTATCCCAAAGTCCTCTTGATCATTCATTTGTTGATTTCGTTTGTATTAGAACAGCAAATTTTTGTGTATATACATTTAAAGAAACCTCTATTCGTTCTTCAAACCACTAGCCTTTGTTCATGTATTTGCACTATATACACCCTTTGAATCCTGGTTTCAAACCAGCAAGATGTATGACTGCTGCCAGGTAGCCGAATCCTACCCGTAGTAAGTTCTTTTTTTCTATTATAGTGTTCAATTTGTCCTATTATAATGTTAATTTTTCTCGATTGTAGTGTTCAATATATAATGGAAGCGGCCCTGGAGGAACATTTTGGTACGGTCAGAATAGGTAACAAGATGATTACAAACCTGCGATTTGCAGATGATATAGATGATCTAGCAGGCGCGGAAACGGGACTCCAGGGGCTCATTAGTAGATTGGACAGAGCGGCGCAGAGCTATAGCATGGAGATAAATGCAGAGAAAGTAAATCTGTTGACTAATAACACGGAATGATTTATATCTGTGGTAAAAGCAAATGGTCAGCAACTCGAAGTTGTACACCGGTTCAAGTATCTGGGATCACTGGTTAGTGACGAGGGCTCGCAGCCTGAGATAATTGCCAGAATAGCACAGACAACAGTGTATGCTTGTGAGACTTGGACCATTACTGTGGATATCCAGTGGAGAATACATGCAATGGAAAGGAGGTGCTTTAGAAGATTCTTAAATGTTACATATAAGTATCGTGTCACGAACGTAAAAATACGACAAAGAGTGGAAAACGCAATTGGGCCTTTTGATGTTCTGTTCACAGCTATCAAAATGCGAAAGATGTCTTGCTATGGGCAAGTCACAAGGTCCAACGGAATTACAAATCCGACACTGCATGGTTCCGTACCAGGAAAGACAGGACTGGTACGTCCAAGTAAGAGATGGGCAGACAACACCACTGAGTGGTCAAACCCTCGTCCCAGTGGCAGCGGACAGAGAGAGATGGCGTGGGATTGTGGGAGTGTCTTTAAGTGTGCCCCAACGATCTGATGGGTTACGAGATGAACTGAACTGAGTGTTCAATTTGTCCTATTATAGTGTTGAATGTTTTCTATTGTAGTGTTAAATTTGTCCCACTGTAGTGTTCAATTTTTTCTTCCTGCTAAAATAAGTCGCGAGTGTATTAGGAAGGTATTTCATTTATTTTGAAATGGTGCCGGTATATCGACCAACAGTCTGTTCTTATCGATTTTTAACTGCCTGTGGTTATTTTACTTTCATTTTGTGTACAGGGGATCTCCAAGTTGTTTTATCCATATCCAATAGGACTGAGCGTCAGTCTCATCTCCCTTTAGATCAGTTGCCGTTCTGAACTTGCGGGTTCGCTTCTTAATAGTTTCGTGATTTAATTTATTGAGTGACAAGCGCCTTATAAATGTATATATGCCAGAGTTTATTTCCACATCAGGACTCAGGATTATTTAAAGAGATGGTGAATAAAGATCGCTTGCCTGTGCAGTCGCTGAACAGTGTGAACACTAGCCTTCCATTTTTCTTTCAAAGCCTAGACTTTTTGGGGTTTTGAGCAAGTGTCCTTGTGACTAAGACACCAGCATCATAACCACTCGACCACCCGCTCCCCACTATACAAATCACAACAGACGTATTCGTACAGAAAATATTGTCTTCAATATAGTCTGATAATTGTTGTTGTCTTGATGTTGTTTTTGTTGCTGTTGTTGTTATTGTTCAAATCTACTCATAATAAGTTAACTCTTGACGACATGTCTGTGGTGTCGGGTTACAGTGACTCTTCTTACCAGTAGAGGTACTTGAGATGGCCGTTGGGGATCCTTCAGGCTCTAGCGCAATAAGATGCTTTAGTAAGTTCACTAATATGAAGAGCTGTGTGTCAATCCCCACCTTATTGTCCAGACTGCGTTGATATAGCATTTCTGCAAAAGCACGAACGGGAGGAGAAGAAGGGAGGGGGGGGGGGGTGGATTCTGGGCGGATATTGGTCAGCATGGTTTAGCTGACACGATTATTCTTTGCTGCCGTCTATCGATACCTGTATGTTTGTTTCTGTTTGATGATACCCGTATGTCTGTTTCTGATTGATGATACCTGTGTGTCTGTTTCTGTTTGATGATACCTGTATGTCTGTTTCTGATTGATGATACCTGTATGTCTGTTTCTGATTGTATTCATGATACCTGTATGTCTTTTTCTGATTGATGATACCTGTATGTCATTTCTGATTGATGATACCTGTATGTCTGTTTCTGATTGATGATACCCGTATGTCTGTTTCTGATTGATGATACCTGTATGTCTGTTTCTGATTGATGATAACTGTAAGTCTGTTTCTGATTGTATTCATGATACCTGTATGTCTGTTTCTGATTGATGATACCAGTATGTCTGTTTCTGATTGATGATACCTGTATGTCTGTTTCTGATTGTATTGATGATACCTGTATGTCTGTTTCTGATTGTATTGATGATTGTGTCTCTATATTTGTCTCAGATTGATGATCGTGTCTGTATATTTGTATCAGATTGATGATCGTGGTCTGTATATTTGTATCAGATTGATGATCGTGGTCTGTATATTTGTATCAGATTGATGATCGTGGTCTGTATATTTGTCTCAGATTGATGATCGTGTCTGTATATCTGTTCAGATTGTGTCTGTATATCTGTTAAGGTTGTATCTGTATATCTGTTCAGATTATGTCTGTATATCTGTTCAGATTGTGTCTGTATATGTGTTCAGATTGTATCTGTATATCTATCTGTCTCAGATTGTGTGTGTATATCTGTCTCAGATTGTGTCTGTATATCTATCTGTCTCAGATTGTGTCTGTATATCTATCTGTCTCAGATTGTGTGTGTATATCTGTCTCAGATTGTGTCTGTATATCTATCTACTTCAGATTGTCTGTATATCTATCTGTCTCAGACTATCTGTATATCTATCTGTCTCAGATTGTGTCTGTATATCTATCTGTCTCAGATTGTGTCTGTATCTATCTGCTTCAGATTGTGCGTATATATCTGTCTTAGATTTATGGTTGTATGTCTGCCTCAAATTGTTTTTGCATGTCTGTCTGAGAAGGATGATTCTATTATTTTCCAATTCTATTTTGTTTTTACTTCAAGTGTACCGTATTCTGTATTAAATTTCCAAGATTTTGTAAACATTTTAACCGTTTCAGTATCTATCGCCAATTATGTCTATGTTTATTATGTTTGCTAAATATTACCTTGTTTTTTTCTGTCCCGTTACATGTCCACGTAAGAAACCTATTAAATCACAAATCAAATACTATACATTGACGGTCAATTATATAACATGCACTTAACATAAGAACAGAACGGTTGGGAGAAATCATGAGAAAATGTAGCAAGCAGGATAAGCAAAGCCAATTTTGCTTCCAACTCTCTTCACTCAATATGGAACTGAACAGCATTTTAACATTAATCGGGACTGCTGCAACCAGTCCTACAATATGGCTGATAAATATATATTATTATTATTATTTCGTACTACATCCAGAGTCCAGACCTACAACACCATGGCATGCGTCTTGTAATGTGTAATAACAAACCGACACGTGTTTCTGATGAACATTACAATAACCAATACAGCTGATGCTTAAGTACAGATAGCAAGAATTCAAAAGGGCACTCTCTCAGAGTACTGGCTATACAGTCAAACATGCGATAGATTTGAATCATCCGAAGAAAGGCTTAAAGAGGAAATAAACAGGGCGAAAATCATTTGAATAGGTGGGGACGGCGTGGCCTAGTGGTTAAGTGGCACGGCTCACAACCAGAAGGTGCTGGGTTCGATCCCCATCACAGCACCGGCCGTTACCCCGGGGAAGCAAACCCTTAGAAAATGCAGGAGGAAGCAGACCCTTACATAAAATGTATGCTGAAGTCGGATGCACTGGGCCGACAGGCGCAAAATAAAAAACCACAGTGTAACGCACACACGCCTTGGGGAATAGATAAATAAGGCGAACGCAAAAAAAAAAAAAAAAAAAAAAAAAATTTGAATAGGTAAACTAGAGTATTTTGTATAGGAACAGACGCAGAGAAACCGTTGTAAACCTATACTGGTAAGAAATGATAAGGTACGAAGGTTAACGCCAGTCAGATTACTTACTTTCCGTGTCCAAGCACCACGTCCTACAGCATGTATCCAGCGACATGGATTGCCATTTGTTTCCAGGATGTCGCACCTGTTGCATGTTTTCTGAAGGTTGTGGCAGGTCAGCATATGGTTTGGATCCTGTATTTCCTCAACAGTCACTTGTGTCATCATCTGTGCATCCCCATCTCTTCATGGAGTATATGAAGTATATCAGTTCGGAGTCTGTTTAGTGACTTCCATGTTCTGCATGGTAGATAATGTCCGCGGGCAGGTTCCCCCCGAAGTTCGATCTCTGGGGCCTGCATCAATTCGTGCAATATCTCGATACGGCGGCTTACATGGCTAGTCTGAATGGACCTTTGTTGATTTAAGGAAGCTATGCCTGAATTTGCGTCTTGTGCTCTGTACCTGATGTCCAAATATTGGGTGTCTTAGGTCGTGTATCTTTCAGATGTAGCTCACTGACAAAGACACTCACACAACGTCAGGGTCAGGTGAAACATACTGACGAATAAACCACCTCACATCTGGGTCAGGTGAAATATACTACTAAGACATGCCCCAGATCACGTCAAGATCAGGTGAAACACACTAACACATACCCCATTTCAGGTTAGGATCAAGTGAAACATACTGACACATACCCCCACCTAATGTCAGGGTCAGGTGAAAAATACTGACACATACCCCCACATTATGTCAGGGTCAGGTGAAACATACTGACACATAACCACCTGACGTCAAGGTCAGGTGATACATGCTAACACATACCAACCTGACGCCAAGACCAGGGGAAACATACGAATACATATCCAACCTCACATCAGGATCAGGTAAAACATGCCGAAGAATAACCCACCCCAATAAGGGTCAGGTGAAACATGCTGACACATACTCCACCTCAAATCAGGGTCAGGTAAAACATGCCGAAGAATACCCCACCCCAATAAGGGTCAGGTGAAACATGCTGACACATACCCCACCCCAATAAGGGTCAGGTGAAACATGCTGAAGAATACCCCACCCCAATCAAGGTCATGTGAAACATGCCGACAAAGACTCAAATCAAACGTTAGAATCAGGTAAAACAAACGGAAGTAGTCCACATCTTACTATATTACCATACATAATATTACACATATACCACACACATGCACTCACGCACACAGAAAAACACATATCCATACACATATACGGCTCTGACTCAAAAACAAGTACATCACACATTTATTCACTAAGTCAAACACTACATTCATGCATCAGCTCCCAAATTCAGTCACAAACAATAATCTTAAAAAACGCTCAGAGACTCATACACACCAATACCTCCTCCACACAAAAATCTAACACATTCATCACCTACAAAAAACCCACATACTCACCCACGCAAGACTTTCTCATTCAAAACCTTACGAAACTCCAGAAAACAACAGAACCATAACCCCACAAAACCCCCACACACTCACGAAACACAATATACACCAACTAAATCTTCACGAACTCCCAATCACAAATCACACACACACACCTTCAAACAAAAACCCCCACACACTCACCAAACACACAATATTCACCAACTAAATCTTTACGAAGTCCCAATCACAATTCACACACACACCTTCACACAAAAACTCCCACACACTTACCAAACACACAATATAGCACAAGATAAATTTCACTAACTCCTTATCACAAATCATACACACACCTCCACACAAAAACAACCCAACTAATCAAAAACAAAGCCACCCTCAAATGAAAGGTCACCCACAAAAAGCAAATACTTAAACACTCTCCAAATAAGCACACCCACGTAGAACAACAACCACTTGTGCGGTAATACAAAATGGCACATTATCTCTTCATATACTTTCACAGGGTGTGGCAACACGTGCCGTGAGATTACATGCTACACAATGTGCATCATTATTTGGAACTAATATCATACTAGGATGTGCAATCGTACTTCCGTAACTTCCAATGTCGATATGTTTTTTGTTATTGTTAAAATCGTGGCGTGCCAAATGATAACGCTTCATTATTAATACAATCTTTAAAAAAGATGCAGATTTTGTTTTCAACATGTCTGCCTTGGAGACGAGAACTGCCTTCTTCTTTTTCCTGATTCGGTTTTGTCTTTCTTAATTTTCCTACTAAACATCTCTTCGTCTTATTCTTATTGCAACTCTTTCCTGCTTTCTTATGCTATCATGTTTTTTATTCGTGTTATCTCTCTGTCCGCTCGTTTATTTGTCTGTCCGTCCACCGATGTAGTCCCTATGTTAATCTGTCCATCAATTAGCTGGTCAGTTTATTTTACTAGTTCAAATAGATCAGGTGTAGTGGGACATTATAATGTTTGACAAGTTCAAATATACATAGAACAATAGAGAAATATATTTAACTTCGCTTAACTTCTTTATACTGATTTAGAAGCTCTACAGAGTCTGTATTCAACCAGTTTCTTTTACATTCACTTGATCTAAAAA
>JAVGWX010000006.1:20670045-20722545 GCA_036924085.1 Ariolimax columbianus
GTCGATACACACAAAAATAAACAAATGTAGTTAATGTGTGAACTTAACTAAGTTTATCAGTTGATCTAGTCAGGGTCGATACACACAAAAATAAACAATTGTAGTTATTGTGTGAACGGAGCTGAGTTTATCCTGCAGTGTAGCGTCTACCCAACTCTTGGATTTGCGCACAGCACCTTTCGCAAAGGCCTAAAGCCTGATGGACGCGGAGCACCAGCTTGGGTGGACAGGAAGTAATAGAGGTTATTCCGTGTATTGTACTGTAGTAGAGTCGTGGAAGTAATAGAAGTTATATGAAGCTAGCTAACACAAAAACTAATAATTCGTTTCGTTTAATAATCTCAAGTACTTACTGCAGAAGTGAAGTTCAGAATTGTTAATTGATTATCAGACAAGGACGTTCCGGCTATCGGTGTGGGTATGGGAAAGCTGCGACATCAATTATGCTTTGATAAAATTAGAATCAACACGCTCAGAATTCCAAGTAGCGCTTTCGCCACGAGTTATTTTACAAGGCACATTATAGCCATTACAGTCAATCTCTCAAGGGAAACAAGCTTTTAACATACGAATACAATGATAACCAATGTATGGTTTATTCATCTCAAATGTTTGGTTCAGTTTGAACGATTACGATATTTTTGCGTTAATTATTGATTGTCTTAGTGTGTGTTTTTTAATTTATTTTAAAGTGTGTACTGGCTTATTGGTCCTACTAATCAGGAGTCACGTTGTAACTAAGGTTATCCCATATTGACTGTGTCCCTTCACTAACATTTGTCCCTGTCCCATACTTCGTCAGAGATAATAGCAAAATATTGGGATATTTGGCACAGAACATGACAACAAAGCTACGATTGATCTCACATACCCTCAGAACGTAGCATGACAAAATAACCAGACATGCTCTGGATGGGAACCCACAGAGGACGTGACGAGTGAGAAGGCCAAAGAACACATGCTAAGAAAGGTGGAAGAAAAAGGAAGAGCAGCTGGAGTATTATAGAAGGATCTCCAGTTGATAGGCCCGAATATGAATAGTGGTGAAGATCAGGTGAGGTCTGCTGCTCCAAAGAGAAGCATATTTATTTAAGTCGTCAAACAGGAGTAGGCGTCTGACTAGAAATCTCCATTTTCACGGCAAAGGCCCAAATATGATCTCGTTGTGAACTTCTATAAGCCTGCAATAATGTGCACTCATTTATTTGTATTTGTACGATGTTTCGGCGGTTTCCAAGTGATTGACAGGTCTACACTATCAAATTTATTTTCAACGGACAGTGGCTTGTGCTGTGTGCGTTTTGATCCCATAACAGTTGTTGTACGGTGAAGTCAGGACAGGCATACGCGAGAGAACAGAAGAAACGTTACAAATGGATTTCAACGGCCATACACACTTACATACGTCTACACAAATCTAACGATGTCGCAATCTGTGCTTGCAATGGGCAACTATTTTTATTGTTCTAATCATCGATGACGTGCCCATTTGTTTATTGTCTACATACTAAGGGCAAACAAGAGCAGCAAACATAATGATTGCCTTAGTACTGTCCACTGCTTGCTCCAGATGGAACAGCAGATTGTGGCTTGTATTAGCCCATGATTTTGGACAATCATCTTAAACCTGGGCTCTTATCATGTCAACTAGGTAAGCCGTCTTGGGCACATAATTCAGAGTGTGGCAGTATTGACTTTTAGTGATCAGGTTTTATACATGTTAATGTTTATAACCCTTGCACAAAAATTCAACTGATAATTCATGTTTTATTTTCAGATAAATAACACAACATAATAAAGCTATTCAAAAGTTTTGTGAAAAATTTATGTATTCTATTTTTAAGTTTATTGAGATTTTTCATAAATATTTATTTTTTGAAATGTTGTGTTTTATACTTATGGCAATGTATCTATAATTATTATAATTATTATAATTAATATTTTAAAAATGTATCTTATGTTTGTTAGTTGAGAACATATGTTGTTTACAGAACAGTTTACTGCATGTGACGAGTGTCATCGTCTTGGCGGGGTGGTAATGTGTCAATGGTACTAGCAATTAACTTTGCCTGCGACGCTTAATAGTCTGGTACATGCACTGTATCTGAGTTCCTTCATGGGGCCCAGATTACTCTAGCTCATTCTTGTGTTTCATTTAGGATTCACCACTCACCTCTAAATGGTTGCAATAGGTCAAAACATTACCGTCTGCACACCGAATGGATATCTCGTCTGTACACCGAATATGGATCTCATCTCACCTGCACACCGGATATGGATCTCACCTACACACTGAATATGGATCTCTTACCTGCGCACTGAATATGGATCTCTTACCTGCGCGCTTAACTGATCTCTCACTTGCACACCGCATGGATCTCTGACCTGGTCACGGAATGGATCTCACACATTTAAATCTAATGAATCTCTCAATTGCACGCAAAATAAATCTATCACCTGCACATCGAATGGATCTGTGACCTGCATATCGAATGGATCTGTGACCTGCACACCGAATGGATCTGTGACCTGCACACTTATTGCATCTCGCATCTGCACACCAATAGAATGTCTCACAATTGCTTGCATGCTTCTTGCCCTACATCCATGCCCACTTACAGCTTCTTGCCCCACATCCATGCCTACTTACAGCTTCTTGCCCCACATCCATGCCCACGTACAGCTTCTTGCCCCACATCCATGCCCACTTACAGCTTCTTGCCCCACATCCATGCCCACTTACAGCTTCTTGCCCCACATCCATGCCCACTTACAGCTTCTTGCCCCACATCCATGCCTACTTACAGCTTCTTGCACCACATCCATGCCCACTTACAGCTTCTTGCCCCACATCCATGCCTACTTACAGCTTCTTGCCCCACGCCCCACATCCATGCCCACTTACAGCTTCTTGCCACACGCCCCACATCCATGCACACTTACAGCTTCTTGCCCCACATCCATGCCCACTTACAGCTTCTTGCCCCACATCCATGCCCACTTACAGCTTCTTGCCCCACAGCCATGCCTACTTACAGCTTCTTGCCTCACATCCATGCCCACTTACAGCTTCTTGCCCCACATCCATGCTTACTTACAGCTTCTTGCCCCACGCCCCACATCCATGCCCACTTACAGCTTCTTGCCACACGCCCCACATCCATGCACACTTACAGCTTCTTGCCCCACATCCATGCCCACTTACAGCTTCTTGCCCCACATCCTTGTCCACTTACAGCTTCTTGCCCCACATCCATGCCCACTTACAGCTTCTTGCCCCATGCCCCACATCCATGCCCACTTACAGCTTCTTGCCCAACGCCCCACATCCATGCCCACTTACAGCTTCTTGCCCCACATCCATGCCCACTTACAGCTTCTTGCCCCACGCCCCACATCCCTGGCCACTTACAGCTTCTTGCCCCACATCCATGCCCACTTACAGCTTCTTGCCCCACATCCTTGTCCACTTACAGCTTCTTGCCCCACGCCCCACATCCATGCCCACTTACAGCTTCTTGCCCCACATCCATGCCCACTTACAGCTTCTTGCCCCACATCCATGCACACTTACAGCTTCTTGCCCCACATCCATGCCCACTTACAGCTTCTTGCCCCACATCCATGCCCACTTACAGCTTCTTGCCCCACATCCTTGTCCACTTACATCTTCTTGCCCCACATCCATGCCCACTTACAGCTTCTTGCCCCACGCCCCACATCCATGTACACTTACAGCTTCTTGCCCCACATCCATGCCCACTTACAGCTTCTTGCCCCACATCCTTGTCCACTTACATCTTCTTGCCCCACATCCATGCCCACTTACAGCTTCTTGCCCCATGCCCCACATCCATGCCCACTTACAGCTTCTTGCCCCACGCCCCACATCCATGCCCACTTACAGCTTCTTGTCCCACATCCATGCCCACTTACAGCTTCTTGCCCCACATCCATGCCCACTTACAGCTTCTTGCCCCACATCCATGCCCACTTACAGCTTCTTGCCCCACATCCATGCCCACTTATAGCTTCTTGCCCCACATCCATGCCCACTTACAGCTTCTTGCCCCACATCCATGCCCACTTACATCTTCTTGCCCCACGCCCCACATCCATGCCCACTTACAGCTTCTTGCCCCACATCCATGCCCACTTACAGCTTCTTGCCACACGCCCCACATCCATGTCCACTTAGAGCTTCTTGCCCCACATCCATGCCCACTTACAGCTTCTTGCCCCATGCCTCACATCCATGCCCACTTACAGCTTCCTGGTCCTCTTGCTGACTTACCTTCAAATTTATTTCACAGAACAAAACCCACGCGATCACCATGCCCATGTTTTAATGTACTAAAGTAGCATTTATTATTCCTAGAACTAACGGTGTGATATAGATCGCACGAAGTACGGAAACATTCGTATTTGATGGTCACCATTACCAGAGCAGTTGTTAGATTATCGATAAATGTCTTATCGTATCACGATTAAACTCTGCAATATTTTGTCAGCTGAAGGGAGATAGCCGAATCATAGCTGATATAAGGTAGAGAATTTGCCTGTGCTATGATAACCAGTCAGTTACATATTATTTCCTTGTTGAAATCTGCTAGAAATCTCACAACTCAAGCCTTGTTTATATCATCATCATCAAGTGTCATGTCATGTAACGTTAACGATCAGTACCTTTCAAAACCAGATGTGTTTAAACGTTTCAGCACCTCAGATGTGCCTTCTATAATCATCCATTTTGACATACCACGCACATAATACAATTACACTTCTCTTTCTCTCATTCTCTCTCTCTCTCCTCCCTCCCCCTCTCTCTCTCGCTGTGTGTGTCTATCTCTTTTTGTTTTTTTCTCACACATTTATTGATAAGACATCGGGACGGCGTGGGCTAGTGGTTAAGTGACAGGGCTCACAACGAAAAGGTGCTGGGTTCGATCCCCATCACAGTACCGACCGTTACCCCGGGGAAGTAAATCCTTAGAAAATGCAGGAGAAAGCAGGCCCTTATATAAAATGCGCTCCGAAGTCGGATATACTGGGCCGACAGGTACAAAATAAAATCCGCAGTGCAACGCACACCGCCTTGGCGGAATAGAGAAATAAGGCGAACGCAAAAAAAGTAATAAACTGACAAGGCACAGTTTATTAAAATAATTTTTATATTTTCGGCACGACAAATTTAGTTAGTGCAAGTATGTTTTGTTGTTGATATATGTGATACGTCTTCCATCATTTATAATGTTGGATCGTACTTACCCGAATTGTCTTGCTTGCCTTCCCCGTCTTAATATTACATTTAATCAATTATTTCCCTTCTGTAACGGACATTACTTCTGTTTCGGAGGTTATTGTTGTTGTTGTTGCCGACAATGATGAGGATTACTCATTTGTGCGCCCTAAAAAGTATGTTAAGTGGCGGGTTGCAGTAGCTTTCCTTACATCTCGAGCGTGCTGGTGAGGGTGGACCGGGGTCCTCCAGGTGGTTGGGCTATGCTTGGCTTCATCTGCGTGTCGCTCACTACTACAGGAATCACGTCGATCCCTCACCTTGTTAGCCAGGCTGCTATGGAAACAGCCTATTTCCGGGGAGGACTGCTGGGAAGGTGAAGGTCCTGATCTTGTTTCAGAGACAGTTATATTGAACTATTGTTTAATTTCTCTGCTATTGTGTCAATCAGTTTCTGTAAATATTGTTACCTCCCAGCTGTGTTCATGTTCCTGATCTTGAATCGTTCTTTTCAGGCCTCCCATGACTGTTTCATTTACTTTATTAGAGATTTCGCGAAAGAACATTTCTTTGTATATGAATGAACTTGCTGATTATATTGTTGGCTCTAAATATATCCATTTATTGCCATTACATATTCCGTGTGTCGCTTAGGTCTCTTCTGTATATATACACACATTCAAAATACTGACGTGTTCATATTAATGAACAGTCAGTGTTCTGCCGAAGACGGATGTGTCGGACCGAAAGGTGCAAATACCGCAGTCAAGCTGTAAACTAACGACACAACGCATTTCGTTCTCCTGACTACATCCTGCTACTTGCAAAGCCCTGTTCAGAGATTGGTAGTGGGGGAGTGAGAACGAACGTAGAACGTAGAAGAAGAAGAATGAACAGTTAATGTTTAGAAAACTGTTCTCCCCTCATCTAGTAGGTCGTTGCATACTTACGTCTTTATTGAAGCTTATATTTTCAAATCTTCTATATTCATATAGTTTAATTGACCAGGAGTCTCACAGAGAACGGTCACGCTATCTGATGAGAACACATCACATGAGACAAGAAAACAGTTTCTTTACTTTCTCTTCTCATTTCAATCTTTTTACTCCTCGTCAGTGTTCTTCCAAATCGAAAATGATATTTTGTTTGGTGTACATCTTTCTGTTTCATAGCTCGATACACCTGACACAAACACCTGCCATAAATACCTGACACAAACACCTAATACAAACACCTGATAAAACATGTTTCGTACACTTGATACATACAAACACCTGATACATACAAACACCTGACACAAACACCTGACACAAAACACCTGACACAAGACACCTGACACAAATACCTGGCACAAATACCTGACACAAACACCTGACACAAACACCTTATACAAACACCCAACACAAACAAACACCTGACAATAACACCTGCTACAAACTCCTGACACACACAAACACCTGACACAAACACCTGATACAAACACCCTATACAAATACCTGATAAAAACATGTTTCGTACACTTGATACATACAAACTCTTAATACATACAAACACCTGATACATACAAACACCTGATACATACAAACACCTGACACAAACACCTGACACAAACACCCGATACAAACCCCTGACACAAACAAACACCTGACAATAACACATGCCACAAACACCTGACACAAACACCTGACACAAACACCTGACACAAACACCTGACACAAACACCTGACACAAACACCTGGCACAAACATCTGAAACAATGACATGACATACGACATCCAATCAGAAGCCGCATTATAACTAACATGTCTCTTATTCTACGAAAACTGAATCACTCTTTAATATCCCACCTCCATTTTTGTGTGACTCCTTCATATTACAAAGAACAGACCCTCTATAGCATGACTCCCGTTATTTTTATAGTACTCTTTCATAATTAATGCGTACATTGGTTCTGTCAACATCCCTCTATGCTTGTGAGACATGGCCAATTACAGCTGACCTGCAGCGGAGGACACAGACCTTGGAAATGAGATGTTTCCGAAGACTTCTTAACGTCACGTACAAAGATCGAGTTACAAACGAGGAAATACGAGAAAGAATTACAACAGTAATAGGGCCTTTTCAAGATCTCTTGGCAACTGTCAAAAGAAGGAAACTCGATTGGTATGGTCATATATCGAGATCAAATGGTAGCAAATATGATCCTCTACGGAAAGGTGCAAGGCAGGCGACGAAGAGGTCGCCCTAAAAAGAGGTGGGAGGACAACATAAAAGAATTGACCATCCTCCAACCAGAGGAGACACCGGTAGCGACCACTGACAAAAAGGGAGGGCTTGGGGTTGTGAGGATGTCTTCATGTGTGCCCCAACGATCTCAGTGGTTACAGGATGACCTGACCTTCATATCACAAGGAACAAACCCCATATTACACGACCTTACACAACGCGAGAACATTTTATGGACCTCATTTACTGCACTCTATCGTGTGAATCCCAGGTTCCTTTCTTAGGAGGATACGATAGACCCCTAGGATGTATTACATTGTGTAAAAGCGACCAAAGGTGGTTGTGTATGGGTCTAGCAACCTCGTCATAAAAACAAAGTTGATCAAAATAAAAAAAAAATAAACAAACACAGCAAAGGTATTAATATTTATTTCTGGCGCAGATTTCGTTATGAAGTCCGAACAGTGTTGCTCATATATTTTGTAATTATTGAAATGGAAAAGAAAAATAATTATCGTTAAATGACTGTTTTTTGTTTAATTCTGTCTTTCATGATTAAACCTTTTCCGGAAGAGACACACAACTGTGAACCCTGGACACAGAGTTGTGTCGATTACATGAGAAGTGTTTGACGGGCAGGACACATCCCCGAGCTCTTTGGCGGCATCTCATAGCCATGTTACACGTGTTTCGTTTTTGTGATGAGGCAAAGATCTTTTATAAATTCTTTTCCTTGTTGAATATTGTGTTGTTTAAAGATAATTTCAGCAAAGAAACAAATTGGAATTATAACCGTGGTAGTACTAATAAAACAAACTGTGGATATTGTGTTGTTTAAAGATAATTTCAGCAAAGAAACAAATTGGAATTATAACCGTGGTAGTACTAATAAAACAAACTGTGGATATTGTGTTGTTTAAAGATAATTTCAGCAAAGAAACAAATTGGAATTATAACCGTGGTAGTACTAATAAAACAAACTGTGAATATTGTGTTGTTTAAAGATAATTTCAGCAAAGAAACAAATTGGAATTATAACCGTGGTAGTACTAATAAAACAAACTGTGGATATTGTGTTGTTTAAAGATAATTTGAGCGAAGAAACAAATTGGAATTATAAGCGTGGCAGCGCAGATAAAACAAGCAGTGAATATATGTTGCAGTCTTGACCAACATAATACGAACAGCGATAGCATGCATGATCACTATACTTTAATATTCTTAGAGAAACTTTAATTCCTGCTAACCACTGATTTGTATAAAAGATAATCAAATTCTGGTTGGAAAATGAAAGAAAAAAAGAAAGAACATTACCGCATTGACTAATGTGACAACTTTGAAATGTAAAAGAAGCCGAAATGAAATGAAAAAAACAACAACACCCACCCCAAAAAAAAAAAAAAAAAAAAAAACAACAAACAAACAAAAACACCACAAAGAAACGTTACAAAAAGGTCAAGTTAGACAACACTCAAATACAATTGTTAGCATTATTTTGTGCAATCTGATGCCTGGAAGGTTTATTTCCACTCGGAAAATGAAAGATTATTTGTTAAATTTACTAAATGTGGTTTGCGCATTAGTTTCACTCATAAAATTATATGTATTTGAAATATGTTTATTATAAAGGCTTATAAATGCCAATGATAGTAATAAATCAACTATAGTGCAGTACCAACATTCGACTTTTCAAAATATCAGTAGTAGTAAAAACTTTACTTGACATCACTTTAACAAATTACCATTCTGTCTCTGTTACTTTCAGGCTTTTCCTACCTAAAGTTGGTAATATCTCATTATTTCTAAGTAAAGATAATGTTAATCCCTCACTCTTTCTAAGGAAAGATGATAATCTCTCATTATTTCTAGTAAAGTTAGTGATAATCTCTCACTATTCTTAAGTAAAGTTGGTGATAATCACTCATTATTCTCAAGTAAAGTTATCTTCCACTATTTCTTAGTAAAGCTGATGTTAATCCCTGATTCTTTCCAGTAAAGCTAAAATGAATCCCTGATTCTTTCCAGTAAAGCTGATGTTAATCCCTTATTCTTTCTATTTATGTTAAGTTTATATTAAATCCTTCATATTTTCTAAGTAAAGCTGACGTTAATTCCTCATTATTTCTAAGTAAAGTTTATGTTAATCCCTCATTATGTTGATAGCAACATTATAACACACTGCTAGTCAAAACTAACTGGTTAGATAATTTCCACATGTTTGACTCTGCCACAAGTTACACGACTAAAACACGCCAGGAAAATAAAATGAATGTCTTCACACAAATAACTCAAATCCTACGATTTCAACGAAAAATCCAAGATATTTTCTTGGAAGACGTTAAAGTGTGATAACACTGACACTGGCCGGCTTATCAAGATCTGGCCTTCGGTTTTGTTGTCTTCTGTGTGAATTATCTCCCTCGTCATCATCACAGGAGCAATATCGTGGGTTCAATTATTGACATAGCAGTCTCCCGAACAGCTGCAGACGGTGACACTCAAAATCTTTGTCTAAGAAATATCAATCAATTGTATCCCACCGTTAAACAATAATTTGTTTATATTTCATTCCTGCGTCCATTTAAAGCCATCTTCATTTTGCTTTTATTGTTTTCCAGAATTCTGATTCTTAAAATTTAATTGTTGTAAAACAGTTTTGTCAACACTAAAAAAAAACACAAAAAAAAACAACAAACTCATACGAAATTTTTCCCATTGCTGGGGTAGTCGAGGGGTTTTGAAGGCTGAGGAATACAGGCCGCTTCGCCACTGCCGTCAACACTCATTGATGTTAATATCAGCTTTCCAGTATCCTCTATTTTGCACGTTTACCCCCACCATTCATTCCAGTACTGTTTTGACACGTTTGCCCTCCATCATTCATTCCAGTACTGTTTTGACACGTTTGTCCTCCACCATTCATTCCAGTACTGTATTGGCATGTTTACCCTCTACCATTAATTCCAGTACTGTTTTGGCACATTTGCCCTCTACCATTCATCCCAGTACTGTTTTGGCACGTTTACCCTCCTCCATTCATTCCAGTACTGTTTTGGCACGTTTGCCCTCCATCAGTCATTCCAGTCCTATTTTGCACGTTTACCCCCACCATTCATTCCAGTCCTATTTTGCACGTTTACCCCCACCATTCATTCCAGTACTGTTTTGACACGTTTGCCCTCCATCATTCATCCCAGTACTATTTTTGCATGTTTACCCTCTACCATTCATTCCAGTACTGTTTTGGCACATTTGCCCTCCACCATTCATACCAGTACTGTTTTGGCACGTTTACCCTCCTCCATTCATTCCAGTACTGTTTTGGCACGTTTGCCCTCCATCAGTCATTCCAGTACTGCTTTTACACGTTTGCCCTCCACCATTCATCCCAGTACTGTTTTGCACGTTTTCCCTCCACTATTCATTCCAGTACTATTTTGCACGTTTGCCCTCCATCATTCATTCCAATATTGTTTTGGCACGTTTGCCCTCCACCATTCGTTCCAGTACTGTTTTCGGCAATGTGTAAACAAAATAACTTAATTGTTGAACTCTAATTTGATCATCAATTTTCTTTGCACTCATATTTTCTCCACGACTTTCATATTTATGATATTTTATTTTCATGAGATGCGATACATTATCCCATATCTTCACGTTTCAAAGAATGACTTATCTCTCCCGACAGTCTGTACGTAGTACAGTGATAAGTTTTCATAACACGTGATCACTCTCATTTTGAATTTATGAGTGATTTTCTTGTATGTCACTCATGTTGGTGAAAACAGGTTTGGTGATACTTTCTCATTTCATTTCTTGATTTCCATCCTATGTTATTATATTTCCAAGACAACAGATGCTTTTGATCTGTTCCATTGTCTTATCGTTTACTGTATCCGTATAGGACATTTCGAGTCTCCTTCGCTAACTTTCAGTTTATGCAATCCATATACCTGTTTTTGTTCTTGAATCTCTAATCCCTGAAATTCTTTGTCGCTTTCAGCTAGACGAACTGTATCATTGACGTTTCTGAGATTATTTGTTGACACTTCATCGAAAATGAGCCTTGCCTTTTCCCCTATATATTGGGGGAAAAAAACATGAAAAAAAAATGGTCAAAGTTGATTAAGGTTGAGTTTAATCAAAATTTAAAAATGGATATGGTCAGATACCGCACCGAGACGAGAACACAAACAAAACCTACGTTACGACCAATAAGCCTTCAACAGGGACAACAAAACTGAACTAACAAATCAACATATAAGGAAAAAATTGACTACTCTACATAGGGGCAACTGCAAACAGGCGTAGAACATGTGTGCCGTATCTTGTGTGACATCTATCAGAGAGCAGCAAATTATGCAGCCTTTATCTTAACTGGCCTAGTCGACAAGGTGTTTGTGACACCCAGGTTATATCGATCTGCACCCGCTGATCTTCCGAAAGGTGAAGATTTTCACTGGATAAAACAGTTTCAGTTCTGGCCAAGGGTCGAAAACAATCTGATACATATCACAGTAGACCCTGCCGAAATGTATGAAGTGATTGGGAATTAATGATTCTGGGTCTCAGCGTTTATTGTTGATATGAGCAGACAGTTTCATTTCTGACAGACTTGCCTTTTCTAACAGTAAGTCAGGTATCCATGTACAGCTGAGTAGACTGGTACGTGGTAGACCTGTGCCAGAACCAGGTTACAATGTTCTTGTTCTTTCCACTTCGAGTAACACCCAGGAACATTGAGCCACGATATGTATTTTTTCTTCTACCTCTTGTTCGTGTTCTTCTTCTTCTTTTTCTTCTCCTTTTCCTTCTACTTGTTGTTCTTCTTTTCTTTGTCCTTCTTCTTCTTTTTCTTCGTCTTTTTCTTCTTCTTTATCGTCTTCAGCGTCCGTCCTGAAAATACGTTGTGACGTTGTATAGTAGTTTACAGCGAGACTGCGATATCTGTGTCTTTCGGTCCGAAACATCTTTGTCGCTGGCTGCTGCTACTGTTTCACTGTGTTACATCTTCGACAGTAGAGAAACGTGTACTTTTGACTAATCAATAAATGCAATAGTTTTGTCGGGTTTAAAGATATTTAAGAAGGGCGTGCCAATGTCATCTATCTTATATAGGTTAAGGATAAATAAAAAGACAACAAGTAAAAAAGAAAACAAAGATTAAGCACCAGCTTTTATTGTTATCAAAATTGACACTTTAGATGCGAGGAAAAGAGGGTGCTATTGTTACTGATTTGTAATTCATAAATCGTTCAAAAAATGTTTATCATTTTTGGTTGTTACACGTTTGTATTACATTGACAAAGAAATCAGTTGTGTGCTTTCCTTTAGTTGTCTTTTTTGTTGTTGCTTTCTGAGTCTTCTATTTAACTGTCGCTGTAGTTGAGAGGTAAGGTACTCGATGGACGGAAACGGCATTGATCAAATCCCGCAAGTTTCAAGCGACCCCTAGTTTCAAGGGAGATAAGACCAGAATGCCTACATCCTGAGTTACCTCCAGTCGTCTCGACTTGTCATCTTGCCACTGGTTCAGGTAGCTCGGGACGGGAGTTAATATCAAGACTAAACCCGCCTGATGATGTCACAAATCGTCGCTTGCGGTGACAATTGATTATTTGAGTTCAACTTCACAGATGTGTCTGCTATTTTCACAACTTGACTTGAATATTTGATTTTACAAGCGCATGATAGGCAGAGGAAATTCAGCTCTTTCGAGACAACAGGGAGAGGGATAGACACGTTCTAATTTTCTGAATTGTAAAGGGGTGCCTGATTATGGCTAGAAAAGGTATGGTAGCCAGGAATGGAATTAGTCACTCTACCCGAGGAAAGCCACGCGACCTCCTAGTACATGAAGTCTGCAAACACGTGATCCCCAACAGCGGTGTCTATTGTGAGACTACATTTACTTATATTTGCAAGTATTGAGACGCATAATTTTGTCCCGAAGCCAAGAGAAATAAGACTGGAGTGCAGCCACATCCAATACGGTTGTGTACCTGGTAGACTATTAGCTTCAGATCATTCTATGGCATGCTAAGCAAAACAAAGATCATTGTATGGCATGCTAAGCAAAACAAAGATTATTGTATGGCATGCTAAGCAAAACAAAGATCATTCTATGGCGCGGTAAGCAAAACAAAGATTATTCTATCGCATGCTAAGCAAAACAAAGATCATTGTATGGCGTGGTAAGCAAAACAAAGATCATTGTATGGCATGCTAAGCAAAACAAAGATCATTGTATGGCATGCTAAGCAAAACAAAGATCATTGTATGGCATGCTAAGCAACACAAAGATCATTGTATGGCATGCTAAGCAAAACAAAGATCATTCTATCGCATGCTAAGCAAAACAAAGATTATTGTATGGCATGCTAAGCAAAACAAAGATTATTGTATGGCATGCTAAGCAAAACAAAGATCATTGTATGGCGCGGTAAGCAAAACAAAGATCATTGTATGGCGCGGTAAGCAAAACAAAGATCATTGTATGGCATGCTAAGCAAAACAAAGATCATTGTATGGCATGCTAAGCAAAACAAAGATCATTGTATGGCATGCTAAGCAAAACAAAGATCATTGTATGGCATGCTAAGCAAAACAAAGATCATTCTATCGCATGCTAAGCAAAACAAAGATTATTGTATGGCATGCTAAGCAAAACAAAGATTATTGTATGGCATGCTAAGCAAAACAAAGATCATTGTATGGCGCGGTAAGCAAAACAAAGATCATTGTATGGCGCGGTAAGCAAAACAAAGATCATTGTATGGCATGCTAAGCAAAACAAAGATCATTGTATGGCATGCTAAGCAAAACAAAGATCATTGTATGGCATGCTAAGCAAAACAAAGATCATTGTATGGCATGCTAAGCAAAACAAAGATCATTGTATGGCATGCTAAGGAAAACAAAGATCATTGTATGGCGCGGTAAGCAAAACAAAGATCATTGTATGGCATGCTAAGCAAAACAAAGATCATTGTATGGCGCGGTAAGCAAAACAAAGATCATTCTATCGCATGCTAAGCAAAACAAAGATTATTGTATGGCATGCTAAGCAAAACAAAGATTATTGTATGGCATGCTAAGCAAAACAAAGATCATTGTATGGCGCGGTAAGCAAAACAAAGATCATTGTATGGCGCGGTAAGCAAAACAAAGATCATTGTATGGCATGCTAAGCAAAACAAAGATCATTGTATGGCATGCTAAACAAAACAAAGATCATTGTATGGCATGCTAAGCAAAACAAAGATCATTGTATGGCATGCTAAACAAAACAAAGATCATTGTATGGCATGCTAAGCAAAACAAAGATCATTCTATGGCATGCTAAACAAAACAAACATCATTGTATGGCGCGGTAAGCAAAACAAAGATCATTGTATGGCGCGGTAAGCAAAACAAAGATCATTGTATGGCATGCTAAGCAAAACAAAGATCATTGTATGGCATGCTAAGCAAAACAAAGATCATTGTATGGCATGCTAAGCAAAACAAAGATCATTGTATGGCATGCTAAGCAAAACAAAGATCATTGTATGGCGCGGTAAGCAAAACAAAGATTATTGTATGGCATGCTAAGCAAAACAAAGATCATTCTATGGCATGCTAAACAAAACAAAGATCATTGTATGGCATGCTAAACAAAACAATTGCAGATCATATGTGAATATTTGCTTTTCTTCCTTGTCCAGAATATGCCACTATATACCCGTTATCTTTCTTAGTCATCTGTTACGAAAGAACTGGAGTTTTTGCTGAATTTCTGTAGACCTGCATTTGGTTGTTTCTGGCATTCTTTTCAAGTCTTTCTGCATAGTTCTCACAGGATTTGTGTTATTTTTAAAATTAAAATAATTTTTGTTAAATGTTTGCCTCACTAGTTTCTACTGGCCTAGGCGGACCTATTCCACCCCATACTGTAATTAATTGGGCGATATTAAGACGCATAAGCCAGTGCTTGGATGTATGTGTGCGTCTGTATGTACCTATGCTAGTTTTGAGCCCTCTCAGAGGTCAAGTCTAACCAAAGTGCAATGGAAGGGCGTAACCCTGAAAACGCGTGTGCAAGTTGTGCAAGAGTGTGAAATCCTTTGTATTTCTCTAATTTATTTTCTGTTTTATTCTTGTCTTCCAAGTATTGTTTCCTTGCCTTTTCTTTTCCTATGTTGTAATTTCGACTTCTTCTGTCCACCTCTTTTTATTCTTCTTGACACTGAGATGTTTCTGCTTCATCTATCTTGAGATCAGTTTTGGCTGCCAACCAAAGAGAGTTATCTCCCTTATGGGAATTTTAAATGATACCCTAAGAGTTTATCTCCCTTATGGCAGTTTTGAATGCCAACCATAGAACTTATCTCCCTTGACGTCCGTTTTCAATTTTAACCAGAGAGTGTTTCTCCCTTGAGAGCCGTTTTCAATTTTAACCAGAGAGTTTCTAGATCCTTAGGTGGTTCTACTGTACTTCCCACTGCTGTCGATATAAACCAGCTATTGAAAGTTTGGCTCCTCTTTGTCATTTAGTCACTCACGTCATGTTCATCTCTTTCATTCCCTTCGGAGCAAGAACAGAGTTCAGTAATATAATGTGACTGCCCTCGTTGAATATGTCTCAGTCACATCCACTTGTGTTGTTCCCATGTAGCATATAATAGAACCATTTCAATATTTAAATAACGTGGTCAAATGCGGTTGAAAGAGATGTGTGTTTAGGGCTAGCAACCTCATAATGCATAAAAAGAAATATTAAACATAGGAGCAAGGAAGTGATTGTCAAACTGTATAAAGCATTAGTTATAACTGGATGGGATTTTTGTGTACAGGTCTGGAGTCCTTATCGTAGAGGAGATATAAACGTACTGGAAAGGATGCAAAGAGAAGCGACAAACAGAAATATAGTTATGAGGAAAAACTCAGAAAATCCGTCCTACGGTGTCTGGAAAAGAGAAGAATTCGAGGTGACTTAATAAAGGTGTTAAGATGATCAGGGGAATGGATAAATTAAACTATAACCTGAATGACGATAATCTTGCTGTCAAAGACAGATGTAACTGACCGAAAGGTGCATATATCTTAACGTCTTTATACTGGTTTAGAAGACTCTGCAGTCAGTGTTCAACCAGTTTCATCGCAGCCAGACTGTAAACTAGAGAGACAGCGCATTCTGTTCTCCGGACTACATCTAGTTACGTGCAAATCCCTGTCTAGGGCCTGGTAGTGGCAGATTGAGAACGAACGCAGGACACGAAGAAGGAGAAGACTAAAACAAGTTTAAAATAAAAATACAACCACCTACAAGAACAAGAGGGCATAAGCTACAAATTAACTAAAGAAAGGTCCAGATTAGATATTAGGAAATATTTTTTTAATATATATATTTATATATATTAAATATTTTTAGTCACAGCGTGGTGAATACTTGGAATGCATTGTCACAGGAAGTAGTGGAGGCAAGGACAATTAATGCATTTAAGAATAAATTAGTTGCAAAATGTACATAAAACTGGTTGTATACAGACTCCGCAGAGTCATCTAAACCAGTATAAAAACGTTGTTATGTTAAATTGTAACACACTACAGAAAACAACAACCTCTATGAGCAAGCAAACATTGGAAGTGAGCCCCTCAAAGAGAACTGCGTTGATGGATCTATGCTTTGTGAGGAGCGATATTGAGAAATGGTGGTAGTCACTTCATAGTTGAAGTATCTGCTTCCATCTTTATTCTCCGACTGTTTTTGTGAATTCCCCATTCCTAGCAGCTGCACTTATCTTTAAGACCTATTTGTTGAAGGAACAACTAATTTGCAATATTGTTACTGGAACGCCCCCTAAATTGTTATTCCTTGCCACCAGGGGACGCTACGCTAGTTTAGGAAACTGAAGACAAAGTTTATCAGAGGTGAAACGAGCGCTGGAGCATTTGATGAAACACCCGTGAGTGTTTGTTCAAGGACGATGACAAACATTCCCATCGCACCTGCGCTATCACTGGAACTTTCTTCTTTTTCTTACCTAGCACGCGAGAGATATAAGTTTACAGAAGTGAACTATTCCCGTACAATTATGTAAATGCGTCACTTTTAACGGAGGTATTCTATTCTTTTTCGACGTTTGTCTTTAAAAGAACGTTTGTGACGTAATGGCGTAGTTTAAAGCGAGGTTACAATATATGCGCCTCTCAGCCCGACACATTCGGTTTAGGCAAGACTTTTTTTGGGACTGGGTTTGTCTTTCCCTTTCGATCCCTAATCTCTTAGTCAGGCTGCATGGTTGCAGGCTGTTTCCAGCACCGTCACTTGGAGGTGGAATATTGTCTTGGTCAGTTATGGGTCTTCACGGGCATCTCAGTCTTTGCAGACCATGCACGTGGCGCCCTGTGAGTAGCCTCTCAGGGAGTAAGCCTAGGCACTGAATATGGAGACCCTGGGCTGCCCAAACTGCAGGATCCCCCTCTCAGCCTCGCTGGTGTAATCCAAAGGAATGCAAAGCATGACAATTTGGAACCAGCTCAGCTGCAGGAGTTGCCGAAATGAGTTCGCAATTTTAAAACCATCCATCTTAGGTGCTGCCAATCCGGATTTTCTATTTACTCCCGCAGCCCTACCTTCTCCTGAGGTTTCCAGTGGAATTGTTGCCCGTAGATGCTAGTTACTCGAGACATCCGATGATACTCTCATCGTCCCAAGACTAGCCAGCACTCTCTGGGACTTGTGGGCTTAAAATCAGAGTTCCTCCTCTCCTAGGCGAACTGATTGAACAGGCTAACAAGCTTCGTTTACCCGGGTTTTGAGTCAGAATTTACCTTCTCTTAGATTGGCTGCCAACCAAGGCTAATGAGTCCAATCTGCCCGTCCAGTTATACTGCCGGGTACTCTGTCGCGTCCCACAGCAGACTCTGTAAGAAACAGTGGGCCCTTCATGAAGGTGCTACTGGGGACACAATAATGTAGGAGAGGTCATTGGCATGGAAACTCCTGAATGGCAAGCCGAACAGTGAATCCAGCGGCGATCCATACACCTGGAAAGGAGAGGCTATATCAGACGCTTCACTTTCCTTTAACGAGCGTGACGTCCAGTCCAAACCTCGCTACCGCGTTATGGGTCATTGACTCACATATAAGTAGCTCATAGCAGAGCGACATATTTTGTCACTTTAATTGTATTAATTCAGTACCGAATACTTTGGACCACTACACATTTATTCTTGCAACGTCAAACTGTCACAAGGAAGAACATACATATTTATATATTTAGGAATACCTTTAACGGAGAAACATTTATGTATAAGTATGACAACTGTACAAACCAATATATCAGCTCTTCGGCATTGTAGGAAAATTTGATGTATCTGCTGTAACTAGGAACACAAATGCTCAAATTAACGAGGCCGAAGACGATAAAGAGAAAAAGTTTTACAACGAGCTGGAAGACGTCCTTGGCATGTAGAAAAAGAAAGATCTCTTAATATTAATGAGGGACTTCAATGCTAAAATGGGAGCAGACTTATGGGAAGACAAGGAATGGGACAGATGAATGAAAATGGAGAAATGTTTGCAGAGCTATTTGGGCTACACAAAATAATAATTAGAGGCAGCATGTTTCCCGCACCCGAAGGTACTTAAGGCCACATAAAGATAACGCGAGGAAATATCACATTGACCACATCTGTGTCAGTCAAGCGTTCTGAAGTAGGATGCACGATGTAAGAGTAAAGCGAGGTGCAGACGTAGTTTCAGACCACCACGTGTTAGTAGAGAGCTAGCAGTTCAAAATAAGAAGTATGCAAAACAGGGCGGAAGGAGAACGAAATATAACTCACATCTCTTACAAGTTCTAAAAAATGAGATAGAATAAAGTATTCAATTAAAAACAGATACCAAGTTCTACAAGAGCTATATGGTGAGATTATACTGTCAGTGTAAACTATGACAGCTATTAATGGGATAGTATGTTCCAATGTCAAGGTGACAATGAACAGGACCAGAAGATGTCTAGAATGAAGGAATGCGATTGGTCATAGGCAGTGGCGTATCTAGGGTATGGCAGGTAGGACACGTGCCTTGGTTACCATTTGAAAAAGAGGGGTGGGGAGGAACGCCTCCAGCAGTTGCTAAAAGTCAGACAAGCCGTCCTCGGATAGTTTCATTTTTGTTTCAAGTAGCTCCTGCTTGCTAGAATATGTAAGTGGATTAAAGTGCAGATGCGTCGCCTGCCGAGAAGGAAACCAAGTCAAATGCGTCTGTGTTCGCTGAGATTTTTTGGGTTTTTTTTGCGTTCGCCTTATTTATCTATTCACTAAGGCGGTGTGCGTTGCATTGTGGTTTTTATTTTGCGCCTGCCGGCCCAGTGCACCCGACTTCAGCATGCATTTTATGCAAGGGTCTGCTTCCTCCTGCATTTTCTAGAGTTTGCTTCCCCGGGGTAACGACCGGTGCTGTGACGGGGATCGAACCCAGCACCTTCTGGTTGAGAGCCGTGTCACTTAACCACTAGCCCACGCCGTCCCCGTTCGCTGAGATTAACAGTGAGGCTGCCAAAGAGAACGTAGACATGACTGTGGAGGCAGGCGATGGTGGAGATGGTGTTGAGGTTATTGCTGAGATTATACCTGACTAGATTCTACCTGTCCAGATTATACCTGTCGAGATTATACCTGTCGAGATTATACCTGACTAAATTATACCGGACTAAAGTATACCTGTCTAGATTATACCCGTCTAGATTATACCTGTCTATATTATACCTGTCTAGATTATACTTGACTAGATTATACATGTCTAGATTATTCATGTCTAGATTATACCTGTCGAGATTATACCTGACATTATACCTGACTAGATTATACCTGACTAGATTATACCTGTCGAGATTATACCTGTCTAAATTATACCGGACTAGATTTTACACGTCGAGATTATATCTGACTAGATTTTACCTGTCGAGATTATACCTGGCGAGATTATACCTGGTGAGATTAAGTGAGAAATACAATCAGGCGGCTCCTCTGAATGCGAGAATCACTGACTCAAAACTGTGTGCTATTTGCAGCCAAACTGGCTACCATCTCGGTCACTTTATTTGGAATCATCGGAGCTCTCTACCTTATGTTCTCTCGTTCAATACAGCGATTGGGTTAACTAAACAAACAACTACCGTTACTGCGGTTGTTGAGTCGAAGTCAGAAACCATAAGGGCTACAAGAACAGAGCAGTGAGGCCCGTCAACAAGAGGAGATACACCACGTTCTCCAGGTCATGCACCACTAGCCCACGCCGTCCCCGTTCGCTGAGATTAACAGTGAGGCTGCCAAAGAGAACGTAGACATGACTGTGGAGGCAGGCGATGGTGGAGATGGTGTTGAGGTTATTGCTGAGATTATACCTGACTAGATTCTACCTGTCCAGATTATACCTGTCGAGATTATACCTGTCGAGATTATACCTGACTAAATTATACCGGACTAAAGTATACCTGTCTAGATTATACCCGTCTAGATTATACCTGTCTATATTATACCTGTCTAGATTATACTTGACTAGATTATACATGTCTAGATTATTCATGTCTAGATTATACCTGTCGAGATTATACCTGACATTATACCTGACTAGATTATACCTGACTAGATTATACCTGTCGAGATTATACCTGTCTAAATTATACCGGACTAGATTTTACACGTCGAGATTATATCTGACTAGATTTTACCTGTCGAGATTATACCTGGCGAGATTATACCTGGTGAGATTAAGTGAGAAATACAATCAGGCGGCTCCTCTGAATGCGAGAATCACTGACTCAAAACTGTGTGCTATTTGCAGCCAAACTGGCTACCATCTCGGTCACTTTATTTGGAATCATCGGAGCTCTCTACCTTATGTTCTCTCGTTCAATACATCGATTGGGATAACTAAACAAACAACTACCATGACTGCGGTTGTTGAGTCGAAGTCAGAAACCATATGGGCTACAAGAACAGAGCAGTGAGGCCCGTCAACAAGAGGAGATACACCACGTCTCCAGGTCATGCAGACAAAGAATACGAGACCAGTACAACAAAACCTGGCGCAAGGCAGCCTTGCAACTGCATGTTGAGCTACGATTTTCTGACATTGCTAAGTGCTCATTCGCATTAGTCGTTTTCAAAAAGAACTACATGAACCTCCATGATTTTATCCTTGTTTGAAGCCCCTCTTTAACCTGTAAAACTGTGAGTCCAGTGATGAGTCGTTAGATCAGTGTATCTTCCTTAACTGTTTATACATGAGACAGTCTTGTAACAGACACTCAGCAGTTTGCTTTCGTTAAGTCCACAAGCCACACATGAGACTGTCTTATAACAGACACTCAGCAGTTTGCTTTCGTTAAGTCCACATGCCATACATGAGACTGTCTTATAACAGACACTCAGCAGTTTGCTTTCGTTAAGTCCACATTCCATACTTGAGACTTGTCTTATAACAGACACTCAGCAGTTTGCTTTCGTTAAGTCCACAAGCCACACACGAGACAGTCTTGTAACATACACTCAGCAGTTTGGTTTCGTTGTCCACACACACACATCGATAAAGCTGGAAGCTTGTACGTATCAGTTAATTCTGTTGTGCCGTGTCCTGATGCGAAAACTGATGATCTATCCATGTCAGTCAAGGGTGTGAAAGTCGTCATTTCGCTGGCCCTGCTCTTCTCTGACCAACTGTTTTTTTCTCAAAGTATGTGATTTCAATTTTATTTTGCCTGGTGTTGCCGTTGATGTTTTCAGTCCACGCCTCTGTTGTATTTAATTAGCACCGCCAATCCATCTTTTAAAGCAAAGTCTTGTTCTTGTTTTGAAGCCCTGCTGTTCAGTTTTAAATGCTCGGCGACATGATGATTTCGAAACATTATAGTCACGTATCCAAACAATTTAATTATCTGTCTATTTCTGTGAAGCATAACGTTGCTTTCACGTTTTGTCGTTTTTTTCCGAACTATTCTCACGATGTTCGTTTTTTTCCGAACTATTCTCACGATGTATCTACTGGTGACCATCTCCATTTTTGGGAGATCATGAGGTTTACAGTCTTTGCTATAAGGTCTGCACCATCTGTAAGGTCTATACTATCTGTAAGGTGTGCACCATCTGTTAGGTCTGTACAATCTGTAAGGTCTGTACTATGTGTTAGGTCTGTACTATCTATAAGGTCTGTTCTATCTGAAGAAAGGAAGTTTGATGACACAATTATTAAAGTGAGATAACTGTAAAATATCCAAGCTTTTGATTGACATGACCCGAAATAAGAAAGTGAAGTAGAGTTGTGCGAAAATAAAAGATGCTATGCATGCTTATAGAATCTTATTAACGGACTGGTAGAGACCTTGCTTCTTACAACATATGTACTGGGATCAACTCCCGTTACCGGTAAATTCCAGTCGATCCAGCTGTAAATGGGTACCTATCTTACTGCTCCGGAAGGAAAGGGCAGCAAGGAAGGAAGCTTCCACCGCACTCCTAAACAAGCTGTGGATTAGTATAACGAGATCTCTAACACTTCAATTCATGGCAATCATTTACACTTATGTAGGGTTTCCTTTATTTGCTAACGTAACAAGTATGTCATACAAGATAAGTAAACATGGCTGTTGTTATTGTTGGAAGTAATTCATACTGACTTATCTCAACTATTGAAGACGTTGTTCACGTGGGTGATTACAGTTGCTGCTGTTACATCCCGAGTCGTACTGTAGAATTTAGACCTAGGGCCTCCTCGCTGTAGTATAATGCAAAGTTTATTCAATAAGCTTCCTCCCCTAGGAGAATCACAGTATCAAGGTCCACCTCGTTGACCAGTTTGTTGTTATCGAGTCTGCTTTCAGGTACGCTTGGTGGACGAAAGGGTCTTAGTCAGCATATTGCACATGACCCTGACTCTAGCATTCACACCCATGAGTAAAGAAACAGACAAACTACGTATCGAATAAACGGTCTTCATGAAGTACGCATGCAGGTTTCATTTAGACTACCAAAATTATCTTCAAGCGGCCTCAGGATTACCGAAATAATGTGTGTGTGGACCCTGTCTCATTAACATAACATCAAACGACCCTTGGGATATTGACATATCTTCATTTCTCTAAAGAACAAAGATATAAACTTGCTGTCAGCGGACCGCATGCGGCCCTCGAAGTCATTTTTCTGCGGCCTTGTTTTATCGTGCGGCTAGGGATTCCGTTTTTATTAGAGTGTAGGACATTAAGTGTCATATTAGGGTTAATTCACACAATACACACACACACACAAACAAATTAGATAATTTGCATCAGCGAAACGAAACCACGTATGAAGAAAAAATAAAAGATCATTTTCCAGGACAGGTACAAAACTTCTCATATCTAGGTCACATTATAACAGAAGAAGGCAGCGGTGAAAAAGAAATCAGAAAGAGAATGGGAATTGTGAATATGGTATTCAGAAGTATGCGTCACATACTGACATCCAAACAGATAAATCATAAATTGAAGATGAGAGTTGTCAGGCGTTATATATACTCGTCACTACTTTATGACACAGCATCATGGATACTGAAAGCAAAATTAGAAAAGAGAATTGAAGCCTTCGAAATGCCGGTATATAGATGATTATGTGGTATTTCGTGGAAACAGAAGAAAACAAACATGGAGGTACTGAAAACGTTAGGGGGAAGAGGAGGGAAAGAGGGCGGGGGTTGTTTGTGTGGAGAAAAAAGTTAATTACCAAAATTAAGGTTAGACAGCTAGTTTGGCCATATAACAAGACACACCATAATAGAAGGTAGTTTGGAAGACAGTCATTTCAAGAGGTAGACAGCGTTTTAAGTGGGCGTTCAACATCAGGAGATGAACTGGAAAAAACATGTCAGACTGGACCATTAGACCAAGAGATACACTGGAGATCCATTGCAGCAAAAACCTTCGATATGGAAATGACACTTGAACTAAACTTAACAGCTTTCCAAAACAAAAACATGGTCTAATTAGAGAGAAGTCATCGATTGAATGTGTGCAAAATAGAGATATTGTACAATGGAAATTCAAGTAAAACTAAAACTTTTTGTTCTAGTCCTACCTGAATATGTTATAGCGTGCTGGAACTGCTATCATTAGTTAAGGGCATTTGTGTTCTATTACTGCTAGGTGGCCTACTTACCATGGGCCAATTACGCGACAAATAAATACAAATGGCGGACAACACTATATATGCTTGCATGGAACAGCGTGTTGTGATGAAGTTTCTTGTGAAAGCGGTGTAAAATCTGCAAACATTTACAGAAGACTGCATCAATCTCAAAATGCTGATGAGACACTCAGACGGAAGCAGAAAGACATTTCAATGGTGTAAACGTTTTAAAGAAGGCCGTGATGGCTCTCAACCTTAAAAAAAGTGATAGCTAATGTTTTCTGTGACAAACTTGGCATCATTCATGTTGATTGTTTACCCCGTGGTGGGACTATTAACAGTGAGGAGTACATACGCATTCTGAGTAATGTACTTAACCGTCTGTGGGAAAAAAGGGCCTGGTTTGATCACAAAGTGCGTCCTGCTCCTGCAAGATAAAGCTCGATCTCATACAGCTCGCAGCACTATGTGCCATCTGCAGCAACTGGACTGGGAGGTATTGTCACATCCACATTACAGCCCATACCTCGTTCCAGGCGATTTCCACCTGTTTGGACCCAAATATAATTCCTGGGAGGTTAGCATTTCAGTACTGATTTCTAAGTGAATCAGGCTGTCCTAGATTGGTTCCGACATACTGACAAATATTTCTACACTGAAGCTTTTCAAGCATTACTTAAACGCTGGGATAAGTGCATAAACATTGCAGGAGATTATATAAAAAAATAAATGGCATTTTTACTACTTGAAAAATAAATGGCAATTTTACTATTTAAAAAAAATATTTTTTTCCTTCCAAAACAAATTTCCAAAAAAAATGTCCGGTTCAACTTGAACGATCCTCGTAAAACAAGTTTTATAATACTCCTGTAACTAAAAAACGTGCAGGAACTGAATAAGCACGAAGAACGTGAAAAGAATAATTTGAGGCTACATGTCCAATTGGTACTCATGTCGGCAGGTTTTCGTGAAAGCTATTTCCTCGTTGGCCAATTGCAAACACGAAGGTTTTTTCAGAAAGGGATCTAAGTTATCTGTACATTTCTTTGCTGTATGTTTTGGTGCAAAACTCTTCTCAATCTAAGTGGAGCTGTTTTCTTTAGGGAGGAAGAGTGTATTGTATTTGTTCCATCCGTAAATCTTTCTCTCGATATATATTATATTAATCGCCAATGAAAACTTGCACTCTTACTCATGATTTTGCTTTTAAAAACAGATTTTGCCTGAAGAATTTTTAATCTTCGTCGTTCGTCCAAAAAAGGACGTTGTTACAGCTAGGCAGCGATATCTGCGCCTCTCAGTCCAACACTTCCCATTTCAGAACGAAATTTTTATCACCGGGATTGCCTTCCCTATTCATTCCCTAATATCTTAGCCATGTTGTATGGTTGCAGTCTGTTTTGGGCCGTCACTTGAAGGTGGAATAGAGCCTGGTCAGTTATAGGTCACTATAAACCCAGCGAGTTTCTCAAAATGCAGGAAAAGCTAAAACTAATCATACTTGATAAACAAGGCATCGCCACAACTGAAACAGACAACAAGCGAGCCTTACTTCGCTCAACAGTTAACACATAATAAAGTCAAAGTGTTAGAGGAAATTAAAATTCTTAGCTAGTTCATACTAAAATAAAAAGAAAGCTTGGTGGTTTCGTAGATGAGATAGAAACTTTTAAATTGTATGGACCGACGATCAAATTTAGCCACATATCATATAAATAGTAAGTTAGTTAACTTTCGCTATCATTCATTTACATACATATATATATATATATATGTCCCGAGGTCAACCGAGTCTAAAATAGATGACCGGCGTGATGCTGACCGCATTAGCCATAATGAGCGGTTCGTCAAGAAAATATCGGCGAACAATATGCCACATTGGCGTGTAAACGGGATCTTTACTCTTAGGTTATTTACGCATTCCTGTAGCCAATATGCATTTAAAAGCTCAATAAAGGCCAGCCTTCGCCTTCGCGGATTTTCACTAATCGCCAGTGATGTGGTTCGTAACCCGTTGATTAATCGAGAATGCCTTTACATTCTTTACGCTTTAGCATTGGTATCGTGAATTATTATAATAATCTGGGACATCAAACTATCATTACAACAATTGCTCTTACGTTTGGGGTGTATATCCTCATGTACACGTGGCTGAATTGTAAGCCTTCAATTTTATCAAGCCAGATTCATGTGTACATGCGAAAAGTCATCCCCAGATTGGAAGCAATTGTAGTAATGACAGTTTGTTGTCCCAGAATATTATAATACATGATAGGAAAAAAATAACAAATGAAAAAAGAGGTAAAAGTTGATTAAGGTTGAGTTTAATCAAAATTTTTAAATGGGTATGGTCAGATACCGCACCGAGATGAGAACAGAAACAAAAACTACGTTTCGACTAATAGGCCTTCATCAGGGACAACAAATATAATACATGATACCACTGCTAAAGCGTCTAGTACTACATCATTTGATTTGAATATGAAATACTGACAAATGAACACCCCACTAACCCCTTTGTCCCACTTCCCTGCGATTCTGTCCGTTGTTATCGCGTGTTTCAACCGGCCTCTTCTCGTGACATGCCTCAAAAAGTATGACTGCATGTCCCGACTTTTGCCATGAGCTGTCTTTATGTCTATTAGAGTACCACGTTACTGGTTTTCTTTGCAATCAATTCTCAACATTCTTATGTAAAACAACATTTCCGTTGCCTCCATTGATCCCTGTGCTTGAATGCTGATTGTCCACAACTCGCTGCCGTATATCAATACTGATTTCACGTAGCAGCCAAGAACTGTCTTCCTAAATTCCAGTGACGTTTTGTTGCATACTATTCCCTTCATACTCTGAAAGACCAATTGATTCGATTGATAGAGAAACACATTGGAAGAGAAACTTGATGGATCATAATGTGACCTACACAAGACAGTGAAGTTTATACAAGAAACAACATTGCACAATAAGACAATATTATCAAGCCAACGAAAGAAGATGATGTGAATTGCTACAATTACGATGTCTGGTCAGTTTCTGGTGTCTGTCTGGAGAAGTTCAGTCGTCGCACAGTGTGCATGCTAGAGTTATTTTTACTTTCAGGCTAAGTAACAATTTAAAAAATCTCCAATGAGTACCTATATCGTTCTGACTAGACAGTAAAAGTAAAGTAAAGTGACACATTTCATTACTGCCGTGGGGGTGTGAGGTGTAAGGATCTCACATTTCAAAGGCTCGGAAATATGACTGCGGTAGCCATCGCCTCACCCCGCCGGACTGAACCAGGACCCATTTAAGGTTGGGTCGACCCGAGAGCCGTTGCGGTTTAATGTTGGGTCGACCCGGGTGCCGTTGAGATCTGAAAAAACTTTTCCGCCTCAACATTTCCGCCTCAGATATGAAGCCAGCTCGCTAACCATTGCACTACGCGGCTACAGCCTAGATAGAAACGATCCTAACTCCCCGGCCACCTGTTTCTTTAATTAAAAAAAATAAATACCGGATACTACCGAATTTAATGAAAAATATGCGAAGAATGGTCTCTGACCTGGCAAAGTGGAGACAGTTTGTAGCTGCCATAAAACGTAATAACGCTTATGATCTCTGCATTGACAATCATTTACCAAGGACCTAAGACAAAAACAAACCCGTGATTTAAAGAAAAGCTACACTCTTTGCAGATGATCGCCACTCTTTGCAGATGATCGCCACTCTTTGCAGATGATCGCCACTCTTTCCAGACGATCGCCACTCTTTCCAGACGATCGCCACTCTTTCCAGACGATCGCCACTCTTTGCAGATGATCGCCACTCTTTGCAGATGATCGACAATGCATAGAGCAACCAAAATAGTTATTCACAACGTTTGCAGAGAATTGTCGAAGTGCCAACTTGAAATAAGCTAAATGTTGTTGTAATGTGACACAATTGTCAAATGAATCGATTCTAAGAAGAAAAATAATACAATCGAACTCATCAATTTGGCAAGAAAGAAAGCTACGAACAAAATGTGCAGCTAAAATTCAAGAAGATCGCTCAAAAATATGAAAATTATGTTTAAAAATAATGTTTTCATTCCGTTATTTTTATGTGATCTCCATCTGAAGTTTATCGATTTTGTTGATTCCTACCTGCCGTTTTAGGAAATCAGACACGAGACAAATAAAGCTTTCAGACCAAATCCAATGAATCGCTCATTACGGGAAATTCATGAGCTTAAATAAGAAATGTCAGAGAAGGTGCAACAGAGCTTGGTCACTTCAAGTCGTTGCTGTCCTGTCTGATCCTTAAAGAACCTCCATTGACCACCGTCTTATGTGCTTCTGAGCATTCCGGTAATCGTGTATATATATTTTCTATGCAAGTATCGATACAACACGATTATGCAAGGACGCAGATGTAAAAACCTACTTAGGTAACGACATAAATCATTTCATTATGAACTAATGGAAACACATATGACAAAAAAAATATATAACTAATCTAAATGGTTATGATGAAAACGAATATAAGAATGATATTTTTCTGTGTACTAGTAAGGTCTTCTTTAGGTGCAGTAGACAGACATACCGGACATCTTTGTTTACTTTACTAGTGGCCAGATAAGTACCGTGTTTACTTCACTCAGGTTGAATTTAATGTATGCACTTGTCACTTCCATGTACATTTTCGCGCCCGAAACTTGAACCGTGACAGCGGTTCTAGAGCGTAGAAATTGTGCAATGGAGATGAGATGTTTGCGTCAAATCCTCGGCATTTCATATCTGGTCCACGTCACTAAAAAGGCAGTTCAGGGCACCGTTAAGAGAGAGGTTGACCTATATAAAGACCTATTGGCTATGGTAAAAGCACGCAAGGTCACATGGTATAGACATGTTTCAAGATCGTTTTGGTTGACCAAGACGGTCCTGCAAGGTGCTGTGCCTGGGAAGCGTAAGAGATGGAGGCAGAAAAAGAGATGGGAAGACAACATCAGAGAGTGGACGGGAAGGTCCATAGCTCGAACAAATATTCTGGCACAAAGCCGTCTGGAGTGGCGGGAGCTTGTCCAACGAACTGCAATATTGGCGCACCAATGACCTTTCACGTTACGGGACTGATGGTGATAATGACAAAAAGGAAAGACATCAGTGACAGAATTTACTCTGATATAAATGAGAAAATGCAAAGAGAAATATAAACACGCACTGAATTATTCACTGTTCACATACAACATGTCTTATGACATAACATATTTGTCTCTGTCGGTGTTTACATCAGAGGTCCAGGATGCAGCAGTGCATGGACTGACAACAGCCATCAACTCACAGTTTGCGGTCTGCATCAGGATCAGCAAACCATAGACCAAGAGCATATCCTGCTTCCACACGGCAGCCCTGGAAACAGATTGCACTTGTGTAGCCTGGCCAAAGGAAAGGGATAGTACTGGGAAGGCAAACGTCTAGCAGTGGGAAGGCAAACGTCTAGCAGTGGGAAGGCAAACGTCTAGCAGTGGGAAGGCAAACGTCTAGCAGTGGGAAGGCAAACGTCTAGCAGTGGGAAGGCAAACGCCTAGCAGTGGGAAGGCAAACGTCTAGCAGTGGGAAGGCAAACGTCTAGCAGTGGGAAGGCAAACGTCTAGCAGTGGGAAGGCAAACGTAATGCTATAAAAATCCAGTTGATCTCGGATGTGTCGGACCAAAACGTGCAGATTTTGCGTTCTAGCTGTAAACCACGATACAATGTCTCAACGTCCTTTTCAGGACGAGCGCCGAATAAGAAGTTTACATCTGCAGTGCGTGCGATTGAGTTGGTTCTGTCGAGGGAGATGCAGAGCTGGAGTGGTGGAGAGGCTTACTGTCCCTCGGTAACTTCCCTCCTCTTAATATTAAAGCCCGAGAGTCGTGGCGGTCGTTGAGTTGTCATCATGATTTTGGTGTGAGCGTCATCTCACAAACATGTCTAGAGCAGATTATGTGGTCACACGAGTCTTGTCATTGTAGATGGCCTTGTAACTAGACATAAAATAGTTGGTATCGGACCGACTGTAGTTATCAGAATTGTTATCAATTTTACCGAATCACGTGACTGCGAATTTCCTTAAGTCACACGTTACGTAACTCGGGGTGTTACTGTACATCATTCACATATACTTTTCCGTCCTCATCATTTAGATTTGTCACGTTTCTGAATGTGGTCTGTCCGATAAATGTCTTAACATAGATCGTTTTGTATGTGTACCTTTTAACCAACATATTTTAATCAGCTTTTATTACCATTTGGTTATTAGGTTTGCTCCAACCACCTTGATGTTACTTTTCATATATCTGAGACCTATTTTGTGAAAGTTTCGTTTCATATTTTTGTTTTATGTTAATATTGAGGCTACAGTGGAACGTTTGCGTTTAATTTATATTTGATATTTTGAGGTCGACCATATTTCTTGTATAAATGAAAGTGAGATGATGATAATTGACATTCCTCTACTTCTTCTTGCTCTTTCTTTTGTTATTGTTAATCTTATTCGTTTTCCTTTTCTTCCTCTGCCTCTTCTTTTTCTTCTTCTGTTTTTCTTCTTAATCTTCTTCTTTGTTTTTTTCCTCTTTTTTTTTTCTCTCAAGATATCGATTGAAGGTGACAGTGATTTTGATTGGATTAGATAAATTTGTGATAATCTATTGAACTTAAATATCGTTTAAAAAACTTGTTTTAATGATACATATTTGTGAGATGTTTTCAATAGGCGAACAGTAGGTATTTTAATGCGTGTTTAGTGGCTATTTGAATGTGCGTACAGCGGTGATTTCATTGTGGATTGTATTTTATTCTGTGATGGACGTTATCTTGCAGAGTTGGCTGTCACATACTTGACACAGACCAGTTTTAAAGTATTTCACAGACACGAGAAACAAACGTGGAAGATTACATTCTCTGTCTTACAATTGAGGAAAGCCAATCAAAGTGAAATTGACGCTCATGTGCTTCGCATTTTAGTGAAATAAACTACACAATGATTTAAAATAGAAAAGAGTGCCTTGATAAACATTATTGTCGTAGGAAAAAAAAGTTCACCAAATTCAGCCAGCAGTTTTGTGACAGATCTTAATTATTCCCGTGAATGATTTTGTTAACGCCAGCGAATTATGTGATTCTAACATCGTGGACATGTTTTGTTTTAGCCCTGTTGTAGTGTCTCATCCAACAGATGCAGGCTAACAAGTAATCCACGAAAGACCATTCTGGTTAAACCCTATACATCATGTATATAGTACAATATGTGTGGGATATTTCTTTATGTGGAAAATTTGAGTAGACACCTGTGTGTCGTCACCCAGTAAGCTTGGGGACAGCGTTGTGTAACCATGGTAATGGGGACCCTTCGAGATTTGCAGCTCGCGCTCCAGGAGAAAATAGAGGAGCTGCGACAACGAGATGACCTGATCGATGAACTGGAGGGAGAACTGGACGAAAAGGATAGTCTTATACAGGTAATACAAAACTGGATAGGGAATTGATGTTTGAAATGTAGAGTAGGATGGGGTTGTGTTGTAAATGCAGTGTATACAAATACTGATTGTAATTTCAATCTTGCTTTAAAAGAAATTTCATTTTCTGATAAGCAATATGAAATGGCAAAAGAGCATTGAATAAATATGCCAGGGACAATTCTTGTTAGCTATATATGTAATATTACAGAAAGGGCTTTACATGAGATCTCTCTATGTGACAGACAGTAATAGGGCCACTGCAACACTGAGTGTAGGTTGTGAGGTTATTAATCTGTCTAGTCCAGAAGGCACTTCAGCTCAAACGTTGGCATACCTTACTATTGACCCAAGCCAAACGCGATCATTATGAAATAGTTATCTTGGTTTCAAGAACAGATTTTAAAAAAAGCCCATGTGTAATTCAGGAATAAATATGTGAATAGCTCATTCTCCCGTGGTTCGGAAGAATAAAATCGCAATGAACGTATTCAGACTCTATTGACTCATTCTAGGAGAGGAATACACTAGAATGTCAATACCTTAAAGCTACCTGTAGAGTACTTGTCTTCAACAAATTCGCGTCAAGTGCTCATCTCCTGGACCATCTGTTCCAGCTCTGCCCATATGTTCCCTGTTGCTATCTATATGTGTGTTTCGAGCTCTCTTGTCAATGTGCCTTTCAGTTTGCCGTCACTTCTCTTAACTTAAGGATTCGAGAACGTGAACTGTCTTATAAAGCTATCGATGGTGTTCCTTAACGTGTATCTTTCCCAGAGCTAACGTCTTCTCCTCGATTCAAGTTCCACTGAGATCATCTGGTTCTTTCTACAAGTCTGGTATTAGTGACCCATCATAACATTTCTCTATTCTTAGCACCCATTTATGAAAATCTGTACCATTTTGGCCTCTGTTTTTGATCTTCTAAATATTTCAGAGCCATACAATAGAACTTACTTAATATTGACTTTGAAGATTTTTATTTCTGTGTTGGCCCTAGTTCCTCTTGGTTTCCCAAAGTTCACCAACACAACGAAAGCAGATCTCGTCTTTTGTATTCTTATTTTGATATTTTTATCTGCCCCTCTGACTATACTGCTACCAATGTATTTGAATGATTTCACATTTTGTAGGAATGTGTCTTCCAGTATAATCCTATTGTCGCTATTTGCATTTATTCTCGTAATCTTTCTATTAAAAAAAAATGAACTCTCATATCTAATGAATGCGACAAACATGCTTACCTACCCTTGCATCTGATTGCGACTACGCCAGTCTGTGGCAAAGTCCATTCCGTCAAGCTGTTTTATCAAATTCTATTGAATTCAATTGTGTTGTTGCTTGGGGTTTAATGTCTTCATAGTCCAGACATTAGAGACAGAGAAATTGTGACAAGAAACATCCTTATCGAACAAAAGTTCATCTGGGGTAGTTGTCTCGCCACAGCGACTCAATTTCAACCAGTGTTCGTAAAGCGATCTCAGTCCCGCCAGGCGGAGCGATAGAGCGGGCTTGCGGAAAACGCTCGCCTGCCTTTCCCCGTAGAGCGAATTGGGTGCGGTTTGTTGTAGCGGCTCCTCCACCGAGGTGCGCTGGTCTGGTCCGTATCAGAAAACGTGGTCCGTCCGTGGTGATTTATCTAAGGCTTATAGCAGAGCTCGACAGTACGTCTCGCTGGTGGTCCGACTCTCGCAAAGAGCTTGTGACCGGCAAATGGAAAGCAGGAATCGTGCCTCGAGGCCCTGCGTTCTCCTACGGAGAAGGGCAGACCGGCAGGCCAAATTGTCTCTAGTCCCAGTGAAATTCATCGCCGAGGTCGTTGGGATCCGTTCTGCACAGAGCGCTGCCATCCCTCCTCGAGCGAGCCCGGTCGGTCGGTCGTCTGGTGCGTGTGGGAGGCCCCTGTCAGGCGGTCCTAGGTCGAGGCTTTTTACACACCCTTCCTCCGCCGACCGGTGTGTGCTGTACGTACGTCTCCGACAGATATCTGGTTGATCCTGCCAGTAGTCATATGCTTGTCTCAAAGATTAAGCCATGCATGTCTAAGTTCACACTGTCTCACGGTGAAACCGCGAATGGCTCATTAAATCAGTCGAGGTTCCTTAGATGACACGATCCTACTTGGATAACTGTGGCAATTCTAGAGCTAATACATGCTTACCAAGCTCCGACCCTCGCGGAAAGAGCGCTTTTATTAGTTCAAAACCAATCGTCGTTTCCCCTCGCGGGGTTGCGGCGTCCCCACCTGTGACTCTGGATTACTTTGTGCTGATCGCATGGCCTCATGTGCCGGCTACGCATCTTTCAAATGTCTGCCCTATCAAATGTCGATGGTACGTGACATGCCTACCATGTTTGTAACGGGTAACGGGGAATCAGGGTTCGATTCCGGAGAGGGAGCATGAGAAACGGCTACCACATCCAAGGAAGGCAGCAGGCGCGCAACTTACCCACTCCCGGCACGGGGAGGTAGTGACGAAAAATAACAATACGGGACTCTTTCGAGGCCCCGTAATTGGAATGAGTACACTTTAAACCCTTTAACGAGGATCTATTGGAGGGCAAGTCTGGTGCCAGCAGCCGCGGTAATTCCAGCTCCAATAGCGTATATTAAAGTTGTTGCAGTTAAAAAGCTCGTAGTTGGATCTCAGGCGCAGGCGGGCGATCCGGCTCGCGCCGGTTCACTGCCCGTTGTCTCCTGCCCTACCGTCTGCCGGCTCTCTCCCACGGGTGCTCTTCGCCTAGCGTCCTGGGTGGCCGGCGCGTTTACTTTGAAAAAATTAGAGTGTTCAAAGCAGGCCTCGGCTGCCTGAATAATGGTGCATGGAATAATGGAATAGGACCTCGGTTCTATTTTGTTGGTGTTCGGAACTGGAGGTAATGATTAACAGGGACAAACGGGGGCATTCGTATTGCGGCGTTAGAGGTGAAATTCTTGGATCGCCGCAAGACGAGCTACTGCGAAAGCATTTGTCAAGAATGTTTTCATTAATCAAGAACGAAAGTCAGAGGCGCGAAGAGGATCAGATACCGTCGTAGTTCTGACCATAAACGATGCCGACTAGCGATCCGCAGGAGTTGCTTCGATGACTCTGCGGGCAGCTTCCGGGAAACCAAAGTGTTTGGGTTCCGGGGGAAGTATGGTTGCAAAGCTGAAACTTATAGGAATTGACGGAAGGGCACCACCAGGAGTGGAGCCTGCGGCGTAATTTGACTCAACACGGCCAACACTGAAATGACTGACATGCCGAGACCACTCTCCTGGGGTCTAATATGGAACTGGTGCTGGATTTAGAACCTCAGAAATCTGGGGTTATGCCCCCTGTGGCTCGGTTGGTCTGCATCCAGTGTTTGATAAAGGAATTGACGGAAGAGCACTATCAGGAGTGGAGCCTGAGGCTTAAATTGACTAAACACGCCACTAGTGTAGAATGACTGTCAAAAGAGAGCACCCTCGATGGGTCTAATAGTGAACATGTGCTGGTATTAGACCCACGGAAGACAGGTCAGTCTCCAAATCCCCAAATGAAAGAGCGCCTGCTACGGTAATCTGGTCTTCACCCTGCAGAAATCGCAGGCTCCAGAAACGGCCATTGACAAACTATAAGCCCTCTATTGATCAGGTCTGGCTAATATTGAACGGGTGCTGGAAATAGACCCTCTAAAGACAGGTAAGTTTTACCCTACTAATGACAGGGCTTTGCTACGGTAATCGTGCTAAGCCCGAGAGGAGCCGCAGACATTTGGTTCACGTACTAGGCGGATAAGCCAACGGAGCAAGGTGAGGGATTACGGCCGAACGCCTCTAAGCCAAAAACCCCGCCCAAAAGCAGCCCAGCACGAATGCAAAGGGAGGCTTCGACATGGTGGGGACCTGGGGGCCACGCTCCAGCCCCGCCCGGTCAAGCCGCAGAATGAGGTCTCTGCCGTCCACTGATAAAAGCGGGCGGGAAGCTGCTCGATATTCACCCCATACGGCGATGAGGAATGAAATCATTTGTAGAAGACTTAGTTCTCGGTCGGGTGCCCTAAGCAGTAGATCAGCTACCTCACTGCTAACTGCTGAGACTTAACCCTTGACCATGAGATATGTCCGCCCCCTAGGCGGACAACATCTCCGTGCAAGACTAGGCTTGTCACCTGGTCAAATGCACTATTTCGAGAGGAATCACAGGTCGCTGACATTTGGTCCACGTGCTTGGCTGATAAGCTAACATCTGAGGGATTACGGCCGAACGCCTCTAAGCCAGAATCCCGCCCAAAATCTCAGCACCACTGAGATGGGAGGCTACGACATGGCTGGGGCTTGTGTCCCGGCCCGATCGAGCCGCAGGAATGCACCTGGTAAAATGAACTCCTTCCTCGCTTTTTGCATCTGTCTGCTATCAGTCATTCCAATGGACGCAGAAGAGATGCAGTCCAGCGGACATTGCACCTCCTGTCCTATGGTGACAAGCTCCCGGGTGGCGGGGAATGCTAGGCGTACCATCACTGCAGATGAGCCGAGAAAATAAAGCGAGCAAAAAGATACCTCACTCATATGCATATGCTACGTTTCTGGCAGGACGTGACGATCCTGGGAAAAAGTCACACTGGACTGCGTCTCTTCCGGGATAGTACAAACTAGTACATAGTCCATCATATCATTGCCAAACGCTATAGACACGAGTAGGGAAGACTCGATAGTCCTGCAAGACAACTTCCTAAGAGAGACAACTCTGACCAAAAACAACTGCTGCCTTGCAGTCAGGCTGGGGACAGCCAAAGGCTAAGGAGGGCAACCCTACAGAAACGCCTGTTGAAATCGGATGCACTGAGCCACTGGCTAACAAATTAAATCAGTGCAACGTAAATATCGCTGTAAACAGCGTACGATGAAGAAGAAGAACAAAAGTTCTTTTCTCAATGGACAGCTGACATTCACCTAAAATTCTTCGTTCCACATCTTCATAAGTTTTAAATATCTTAGTGAACTTCAGAAACGCTCCATAATGCATGAGCAACTTGAAGAGCGATTCTCTGTTTAAATTGTCAATTGCCTTTTCAGTCCACGAATACCATAGAAAGTAGTGAGTTCCATTTCACACTATTATTCTCAATGAAGGTATCTGATCTGCGCAATATCTATTTCGTAAAAGGAACATGTCTGTTCTTCTCTCAGATTTTAATCGGTAATCTCTTTTAATTTCTGTAGTATGATCATGTTCAACGTGTTCAAAGGCACGGGTAATATTATTTCTTTATAACTCAAATTCCTTTGGAATAGTTTCTTTTATCAATGCTTTGTGTTTGTGTTTACTTTTCCCCCAATCTTTTCAACAAATCTCATTCTATATAATGTGCATGTAACTGCTATTGCTCTTCTGTATTTTCTATTACCTCTAGTTGTATCGTAACCTCAAACGTATCTTCTATGTCCTTGTTCTAGAGGAATCCCACATTGAATTGGTATCTGTAGTTACATGTTGTATATCTTTAAAGTTTCATCTTTCATTAGTTTGTTAGACTATTATACGATAGTGGTCTGATGTTACGTCTGCTCCTCTACATATTTTTGCATCGTGTAATGCTGATTTGAATTTCTTGCTTACATGATCAACCTGATTTTCTGTTCTATGATACGACGATACTAATGTTGCTCTGTGCATTCTTTTTGGTGGAGACACGATACCACCAATCCCCAGCTGGTGTTAAACACTGATGTACATTTGTAATGCTCCATTTGACTTTTTAGTCCTTATTAATTGTTTGTTCATTTTCTCTTTCGAATCATTATTATCCCTCCCAATCTAAGCCTCGAGCTCTCACATCAAACTGTAATGTATTTCCTGATTCTTATATCCATCTTAAGTTTGGTGTAACAATCTCATTTTACTGATCCTTCTTTGTTATCGGTTGGTTGTTGTTGTTTAAGATCCATAATGAGTAAGCTTACTCTTATGTGCACCCTGAAAAGGGCGTTAAGTGATGGGATGTAGAAGCTTTCTTCACATCCAAGCGTGCTGATGAAGATGGACCGAGGTCCTCCTCGTGGTAGTGATATGTTTGGCTACATCTGCGTAACCCCCGCTACTACGGGGATCGCGTTGATCCACATCATTCACCCATACTGCATTAAAAACAGCCTGTTTCCAGAGAACCCTACATAGAAGAGGGATAGTAGTTTTGGTCAGTGTGTTGTGCCTGGCCCTGACGTGCCATCCTTGTCAGTATATTGTGCATGACCCTGACGTGATATTCTGGTCAGTATGTTGGGCCTGACACTGAAGCGACGTACTGTCAGTATATTGTGCCTAACCGCGACGTCCTTGTCAGTATGTTGTGCCTGACTGACGCAACGTTCTTGTCAGTATGGTGTGCCTGACTGACGCAACGTCCTTGTCAGTATGTTGTGCCTGACTGACGCGACGTCCTTGTCAGTATATTGTGCCTGACTGACGCGACGTCCTTGTCAGTATGTTGTGCCTGACTGACGCGACGTCCTTGTCAGTATGTTTTGCCTGACTGACGCGACGTCCTTGTCAGTATGTTGTGCCTGACTGACGTGACGTCCTTGTCAGTATGTTGTGCCTGACTGACGCGCGACGTCTTCGTGAGTATGTTGTGTGTCGCGCTGACTCAACGTCCTGGTCCATATGTTGTGCCTTACTCTGACACGACGTCCTGGACTGTACAGTCAAATGCGGTCACATCTAAATACACATGTCTGACCTTGTGCCATCTTTTCTTGCAGTGGCCAACTATTAATTTTTATTGGCTAGTGTTAATCTTTATACATTTTTCGAAATTTTGAAAATAGCATGTGTCCTTTTGGGCCCACCTGCCTCCCATGTGTGCCCTAAAAGTGCCCTTTGTGCCTCTCTATTAAACACATTAGAGATAATCATTCAGTAGGGAAATAAAAATTGTCAAAACGAGAACAATATTTGGGAGATGAGATATACAATATTGTCGATATGGGATATAAATGTCGCCAAAACTGGGTATAAAATTATGACGAGGATATATATATATATATATATATATATCATCATCATCATGTAGCATGTCCTTTGTAGAACGTCGCTCCCATCACAGTCTGTCTGAAAGAAACTCGTTCCCTTGCCAAAACACCAGCTTCCGCCACTGTCATACTCAGGCACTCCTGGATATCTTGGTGCCATCGTCTTCTTGGTCTACCCCTTCGTCTTTTGCCTGGCACCATACCTTCCATCACCGTTCTCTCAAGACCGTTGTGTCTATTGATGTGACCAAAGTATTTGCATTTTCTAGCCAAAATGGAATTGATAAACCAGTTCTCCTCTATGCTCAACTCTTGCCGAATGTCTACATTTATTCTTTTCTCTGTCAAGGGTATTCTGAGGATCTTTCTGTAACATTTTGACTAGAAGGATTCGATTCTTTATCTAGAAGTTTTGGTAATCGTCCATGCTTCACAGCCATAAGCTGCCACAGGAAAAACACAGGCTCTCAAGACTTTTACTTTTATCATTTTGTTGGTGCCCTGCCCTAATTTCTTCAGGCTGTTCAGTCTCTGCATTGCCATAGCTAGTCTTCTTCTGATTTCTTTCGAGCAGTCACCATTTTTGTCGATTCTGGAGCCCAGATATTCAAAATGTGTGACCTGATCTATTTCCTCACTACCTACTGTAAAAATTTATGCTGACATTGTACTTTATGTTGTCATTATCTTTGTTTTGTTTATGTTTATGAACAGATTTTGATCTTTACTATGTCCATTAACGGCTGAAAGTAGCTACTCTAGCCCTTCCGCACTTCTTGATAGTATCACTGTGTCATCTGCGTATCGTAACTCTGGAATCTCGTACCCCCCAATCGTAAATGGGTCGAAACTTTCAATGTTCTCATATATACATATAGTCAAGTTGAGGTTCAAATATTGTCGATGTGAGATATACACAATTTGAGACGGGATATAAATATTATCAGATTGAACTATAAATATTTTGGAGACGAGAAATACATATTTACAAGAAGAAATATTCATAATGTCGGTATGAAATATACCTATTGTCAAGATGAAATTTAAAAAATGTTAGGGAATATGCAAATATTGTCCGTATTAAATATTACATGGGTCAAGATGAGATACAGATATTGCTGTTTTGAGTTACGAAGAGTATGTCAGAATGAGATACACATATTGTTAGTTTGAGATACGTGGAGATTAATTAAAATCAGATACAAATATTATTAGTTTGTGATACGAAGAGATTGTTAAGATCTGATACAAATATTGTTAGTTTGAGATTGTGGAAATTGTTAAAATAATATATAAATGCAAATTAACTGAGATGATATGGAAATTATTGATCCGGTTTAAAACACAAAAAACTTTAGTTGTCCGTCAACAAAATGCACTTAAAAACAAAAATGAGAAAAAGGTGTCTAAAATGTAAAATATGTTTAGACATATTTAGCATTTGATTCAAAATACGATAGGAAAGAAATTAGTTTTTTCCTTTTGTTCGTGGAGATTTTGTAACACTAGAAATATGACAGTATGGTTCTGATATATACATATTGTGAAGATAATGTGGGGGGATCTAACAATGAGATAACTGCGATATTATGAAGATGACATATACTGTGTTTTACTAAACTAGAAAATATATCGTGAAGAGATTTAATCATGCAATATTGAAATACATAAGATATTGTGAATATGATTTACTAATGTAATTCTGAGATAGATGAGATACTGTGATGAGTTACTTTGTAATACTGAGATGAGTTATTGTGAAGAGATTTACTAATGTAATACTGTAATGGGTGAATATTGTGAAGATATTTAATAACGTAATATAGAGACTTTTGTTAAGATAATTTACTAAAGGTAGATGAGTTATTGTGAGAAGATTTACTCATACTGAGATACTGTGAGTAGATACTGTGAAGATTAGATTATTGAACACTGAGATAGAGTAGATACTGTTAAAGATTAGATTATTTAACACTGAGATAGAGTAGATACAGTGAAGATTATATTATTGAACACTGCGATAGAGTAGATATTGTTAAAGATTAGATTATTGAACACTGAGATAGAGTAGATACTGTTAAAGATTAGATTATTGAACACTGAGATAGAAATATTGTCAAGGTAAGATATGTGTGTCATATACTTCCACTGATGTGTGTCTTTCAATGACACAATCACAACAGAGGCTTCAAACTGAGCTAGACAAGTACCGGTCCGTCCTGCCCTCTGCTGCAGCGCACAGTCCGCTCGTCGGCCGGAAAGTGGCGGGAGCAAGTCCGGTGGTCCACTCGGAGGACAGTGTCAATAATACTGCCACGATAACGAATGGTGGAGGTGGTGGAGCCGCAGCTAGTGGAGGGAGTGCACAAAGGGAAGAGAGGACTAAACGGCTGGCCATATCAGCCGAACCTACCACATTTAATTCCCAGCAGCTATTGATGTCTCAGCGGAATCAAGTCTTCCCCAAGACCTACGCGTAAGTATCCTAACATTAATATATAAGAAAAGTTCCAGTGTTACCGGGACTAAAAAGAGGATAAAGAATACTAACACTGTAATCTGTCAGCCATGTCGTAAGAGGCGACCAAGACGAGTTTGGCACAGGGCTGGGTACCCAATCCTGAATAATCCTTAAGACATAAAAACTTCAATAAATTCGAAGCTCACGGGAGGTAAGACCAGCATGCCTGCATTGCGAGTTACCTCCTGTCGTCTCCTCCAATAGTCTTGCCACTGATCCAAGATAACACGGGACAAGAGTGAAATTGATGACTAGAGCATCGTCTTTCACTCTATAATTCAAATACAGCGCACATCACATTATTAAGGCAAAACCGTCTGATGTTATGTCCATCATCGCTTGCGATCGACAATAACTTTTTTATGCTCCGCATGGATCTGACTCTATTTGTTACCAGTGATGACTTCGCGAAGTACATGTTACTGCCAGAACATTTCAAATAGTACATTCTGGTTTATTATTTCTGCCCGGGTGTATTAGCTATAAACTCTCACTGACACGATCTCTGGCTAACGTCAAACATGTGCTTGTCTGTCGAGTTGACTTACATTGTCATATGTATTCAATATTTTGAGAAAATGATTACCACAACAACAACAAATACCCTGACAAAATCCTTATCATTTCATTGAAGTTTCGTGTTGTGCGCGTACAAATTACTTTACAAAGACAACGTGAATTGTGGCTTGTGCCATCATCGCTTTTCAGAGATGTGATGAGAATTTAACCTATTTGAATATCAACGTGATTGGATGGGCGAGCAAACGGCTGAAGACAGTTATTTCCTTTGCATATCTTGTAATTAGCAGAAATCACAGAGGTTGGTGGCAGTGGTATGGTTAATGACTTTCTTTAGAGCTTGCCAAAGAGACACATGTTAGGGCAAACACAGTTGTAAAGGTATATTCAGACTGTGGGCCGGATGTTGACTTGTCCGGCTTTTAATAGTTATAGAGATCTTAAGCCGGACAATATTTGAAAGAATCTGTCCAGTCTGTGGACTGAGCCAAAACTGTAGGCAAGTAAACACAGTATGGTCGCTCATGGCAACACTCACAAAGACAGATATGTCTGCACTAGGAGATCACATATTGCGAGAAATGAGTTGGATCACATATTGCGAGAAATGAGTTGGATCACATATTGCGAGAAATGAGTTGAGATACTAGACCAGCGGGACACACACAAGCATGTGTCACAACTGGCCAAACCTTTCGCCATCCCCACTTGTGACTATGGAATATAGGCCTTGTTCCATTTAGGGATATTTAAAGACTCAATAACCTCCTAACATTGCTAACCTTCCTATCATCACGCACAGACTGCACTGGCCTTCAACACTTGTGTAGCAGGCATACAATGGTCAGTGATAGGTTCACAACAAGGAAGGTAGTAAGAGAGGGAAAATGGGGAAGTGCCTTGCCACAAGATAGATAGATAGAGAGAGAGAGAGAGAGAGAGAGAGAGAGAGAGAGAGAGAGAGAGAGAGAAGTTCAGGTACTAGACCAGCGGGGAAACCACTACCCCCTCCCACACCCCTTTAAAAAACCCCAAAATACTGTGGACAAGGTTCTCAAGTTGAATATATCGGTGACTAATGTAGTATGGGTCCACAAGTATTGGCTCGATCGAGATTAAGTCGAGCATTCAGAATTTCTAAGATTTGTTGGGACAATGTGCCGGGTTACGAATATGGGCGAGTATATCATAGATGAATGAATCTGTTACGGGCGAGAATATCATAGATGAATGAATCTGTTATGGGCGAGTATATCATAGATGAATGAATCTGTTATGGGCGAGTATATAATAGATGTATGAATCTGTTATGGGCGAGTATATAATAGATGTATGAATCTGTTATGGGCGAGTATATCATAGATGAATGAATCTGTTATGGGCGAGTATATAATAGATGTATGAATCTGTTATGGGCGAGTATATCATAGATGAATGAATCTGTTATGGGCGAGTATATCATAGATGTATGAATCTGTTACGGGCGAGTATATCATAGATGTATGAATCTGTTATGGGCGAATATATCATAGATGTATGAATCTGTTATGGGCGAGAATATCAAGGTGAATGAATCTGTTATGGGCGAATATATCATAGATGAATGAACCTGTCGAATATACGCAGCAGGTAATCATAGCGAAAGAGATCATGCGAATGGTTCGCTTTAATTTATTTCCCTGTGGCAGCCTATTCGTTTTAAAAGAGGATGTACATCTCTACATTGGGTGCCGGTAATGGCTTCTGATTTGAGTAAGCCAACTAGTTATTAAATGCGAAAATTTCAAACGAAGGTTTTCAAATCTTTGAAATGGAGAGGGTTTTGATAGATAAAAGCCAATGTTAATGACAGGGTTATTGAAGTCAGGAATAGATGTTATCTTCTTTCAGGTAGTACGTAAACATTACACTTGCAATAATCATTAGCACGAGCTATATCAGAGAGGGAATGACAAACTTTTCAAGTTCGGGACACTATTGGATTGGAGGTAAATATCCCCTGACTGTCTTGGTTTATATTGCATTATTGTGACGGACGTCGTCTAGTTTTGAAGCAATGTCATTTCTCCCCAGTACATTGGACGTCAACGTGAAGAAATTCAACCCAAACCGGTAAACCAGGGTCATAGGTAAACTGTTGGAGTAACTATAGCTCTATCAGGGTAGCCAAATACCTCGTCTTTAATTAGTGACGTGCATGCAAAGTGCATGAATGGCCCGAGTCAGGTGTCGATATTGGTGAGCTGAGATCGAAGGGATGTTGTTGTTGAATGTCCACAATGAGCTGAGATCGAAGGGATGTTGTTGTTGAATGTCCACAATGAGCTGAGATCGAAGGGATGTTGTTGTTGAATGTCCACAATGAGCTGAGATCGAAGGGATGTTGTTGCTGAATGTCCACAATGAGCTGAGATCAGAGGGATGTTGTTGTTGAATGTCCACAATGAGCTGAGATCGAAGGGATGTTGTTGTTGAATGTCCACAATGAGCTGAGATCGAAGGGATGTTGTTGCTGAATGTCCACAATGAGCTGAGATCAAAGGGATGTTGTTGTTGAATGTCCACAATGAGCTGAGATCGAAGGGATGTTGTTGTTTAATGTCCACAATGAGCTAGATTATTAGCTACCTAGAATAAAAGAGAGCGCATGAATTCTCGGGACAACAGAAAGTCGCGAGACACCTTTTTACAAGCGTTGATTTAACTTATCATGATCGTTTGCGTGGACTTCTATTTCTCCTATTTTAACCATCTTCTTTGTAACATCCAGAGCTGCTGCCATGTTTTTAAACATCTACTAGTGCGACCTGTTAATTTATCAAAATTATGTTCCCGTAGTTCTCTCCACCTACCAACCCCTCTCACGCCAAGAAAATACACAAACAATAACAACAAACAAACATGTCTTAGTACAAATAAAGACGTGTACCGATAAATGTAGTTAAAAAAATATTTACTTCTGAATCTATAATCTAACGTATAGAGCTGAGGGAGAGAGAGCGAGAGAGAGAGAGAGAGAGTGAGAGAGAGAGAAAGAGAGAGATGCGGAGGTAAAAACAGACATAGATAGAAAGGGAAAGATTAAACGCATTTCCATTTCTGGACGATTCGTGTATTCATATTTATCCAACATCATGAGCAACCTTAACTACGACTCTCCAATATCTTGAGCCAGTATCATAATTTAATGAGGTGGTAGATTTAGTTCCATATTGAAGAATAAATTGAACAAATAGATGGGAAACCGATATTATTTATAGAACGAAGGAAGATTGGGTAACTCGAGATTACCATGTGGTATTTAATGTAGCGAAACGAATGCCGGGATAAGTATGTATATGCACTCGTAACACAACGCTATCAATCTTTTATGAAATATCAACATCACTGCAGTTCGGGCAGACCCATAGGGCCTTAGTTCCATTCAACAGATTGCAAAAAGTATAAATACTGATTGTTCCTGTAGTTAATTGGGTGTACATATTATTAGCCAGCCCTATAAACATTTCTCCCTTCTTTTGCGCATACTCAATCACTCGCCCAAGATGTAGACAACGTTATCCGGGGAGAAGGATCGGGAAGAGTATGTCTGATTGCATCATCAGAACAAGAGATAAGAGTACGCTGGAGATCCATTGCACCAGAAATTCGTTGTGGAGATGACACCTGAACTGATTTCAAAGAACCTACACAATTGGTGGTCATTGATTAATTTGAGCATATGTTTATCGATCTACAACCTCCACATTATGGAGACTTAGAAAACTTTCAGTACTTGTAATCAAACCAACAGACGTTTGCTTGATGCCAAGAAGCCGAATCTATTTTTAGGGGTGTAGTTTACGTCCTGCTGTCATTAGAAGACAGGGGAAAGTGATATGTAGGAATGTCACTATTTATTCTGAATATTTTTGCCCGAACAGCGACCAACTGCCTGCACTTTTTTTATTTTTTACTGTCAAGGGTTCTCTTGCGTGCACTAAGTGTACACGGAACCTCCGATGTTTTCGTCCGTCTCTGCAGAACTAGGCGTCAGATCTAAAATCCCTTGAGACCAGGTGACGGAAATTGGCGGGATTATAACACCCCGCCGTTCCGCAATTTCGTTTCTTGGGAGCTTTATCTCTCAGCAAGAGCAAACTTGACACTATGCATATTTTTTTTAAGGAAATACCAAACGGCAGAATTTAACAAGAGAAAAACATACATTCCAGAGAATTCAACTCAAGGGATGACACTGCCTCGCAGAAAGAAAGTGACGTATTTTCGGAATTCGTTCACCTGAATCATCACCCACTTTATAGACTGGAAGTTTGAAAGAACGATATTGTTTATAAATCAACAGAAACCTGCTTCTGAGTTTGGCAGTTAAAAGCTTTCTTGTTATCTCAAGACCTCGTTAATAGACAGGTCTGTGAGGGCAACTAGGCAATCATGTAGCGGCTTAACGCCAGGCAGTGATAGTACTCGCACTTGCCCGAGTGCTAATAACCTGAGATCTGAGGGCATGCAGGCAGTGACTAACATCATGCCTGCTCAGCTCGTTGTTATAAAGTAGAGACGTAAATTAGCCTATCCGACATAGAAAGAGTTAAGAAAACAAACCTGCAAGTGCGTCGTCTGCTCTGTGTTTTCTGTTTGTAATATTTGGCATGTTGTAAGGTTTGCGAGCTGGAAACACACGAAGCTGTTATAATGTTTTTGAAGCTAGGAAAAGAGTTCAACTAATCTTGATATTAACATTGTACAGAGAATTTCCTTTTCAATTCACATCATGTACGCTTGCTTGTTTGAAAGTCAAAGTGAGAAATTCCTCAAAGCAAAGACTGCCATCTGGTATGAATTGCTTGAGACTTGATTTTACTAGTTATATCTCTTGGTCATGTGAACAGTTCAGTTCTTTCTTGATGCATTTCTTTCCCTTAATAGTACGTACCAATTTACAGCTGGGTTGATCGGAGCATACATGTGCAGATAAACGATAGGGTAGTTTTGCCGTGAGAATAAAATTATATTGGCTGTCGTAGGAACAAGCTTCATGATTGACCCTGATTCTTCTCGAATCCAGCGGATCAGCCAAACAGAAATAAATATCCGGAAGTGGTGTTGTCTTTGTTGGTCTACAAAAACCTGAATGACGCATGCGTAGCAGATATGACCTGAAGTCATTTAACCGATATTATCAGAGATTGGAACGCAAACAATTCAGTGTAAAACATGTGTGATACACAAAGCCAAGAAAGCAATAATTAATTTTAAAACGCTAGCTCGTTAATACGGTTAAGCACGACAACAGACAGAATGAGGAATGACAGAACAACGAAGGCTACAAGAACTTCAACAGATATAGACACGTCACAGTTTGATGACTTGGCATGTATTTGCTGAATAGCTATGCTCCACAGGGAGCTGGAGATGTTGTGATAATGATATACACCATAAAAAAGTCAAATGTATAACATTACCAGCGTTGAAATAGAATACAAAAGGTGACGTGTACGTACATTCCATGTAACGTAAAAGAAAGATATTAGAAATGATAGTAACAAAGTGGCTCTTGGACATTTTATGATAACGCATTTCCTCCTTTAGGCAGTAGTAAAGTCTGGGCTGGACGTCCCGCTCGTTAAAGGAAAGTGAAGGGTTTGATATAGCCTCTCCTTTCCAAGTGTAGAGATCACCGCCGGATTCATTGTTCGGCTTGTCGTTCAGGAGTTTCCATGCCAATCGCCTACCCTACATTATTGTGTGCCCAGCAGCACCTTCATGAAGAGCCCCCTATTTCTTACAGAGCCTGCTGTGAGGCGCGACCGAGTACCCGGCGGTATAACTGGGCGGGAAGGTTGGGCTCATTAGCCTTGGTTGGCAGCCAATCTAAGAGGAGGTAAACTCTGACTCTAAACCCGGGTAGACGAAGCTCGTTAGCGTGTTCAGACAGTTCGCATAGGAGAGGAGGGACTCTAATTTTAAACCCACAATTCCCAGGGAGTGCTGGCTAGTCTTGGGACGATGAGAGTATCATCGGATGTCTCGAGTAACTAGCATCTACTGGCAACGACTCCACTGCCTTGTGGAAACCTCGTGAGAGGGTAGGGCTATGGGAGTAAACCAAGACAGAAAATCCGGAGTGGTAGCACCTAAGGCGGATGGTTTCAAAATTGTGAACCCATTCCGGCAACTCCTGCAGCTGAGATGGTGCCAAATTGTCATGATTTGCATTCCTTTAGATTACACCAGCGACGCTGAGAGGGCGATCCTGCAGTTTGGGCAGCCCAGGGTCTTCATATTCAGCGTGCAGGCTTGCGCGCTGACAGCCTGCTCACAGGGTGCCACGCGGATGGTCTGCAAAGACTGAGACGCCTATAAATGAATGAATTTCCTCGCTTGAACATTTTATGATAACGTATTTCCTTTTACCTCCTCCCCCTCCCCCCTTCCTCCCCCACCACACACACAGATAGTCCAATATGTTACGTACCACCTTTGCCAATTGTTGAAATCCTCATTACCCCAGTCAGTTGTTCATTAGTTAGTTTTCTTTCCACTCGTGCCGTTTAGCGTCGTGGGGAGCTTGAGTCGTCTATCCTGCGCCAAGTGCGTTGCTTCGGTCAATGTGAGCCCTTGTCGTTGCACAATCACTCTAATGTTATCTATCGACATACCTTACGGCCGCCCTCTTGCTCTGTAGCCAGATCTATCAGCATTGTAAGCCATCAGTGGAAGATGGTGAGGGTGCATTCTCATGAGATGACCAAACCAACTTATTTTCTTATTATGGAAATGTATTCGACACAAGACGTAGTGCCGACCATACTTAGAATGTCGTCGTTCCGCATTCTGTCTCTTCTGGTAACACTGATGACTTTCTTCAAACACTTCATTTCACGAGTCGAAATTCTGCTCTCGCACGCCCTTGACAGAGGCCATGTTTGGCACTGGTAGCACAGAATCGGCATAAATATACTGTTTATCGTTTGTTGCTTTGTTGCCAAACTAATGCTCGGGTGTTTAAGCAATGGGGACAGCTGATAAGTCACCGCAGATGCTTTTTGACACGTTGTCTGGATTTCCCTGTTGATCCTACCGTCTGCCGAAAAAATACTGCCCAAATACTTGAACTCATCCACCTGTTGAAGAGCAATATCATTAAGACTTTGAGTGGCCCAGGTTGTTAATTTGACTTAAAAAGTACGAGTGTGACTACAAAAGATGCCAATAGCTTGATGTTACTGTTACATAAGAATAACTAGGACGAAATTAGCTGAAAGACAGCTAGAATGCCTTGATCATTTGTATTTATAGAAAAACGGGAAACCCCAAACGATTGAGCTAGCTACAGTTACATAGATGGAGATCCACACCGGCAATATTTGGTTCCTATACACATAATCGGTTTGAGCAACCTCACTGGCTATGGGAAAGGATGCCCATACTGGTCATGAATACCTCAAATGGGCATGGATATATCCAATGGCTATGGATACTGTCAATGGGAATGGATACTCCAAATGATAATGGGCACCCTCAAAGGCAATAGACACACCAAATGGACACCCAAATGGACACCCCAATGGACACACCAAATAGACACACCCAATGGACACACCAAATGGACACACCAAATAGACACACCAAATAGACGCACCCAATGGACACACCAAATGGACACACCAAATGGACACACCAAATGGACACACCAAATGGACACACCCAATGGACACTCCAATAGACACACCAAATAGACACACCAAATAGACACACCCAATGGACACACACACCAAATAGACACACCAAATAGACACACCCAATGGACACTCCAAATAGACACACCAAATAGACACACCCAATGGACACACCCAGTGGATACGGACATCCCAAATGTTAATGATACCCTAAATTACAATGGATAACCCAAATGCCGATGGATAACCCAAATGCCGATGGATACCATCAATAGTTATGGATACACCTATTGGACATGGATGCTCCAAATGAATATGGTTTCCGCCAACATTTATTTCTACACCCAAAGGCTGTGGTTATCTTCAACGCTTGTGAATATCATCAATGGACATGGATACCCCGATGGATACAACATTCCCCAATGGATACAGCTACCCGCAATGGATACATACACCCCTGGCTAAGAACACTTGCCCCAAACAGCTCGTCACTGGCGTCAGTGTTGGGCTTAAAATCACTTTAACCTTGACCTTATAAACACTCTCCAAGCATGCGTAATTCAGGTATTAACGGACCCACAACTAAGTATATTTAAAAAAATCTCTTGGCAGTTAGAGATAGACAAGAGTAGGTTTAACGGCTGCTACCCGGACAAAATTCGACCCACATTATTTGTACCTTCCCATAGGCCGCAGGAAGTTTACAATACCTACTGCAGGTAGGCTTCTGGTACCTGGCAACGGACATTAACAACATGCATGTTTGAATACCAGGATTTCAAGTACGTATTATAATAATTTCTACAAAGTTATTTCTGACTGCCTCCTCTACTAGAACTGAGCGGGCAGTACGCTCAAACTTGAACTGAGTGGCGAGTACCGTCAAACTTAAACTGAGTGGCAAGTACCGTCAAACTTGAACTGAGCGGGCAGTACGCTCAAACTTGAACTGAGTGGCGAGTACCGTCAAACTTAAACTGAGTGGCAAGTACCGTCAAACTTGAACTGAGCGGGCAGTACGCTCAAACTTGAAATGAGCGGAAAATACATTAATACGTGAAGCATATTCAGATGAGAACGAACGCCTTCCGTTTTGAGATTGATCGCCTATGACAGATACATGTCTGGTTATACGTCACCGGAAGACATGTGGAAGATAGAGTAACTATACAACAGTGATCCTACCACAAAACGAACTTAGAAAACGCAAGCAGACGACCAAAGAAAGAAAGTGCCATCCACGTCAGTTGGCGGTAAAAGTAGAAACGTGTATTCAAATATAAACTCACTTAATCATCAATTATCGACAAGAATTGACTAATACATTCTTAAAATAGAAAATACGTTATATAGCAGTATATTCTAGCAGACTCTCAATTATCAGTGATACAAATGGTCGACATCCCAAGCACAGGATGTCAGTTATACCTTTTAAATAAAATCCGTGCGATATTATTTCACCAGGAGAAATTGAATAAGATAAGAAACATAACAAATATTGTATAAACGACTCTATGTATCGCTTACCAAAGTAGAAGGTATCAAATAAAATGTTTACGTCTTATCGTGAGAATGAAACTCGACCTCTGCGTTACTACAAGAATAGAAGATCTGGTTAGATAGCATGAGTTGTACCACATAGATAATATAACATACATTCCACAACAACCCGAGCTTGCAACAGCCAACGCAGCATGTTTGACTCAAAAGAGGAAACTTTAGCTGGCCACGTCTCGTTCCGCAGAGAATGAGGCCATACGAAAATAAATGGGGTAAATAAATATATTTATTTATTTATACACACCATTAAAACAGTAGCATATGATCCAACCAGAGAAACGCAAGCACTGGAATTATATGAACTAGTTGTATAACAAAATGTACATTTCATGTTAGGAAAATCGATTATCTATGTCCATTACGGTTGTCGACTCTGCATTCGATATAACGTAATTTAGAAGAATGCATCCATTCAATATGTCGATATAGCAGTTCAGTACGTCACATTTAAAATAGTCAAGGATCTTGGAGTAAGAGAATCGTTTATAATGTTTCTAAGCTCCTTATTCTCTTACGATGTTACTTCCATATTCAAGCAAATTGTTAAAATGGTTCAGTAATTTGCAGACAAAAACAATTATATTTCTATATCGGTATGCGAAGTGAAGAAATGCAGAAGGTATACTTAACATACAAGATGGAGAGGAAGACTAGTGTCTGATCAGGCACAACATACTGATCAGATATGTTAGTCAGGGTCAGGCAAAATATACTGGTCAAGATCCCCAACTCGACTTCCCCGCAGTCGTCCCAAGAAACGGGCTGTTTCCATGGCAGCCTGGCTAACGAGGTGAGGGATCAACATGATCCCCGTAGTAGTGAGCGACACGCAGATGAAGCCAAGCATAGCACAACCGCTTGGAGAACCCCGGCTCAATTTCATCAGCACGCTCGGGATGCGAGGAATGCTACAACAACCAGCCACTAAACGTCTTTTTCAGGGCGCACAAAAGAGTAAACATACTCATTGTGGGGATTCAACAAAACATACGACATTTGCAATGATATAATCAAAATATAGGTCATGTTTCAGTTGGCTGTTTTTAAAAGTTGCTAGAACACCTGATCTTTTCAACTTTCCAAGTCTGGGTTCCACCTCATCCCGTAATCTCCAGTTCAGGTAAACATCGCTACGATAGATT